>OU383778.1:69285899-69849003 GCA_910950805.1 Acrocephalus scirpaceus scirpaceus | reverse complement strand
TCTCAGGTTGTGTCAGGCAGCTCAAGGCCCAGCCCGAAGCTGCAGTCAGGGGAAGGAGGGCTGGGCTTGGGTGGTCTCAGCCTCTTTCTCGAGTTTTGCCATGCTGGGCAAAGCTCCTTGGCAGCAGTGTTTAGGCCATGACCCCAGGCATTTCCGTCCCTGGCAGGGCTGCTGTGCCCAGAGCCCCTGTGAGGCGCGGTGGCAGTGGCAGAGAGCCCCAGCGCCGGCGTGCCCAGGCCCGGCTTTGCAGGGTGGGCTCTGCGGGCCGTGAGGAATGGGCGGGATGGACGCAGCCAGGGAGCTGTGCTCGGTGGCTCCAGGTGCGGGTGGAGGCCGGGGATGAGAGGTGTCCCTGAGGGAGGGCTCTGCCTTGGCCCCGGGGCCCTGGAAGGGCTTTGCCAATGCCGCAGAGAGTGGCTGGAGCTCCCCCTCAGCCCGGGGATTGAGGGCACAGGGAGCTGAGCGGGGCAGGGGCCGAGGAGAAGCCCTTGGGGCGCGCATGGACGAGAAGCTCGGCGTGAGCCGGCAGTGTGTGCTGCCAGCCCAGAAAGCCGGGCCTGGGCTGGGCTGCATGGGAAGGAGCCAAGGGCAGCAGGACAAGGGAGGTGATTGTGGCCCTCTAGCCCCATTTTTCAGAGCCCACCTGCAGCGCTCCATGGGTGTGTGGGGGCCCCAGCATAAGAAGGACATGGACGTGCCAGAATGAGTTCAGGGGAGAGCGAATGGGCATGCTCCAAGGGCTGGAGCAGCTGTGCTATGGAGACAGGCTGGGCAGAGAAAGTGTTCCAGTTGGCTTAGGGAGAGATGCCTGTGCCCCAATTGAGGCGTAAATGCCACGATAAGATGGAAAGATCCAGATTTTATTTCACATGAATTTCAGTTCCCGAGCACTGTGAGGGAGAGAGATAGAAAGAAATAGGAGCAAGGACTCAGAGAGGGAGAAAAGGTGCGTAAGGTCTTCAGATGGAAGTGGCTGATTTTTGAGGTCCCTCCCAACCCAAACTGTACTGTGACTCTAGAGCATGTGTGGATGTGTGTTTTAACTTGGTATTAAAAACACTAACACCAACATCATTTTATTTTTTTATTTTTATTAGAATTATTTACTACTACTACTACTACTACTATTCTTCTTCTTCTTTTTCTTCTGCTTCTACTTATTCTTCTATTTACTGCTACTACTATCTCTTCTTCATCCTAGACTTCTTATTCTTCTTAGTCTTCTAATTCCTTTATTTGTCTACACTTTCTTGTTCCTATAACTTTTTCTTCTTATGTGCTTCTTCTTCTTGCTCTTCTACTTCAACTATTTATTTCTTCTTTTTTCTCATTTTATTTACTACGACTATTTCTTCTTCTATAGAACCTTATTCCTATTCCTATTCCTATTCCTATTCTAATTCTAATTCTTAAGCTTATTCCTAAGTCCTATGTTTTTATCTAATTCTTCATTAATATTCCCACTTCTTTCTACGATTTTACTCTTCTTATTCCTTTTCCTAATTCCTCTTCTTATACACTCTTACTGTTTCTTCATCGTTGTTTTCTACTTCTTCTTCTTCCTATTTGAATTGTTTTCATTGGTGTTCCTGTTGGCTTGTTTTGTGCCTTCCTTAGTTTGAGGTTTGCTTTCTTTCTTCTTTTCAGGAAGGCTGGCACGTGTCCTGGTGGCGCCGTGGGCAGGGGGGTCCCGAGGAGCCCTACTCCTGGGGCTGTGGTGCCAGGCAGCGGCAGCGGAGCAGGCTGCGCAGGGCCCGCAGCGCCCGCCTGAGGTGAGAAGGGCGTTTGTGGCGTGGGGCCCGCTGCTGGCTGAGGGTGCTGGCCTCTGGCACCTGCTCCTGGAAGGCATGGGAGGCCGTGTGTCCTCTGGGAGCCTGGGCTTCTGCCTGGGGAGGCGAGGCACGGAGCGGCCCCAAGGGGCACGGCTCAGCGGCCCCGTCCTCAACCCAAGCCAGGCGAGGGGGAGGCACGAGGAAGCCGCCTCCCGCCAAACCTGCCAGTCTTCGCTCTCTGTCCTCGTCTTCAGAGAGCTCGAGGACGCTGATGTTGTCCCACTCGTCCTCTTCTGGCAGGAAGGCCTTGGCCCAGGTGCTCTGCTCCCAGGTGTCCTGCAGCAGGTCTTGGTGGCTGTCCTTCTCCCAGTGGGACAGCACGGACGGTGTCTTTCCATGCCTTCCAGAGCCCTTCCTCCACCACAGAATCTTCCTGTTGACACAGCTCTTGGACAATACACTCCTCCCAATCGGACGCTTCTTGGTAGCTGCCAACATCTCTGTGGGACAACTGATGTTCGCTGGATTGTTCCCAGTCAGAGCAATTGTGGCAGCTACCGACTTCCTCTAGGGAGAGCTCCTGCTCAATGCGGGCTTCCCCATGGGACCCTTCCTGCTCACTGCTGGTTTCTTCTGGGGACAGCTCCTGCTCAATGCGGGCTTCCCCATGGGACCCTTCCTGCTCGCTGCTGGTTTCTTCTGGGGACAGCTCCTGCTCAATGCAGGATTTCCCTTGGCACCCTTCCAGAGAGCTGCCTTCTTCTTCTGGAGAGAGCTCCTGTTCAGTGCCGGCTTCCACTTGGGAAGCGTCTGGGTATTTACCCATTTTTCCTTGGGGCATCTCTGCGTCTTCTTCAGTGACCCCCTTGGAAAGCTGAAGCTCTCTAGCCAAGGCCCCCTTCTGGCTCTCTTCCTCTGCCAGGACTGATGTCCTGACTGCCTCTTGCTGCTGCGCACTGAGCGCCTGGGCTGCCAGTGGGCTGGGCGAGGGGCTGAGAGCCTGGGAGCTGGGGTTCACCTTGTCCTGCTCCGGGTGTGATCTCCTGGAACGCAGACGGGGATCCCGGGAGCTGCTTCCTCCTGAGCAAGCGGCTCTCCTGGGACTGGGCAACGCAGGGCCCCGCGCCCCTTATATACCCCTCTGCAGGGCGTGGCTCTGCCACGTCACAGGGCCCCTGGACAGCACAGGGTTCCAGCGTTGCCCAGGGCCCTGACGGAATGCTCCTGTGTCACAAAGGGCCTCGCCGGGCACCCCCTCAGCAGCCAAAGCCATTGGAAGCGGCACGGAGCCCCAGGAGGGGTGGGCTTCAAGCCCCTTGTTCTGATCTGGTTTTTCAAATGATCAGAAATGCCTGTGCCCGAATTAGGGTGCAAATGTGAGACCATAGGCCAAAGTCAATAGTATGGGTTTTATTGCACAGGAAATGAAAGGCAGAGAGCGAGAGAGAAAGAGAAATAAATAGTAAAGAGGAGGGGAAGAGAAGGGGAGTGACAGAGACAGATGAAGTAGAAAACCTCCCCACTCTGTGGATCCCAATGGCATCCCATGGTTTCTCTGCCTCAGATCTTCTTGGTGCTGAGGGCCCCTCACAAACACAGAGTTCAGAGGGTTGATGCACAAGCCTTGGGCCAGGAGGGAAGGCCCAGGTCCCTCCCCTGGAGGGGCCAAGTCTGACACAGTAACTTTCAGCAGGCTCTGGATCTGTGCCAGCCCTTTGCATCACGAGCAGTGCTCTGCTGTAAGGCCTCAGCAAGGAGCCTGGGCAGCGCTTTGGGGCTCCTGGATGGATGATGGCACCTCCTCAGCTGCCCCTCATGGCAAGGTCCCGTGGGTGTGGCCTTGCCGGGGTGGGGCTTTTCCAGCTGAGCCAGTCTGTGTGAGGGAGGATGGGTGTTCAGTGCCTGTGAGCAGAGGTGAGAGCACAGGCCCAGAACTCTCCTCCTCCCTTCCTGGCTGTGGGCAGTGTGTGCAAAGGTGGCCTCAGCAGAGGAGCCTGGGGGCTCTGGCCTCCCCTGGCCAGCCTGGCCCAAGGTGATTTTGAGGACAGCTGCTGGCTTTGGCTTTCTTGTGGATCCATTCTCCTGCCTTAGTCTTGTTTCCTTGTCCCTAGAGCAGAGGGAAGTGAACAGTAGTGTCACCTTGATTGTATCTCAGGTTGTGTCAGGCAGCTCAAGGCCCAGCCCGAAGCTGCAGTCAGGGGAAGGAGGGCTGGGCTTGGGTGGTCTCAGCCTCTTTCTCGAGTTTTGCCATGCTGGGCAAAGCTCCTTGGCAGCAGTGTTTAGGCCATGACCCCAGGCATTTCCGTCCCTGGCAGGGCTGCTGTGCCCAGAGCCCCTGTGAGGCGCGGTGGCAGTGGCAGAGAGCCCCAGCGCCGGCGTGCCCAGGCCCGGCTTTGCAGGGTGGGCTCTGCGGGCCGTGAGGAATGGGCGGGATGGACGCAGCCAGGGAGCTGTGCTCGGTGGCTCCAGGTGCGGGTGGAGGCCGGGGATGAGAGGTGTCCCTGAGGGAGGGCTCTGCCTTGGCCCCGGGGCCCTGGAAGGGCTTTGCCAATGCCGCAGAGAGTGGCTGGAGCTCCCCCTCAGCCCGGGGATTGAGGGCACAGGGAGCTGAGCGGGGCAGGGGCCGAGGAGAAGCCCTTGGGGCGCGCATGGACGAGAAGCTCGGCGTGAGCCGGCAGTGTGTGCTGCCAGCCCAGAAAGCCGGGCCTGGGCTGGGCTGCATGGGAAGGAGCCAAGGGCAGCAGGACAAGGGAGGTGATTGTGGCCCTCTAGCCCCATTTTTCAGAGCCCACCTGCAGCGCTCCATGGGTGTGTGGGGGCCCCAGCATAAGAAGGACATGGACGTGCCAGAATGAGTTCAGGGGAGAGCGAATGGGCATGCTCCAAGGGCTGGAGCAGCTGTGCTATGGAGACAGGCTGGGCAGAGAAAGTGTTCCAGTTGGCTTAGGGAGAGATGCCTGTGCCCCAATTGAGGCGTAAATGCCACGATAAGATGGAAAGATCCAGATTTTATTTCACATGAATTTCAGTTCCCGAGCACTGTGAGGGAGAGAGATAGAAAGAAATAGGAGCAAGGACTCAGAGAGGGAGAAAAGGTGCGTAAGGTCTTCAGATGGAAGTGGCTGATTTTTGAGGTCCCTCCCAACCCAAACTGTACTGTGACTCTAGAGCATGTGTGGATGTGTGTTTTAACTTGGTATTAAAAACACTAACACCAACATCATTTTATTTTTTTATTTTTATTAGAATTATTTACTACTACTACTACTACTACTATTCTTCTTCTTCTTTTTCTTCTGCTTCTACTTATTCTTCTATTTACTGCTACTACTATCTCTTCTTCATCCTAGACTTCTTATTCTTCTTAGTCTTCTAATTCTTCTTATTTGTCTACACTTTCTTGTTCCTATAACTTTTTCTTCTTATGTGCTTCTTCTTCTTGCTCTTCTACTTCAACTATTTATTTCTTCTTTTTTCTCATTTTATTTACTACGACTATTTCTTCTTCTATAGAACCTTATTCCTATTCCTATTCCTATTCCTATTCTAATTCTAATTCTTAAGCTTATTCCTAAGTCCTATGTTTTTATCTAATTCTTCATAATATTCCCACTTCTTTCTACGATTTTACTCTTCTTATTCCTTTTCCTAATTCCTCTTCTTATACACTCTTACTGTTTCTTCATCGTTGTTTTCTACTTCTTCTTCTTCCTATTTGAATTGTTTTCATTTGTGTTCCTGTTGGCTTGTTTTGTGCCTTCCTTAGTTTGAGGTTTGCTTTCTTTCTTCTTTTCAGGAAGGCTGGCACGTGTCCTGGTGGCGCCGTGGGCAGGGGGGTCCCGAGGAGCCCTACTCCTGGGGCTGTGGTGCCAGGCAGCGGCAGCGGAGCAGGCTGCGCAGGGCCCGCAGCGCCCGCCTGAGGTGAGAAGGGCGTTTGTGGCGTGGGGCCCGCTGCTGGCTGAGGGTGCTGGCCTCTGGCACCTGCTCCTGGAAGGCATGGGAGGCCGTGTGTCCTCTGGGAGCCTGGGCTTCTGCCTGGGGAGGCGAGGCACGGAGCGGCCCCAAGGGGCACGGCTCAGCGGCCCCGTCCTCAACCCAAGCCAGGCGAGGGGGAGGCACGAGGAAGCCGCCTCCCGCCAAACCTGCCAGTCTTCGCTCTCTGTCCTCGTCTTCAGAGAGCTCGAGGACGCTGATGTTGTCCCACTCGTCCTCTTCTGGCAGGAAGGCCTTGGCCCAGGTGCTCTGCTCCCAGGTGTCCTGCAGCAGGTCTTGGTGGCTGTCCTTCTCCCAGTGGGACAGCACGGACGGTGTCTTTCCATGCCTTCCAGAGCCCTTCTCCACCACAGAATCTTCCTGTTGACACAGCTCTTGGACAATACACTCCTCCCAATCGGACGCTTCTTGGTAGCTGCCAACATCTCTGTGGGACAACTGATGTTCGCTGGATTGTTCCCAGTCAGAGCAATTGTGGCAGCTACCGACTTCCTCTAGGGAGAGCTCCTGCTCAATGCAGGGCTTCCCCATGGGACCCTTCCTGCTCACTGCTGGTTTCTTCTGGGGACAGCTCCTGCTCAATGCGGGCTTCCCCATGGGACCCTTCCTGCTCGCTGCTGGTTTCTTCTGGGGACAGCTCCTGCTCAATGCAGGATTTCCCTTGGCACCCTTCCAGAGAGCTGCCTTCTTCTTCTGGAGAGAGCTCCTGTTCAGTGCCGGCTTCCACTTGGGAAGCGTCTGGGTATTTACCCATTTTTCCTTGGGGCATCTCTGCGTCTTCTTCAGTGACCCCCTTGGAAAGCTGAAGCTCTCTAGCCAAGGCCCCCTTCTGGCTCTCTTCCTCTGCCAGGACTGATGTCCTGACTGCCTCTTGCTGCTGCGCACTGAGCGCCTGGGCTGCCAGTGGGCTGGGCGAGGGGCTGAGAGCCTGGGAGCTGGGGTTCACCTTGTCCTGCTCCGGGTGTGATCTCCTGGAACGCAGACGGGGATCCCGGGAGCTGCTTCCTCCTGAGCAAGCGGCTCTCCTGGGACTGGGCAACGCAGGGCCCCGCGCCCCTTATATACCCCTCTGCAGGGCGTGGCTCTGCCACGTCACAGGGCCCCTGGACAGCACAGGGTTCCAGCGTTGCCCAGGGCCCTGACGGAATGCTCCTGTGTCACAAAGGGCCTCGCCGGGCACCCCCTCAGCAGCCAAAGCCATTGGAAGCGGCACGGAGCCCCAGGAGGGGTGGGCTTCAAGCCCCTTGTTCTGATCTGGTTTTTCAAATGATCAGAAATGCCTGTGCCCGAATTAGGGTGCAAATGTGAGACCATAGGCCAAAGTCAATAGTATGGGTTTTATTGCACAGGAAATGAAAGGCAGAGAGCGAGAGAGAAAGAGAAATAAATAGTAAAGAGGAGGGGAAGAGAAGGGGAGTGACAGAGACAGATGAAGTAGAAAACCTCCCCACTCTGTGGATCCCAATGGCATCCCATGGTTTCTCTGCCTCAGATCTTCTTGGTGCTGAGGGCCCCTCACAAACACAGAGTTCAGAGGGTTGATGCACAAGCCTTGGGCCAGGAGGGAAGGCCCAGGTCCCTCCCCTGGAGGGGCCAATTCTGACACAGTAACTTTCAGCAGGCTCTGGATCTGTGCCAGCCCTTTGCATCACGAGCAGTGCTCTGCTGTAAGGCCTCAGCAAGGAGCCTGGGCAGCGCTTTGGGGCTCCTGGATGGATGATGGCACCTCCTCAGCTGCCCCTCATGGCAAGGTCCCGTGGGTGTGGCCTTGCCGGGGTGGGGCTTTTCCAGCTGAGCCAGTCTGTGTGAGGGAGGATGGGTGTTCAGTGCCTGTGAGCAGAGGTGAGAGCACAGGCCCAGAACTCTCCTCCTCCCTTCCTGGCTGTGGGCAGTGTGTGCAAAGGTGGCCTCAGCAGAGGAGCCTGGGGGCTCTGGCCTCCCCTGGCCAGCCTGGCCCAAGGTGATTTTGAGGACAGCTGCTGGCTTTGGCTTTCTTGTGGATCCATTCTCCTGCCTTAGTCTTGTTTCCTTGTCCCTAGAGCAGAGGGAAGTGAACAGTAGTGTCACCTTGATTGTATCTCAGGTTGTGTCAGGCAGCTCAAGGCCCAGCCCGAAGCTGCAGTCAGGGGAAGGAGGGCTGGGCTTGGGTGGTCTCAGCCTCTTTCTCGAGTTTTGCCATGCTGGGCAAAGCTCCTTGGCAGCAGTGTTTAGGCCATGACCCCAGGCATTTCCGTCCCTGGCAGGGCTGCTGTGCCCAGAGCCCCTGTGAGGCGCGGTGGCAGTGGCAGAGAGCCCCAGCGCCGGCGTGCCCAGGCCCGGCTTTGCAGGGTGGGCTCTGCGGGCCGTGAGGAATGGGCGGGATGGACGCAGCCAGGGAGCTGTGCTCGGTGGCTCCAGGTGCGGGTGGAGGCCGGGGATGAGAGGTGTCCCTGAGGGAGGGCTCTGCCTTGGCCCCGGGGCCCTGGAAGGGCTTTGCCAATGCCGCAGAGAGTGGCTGGAGCTCCCCCTCAGCCCGGGGATTGAGGGCACAGGGAGCTGAGCGGGGCAGGGGCCGAGGAGAAGCCCTTGGGGCGCGCATGGACGAGAAGCTCGGCGTGAGCCGGCAGTGTGTGCTGCCAGCCCAGAAAGCCAGGGCCTGGGCTGGGCTGCATGGGAAGGAGCCAAGGGCAGCAGGACAAGGGAGGTGATTGTGGCCCTCTAGCCCCATTTTTCAGAGCCCACCTGCAGCGCTCCATGGGTGTGTGGGGGCCCCAGCATAAGAAGGACATGGACGTGCCAGAATGAGTTCAGGGGAGAGCGAATGGGCATGCTCCAAGGGCTGGAGCAGCTGTGCTATGGAGACAGGCTGGGCAGAGAAAGTGTTCCAGTTGGCTTAGGGAGAGATGCCTGTGCCCCAATTGAGGCGTAAATGCCACGATAAGATGGAAAGATCCAGATTTTATTTCACATGAATTTCAGTTCCCAAGCACTGTGAGGGAGAGAGATAGAAAGAAATAGGAGCAAGGACTCAGAGAGGGAGAAAAGGTGCGTAAGGTCTTCAGATGGAAGTGGCTGATTTTTGAGGTCCCTCCCAACCCAAACTGTACTGTGACTCTAGAGCATGTGTGGATGTGTGTTTTAACTTGGTATTAAAAACACTAACACCAACATCATTTTATTTTTTTATTTTTATTAGAATTATTTACTACTACTACTACTACTACTACTATTCTTCTTCTTCTTTTTCTTCTGCTTCTACTTATTCTTCTATTTACTGCTACTACTATCTCTTCTTCATCCTAGACTTCTTATTCTTCTTAGTCTTCTAATTCTCTTATTTGTCTACACTTTCTTGTTCCTATAACTTTTTCTTCTTATGTGCTTCTTCTTCTTGCTCTTCTACTTCAACTATTTATTTCTTCTTTTTTCTCATTTTATTTACTACGACTATTTCTTCTTCTATAGAACCTTATTCCTATTCCTATTCCTATTCCTATTCCTATTCTAATTCTAATTCTTAAGCTTATTCCTAAGTCCTATGTTTTTATCTAATTCTTCATAATATTCCCACTTCTTTCTACGATTTTACTCTTCTTATTCCTTTTCCTAATTCCTCTTCTTATACACTCTTACTGTTTCTTCATCGTTGTTTTCTACTTCTTCTTCTTCCTATTTGAATTGTTTTCATTTGTGTTCCTGTTGGCTTGTTTTGTGCCTTCCTTAGTTTGAGGTTTGCTTTCTTTCTTCTTTTCAGGAAGGCTGGCACGTGTCCTGGTGGCGCCGTGGGCAGGGGGGTCCCGAGGAGCCCTACTCCTGGGGCTGTGGCGCCAGGCAGCGGCAGCGGAGCAGGCTGCGCAGGGCCCGCAGCGCCCGCCTGAGGTGAGAAGGGCGTTTGTGGCGTGGGGCCCGCTGCTGGCTGAGGGTGCTGGCCTCTGGCACCTGCTCCTGGAAGGCATGGGAGGCCGTGTGTCCTCTGGGAGCCTGGGCTTCTGCCTGGGGAGGCGAGGCACGGAGCGGCCCCAAGGGGCACGGCTCAGCGGCCCCGTCCTCAACCCAAGCCAGGCGAGGGGGAGGCACGAGGAAGCCGCCTCCCGCCAAACCTGCCAGTCTTCGCTCTCTGTCCTCGTCTTCAGAGAGCTCGAGGACGCTGATGTTGTCCCACTCGTCCTCTTCTGGCAGGAAGGCCTTGGCCCAGGTGCTCTGCTCCCAGGTGTCCTGCAGCAGGTCTTGGTGGCTGTCCTTCTCCCAGTGGGACAGCACGGACGGTGTCTTTCCATGCCTTCCAGAGCCCTTCTCCACCACAGAATCTTCCTGTTGACACAGCTCTTGGAGAATACACTCCTCCCAATCGGACGCTTCTTGGTAGCTGCCAACATCTCTGTGGGACAACTGATGTTCGCTGGATTGTTCCCAGTCAGAGCAATTGTGGCAGCTACCGACTTCCTCTAGGGAGAGCTCCTGCTCAATGCGGGCTTCCCCATGGGACCCTTCCTGCTCACTGCTGGTTTCTTCTGGGGACAGCTCCTGCTCAATGCGGGCTTCCCCATGGGACCCTTCCTGCTCGCTGCTGGTTTCTTCTGGGGACAGCTCCTGCTCAATGCAGGATTTCCCTTGGCACCCTTCCAGAGAGCTGCCTTCTTCTTCTGGAGAGAGCTCCTGTTCAGTGCCGGCTTCCACTTGGGAAGCGTCTGGGTATTTACCCATTTTTCCTTGGGGCATCTCTGCGTCTTCTTCAGTGACCCCCTTGGAAAGCTGAAGCTCTCTAGCCAAGGCCCCCTTCTGGCTCTCTTCCTCTGCCAGGACTGATGTCCTGACTGCCTCTTGCTGCTGCGCACTGAGCGCCTGGGCTGCCAGTGGGCTGGGCGAGGGGCTGAGAGCCTGGGAGCTGGGGTTCACCTTGTCCTGCTCCGGGTGTGATCTCCTGGAACGCAGACGGGGATCCCGGGAGCTGCTTCCTCCTGAGCAAGCGGCTCTCCTGGGACTGGGCAACGCAGGGCCCCGCGCCCCTTATATACCCCTCTGCAGGGCGTGGCTCTGCCACGTCACAGGGCCCCTGGACAGCACAGGGTTCCAGCGTTGCCCAGGGCCCTGACGGAATGCTCCTGTGTCACAAAGGGCCTCGCCGGGCACCCCCTCAGCAGCCAAAGCCATTGGAAGCGGCACGGAGCCCCAGGAGGGGTGGGCTTCAAGCCCCTTGTTCTGATCTGGTTTTTCAAATGATCAGAAATGCCTGTGCCCGAATTAGGGTGCAAATGTGAGACCATAGGCCAAAGTCAATAGTATGGGTTTATTGCACAGGAAATGAAAGGCAGAGAGCGAGAGAGAAAGAGAAATAAATAGTAAAGAGGAGGGGAAGAGAAGGGGAGTGACAGAGACAGATGAAGTAGAAAACCTCCCCACTCTGTGGATCCCAATGGCATCCCATGGTTTCTCTGCCTCAGATCTTCTTGGTGCTGAGGGCCCCTCACAAACACAGAGTTCAGAGGGTTGATGCACAAGCCTTAGGGCCAGGAGGGAAGGCCCAGGTCCCTCCCCTGGAGGGGCCAATTCTGACACAGTAACTTTCAGCAGGCTCTGGATCTGTGCCAGCCCTTTGCATCACGAGCAGTGCTCTGCTGTAAGGCCTCAGCAAGGAGCCTGGGCAGCGCTTTGGGGCTCCTGGATGGATGATGGCACCTCCTCAGCTGCCCCTCATGGCAAGGTCCCGTGGGTGTGGCCTTGCCGGGGTGGGGCTTTTCCAGCTGAGCCAGTCTGTGTGAGGGAGGATGGGTGTTCAGTGCCTGTGAGCAGAGGTGAGAGCACAGGCCCAGAACTCTCCTCCTCCCTTCCTGGCTGTGGGCAGTGTGTGCAAAGGTGGCCTCAGCAGAGGAGCCTGGGGGCTCTGGCCTCCCCTGGCCAGCCTGGCCCAAGGTGATTTTGAGGACAGCTGCTGGCTTTGGCTTTCTTGTGGATCCATTCTCCTGCCTTAGTCTTGTTTCCTTGTCCCTAGAGCAGAGGGAAGTGAACAGTAGTGTCACCTTGATTGTATCTCAGGTTGTGTCAGGCAGCTCAAGGCCCAGCCCGAAGCTGCAGTCAGGGGAAGGAGGGCTGGGCTTGGGTGGTCTCAGCCTCTTTCTCGAGTTTTGCCATGCTGGGCAAAGCTCCTTGGCAGCAGTGTTTAGGCCATGACCCCAGGCATTTCCGTCCCTGGCAGGGCTGCTGTGCCCAGAGCCCCTGTGAGGCGCGGTGGCAGTGGCAGAGAGCCCCAGCGCCGGCGTGCCCAGGCCCGGCTTTGCAGGGTGGGCTCTGCGGGCCGTGAGGAATGGGCGGGATGGACGCAGCCAGGGAGCTGTGCTCGGTGGCTCCAGGTGCGGGTGGAGGCCGGGGATGAGAGGTGTCCCTGAGGGAGGGCTCTGCCTTGGCCCCGGGGCCCTGGAAGGGCTTTGCCAATGCCGCAGAGAGTGGCTGGAGCTCCCCCTCAGCCCGGGGATTGAGGGCACAGGGAGCTGAGCGGGGCAGGGGCCGAGGAGAAGCCCTTGGGGCGCGCATGGACGAGAAGCTCGGCGTGAGCCGGCAGTGTGTGCTGCCAGCCCAGAAAGCCGGGCCTGGGCTGGGCTGCATGGGAAGGAGCCAAGGGCAGCAGGACAAGGGAGGTGATTGTGGCCCTCTAGCCCCATTTTTCAGAGCCCACCTGCAGCGCTCCATGGGTGTGTGGGGGCCCCAGCATAAGAAGGACATGGACGTGCCAGAATGAGTTCAGGGGAGAGCGAATGGGCATGCTCCAAGGGCTGGAGCAGCTGTGCTATGGAGACAGGCTGGGCAGAGAAAGTGTTCCAGTTGGCTTAGGGAGAGATGCCTGTGCCCCAATTGAGGCGTAAATGCCACGATAAGATGGAAAGATCCAGATTTTATTTCACATGAATTTCAGTTCCCAAGCACTGTGAGGGAGAGAGATAGAAAGAAATAGGAGCAAGGACTCAGAGAGGGAGAAAAGGTGCGTAAGGTCTTCAGATGGAAGTGGCTGATTTTTGAGGTCCCTCCCAACCCAAACTGTACTGTGACTCTAGAGCATGTGTGGATGTGTGTTTTAACTTGGTATTAAAAACACTAACACCAACATCATTTTATTTTTTTATTTTTATTAGAATTATTTACTACTACTACTACTACTACTATTCTTCTTCTTCTTTTTCTTCTGCTTCTACTTATTCTTCTATTTACTGCTACTACTATCTCTTCTTCATCCTAGACTTCTTATTCTTCTTAGTCTTCTAATTCCTTTATTTGTCTACACTTTCTTGTTCCTATAACTTTTTCTTCTTATGTGCTTCTTCTTCTTGCTCTTCTACTTCAACTATTTATTTCTTCTTTTTTCTCATTTTATTTACTACGACTATTTCTTCTTCTATAGAACCTTATTCCTATTCCTATTCCTATTCCTATTCTAATTCTAATTCTTAAGCTTATTCCTAAGTCCTATAGTTTTTATCTAATTCTTCATAATATTCCCACTTCTTTCTACGATTTTACTCTTCTTATTCCTTTTCCTAATTCCTCTTCTTATACACTCTTACTGTTTCTTCATCGTTCGTTTTCTACTTCTTCTTCTTCCTATTTGAATTGTTTTCATTTGTGTTCCTGTTGGCTTGTTTTGTGCCTTCCTTAGTCTGAGGTTTGCTTTCTTTCTTCTTTTCAGGAAGGCTGGCACGTGTCCTGGTGGCGCCGTGGGCAGGGGGGTCCCGAGGAGCCCTACTCCTGGGGCTGTGGCGCCAGGCAGCGGCAGCGGAGCAGGCTGCGCAGGGCCCGCAGCGCCCGCCTGAGGTGAGAAGGGCGTTTGTGGCGTGGGGCCCGCTGCTGGCTGAGGGTGCTGGCCTCTGGCACCTGCTCCTGGAAGGCATGGGAGGCCGTGTGTCCTCTGGGAGCCTGGGCTTCTGCCTGGGGAGGCGAGGCACGGAGCGGCCCCAAGGGGCACGGCTCAGCGGCCCCGTCCTCAACCCAAGCCAGGCGAGGGGGAGGCACGAGGAAGCCGCCTCCCGCCAAACCTGCCAGTCTTCGCTCTCTGTCCTCGTCTTCAGAGAGCTCGAGGACGCTGATGTTGTCCCACTTCGTCCTCTTCTGGCAGGAAGGCCTTGGCCCAGGTGCTCTGCTCCCAGGTGTCCTGCAGCAGGTCTTGGTGGCTGTCCTTCTCCCAGTGGGACAGCACGGACGGTGTCTTTCCATGCCTTCCAGAGCCCTTCCTCCACCACAGAATCTTCCTGTTGACACAGCTCTTGGAGAATACACTCCTCCCAATCGGACGCTTCTTGGTAGCTGCCAACATCTCTGTGGGACAACTGATGTTCGCTGGATTGTTCCCAGTCAGAGCAATTGTGGCAGCTACCGACTTCCTCTAGGGAGAGCTCCTGCTCAATGCGGGCTTCCCCATGGGACCCTTCCTGCTCACTGCTGGTTTCTTCTGGGGACAGCTCCTGCTCAATGCGGGCTTCCCCATGGGACCCTTCCTGCTCGCTGCTGGTTTCTTCTGGGGACAGCTCCTGCTCAATGCAGGATTTCCCTTGGCACCCTTCCAGAGAGCTGCCTTCTTCTTCTGGAGAGAGCTCCTGTTCAGTGCCGGCTTCCACTTGGGAAGCGTCTGGGTATTTACCCATTTTTCCTTGGGGCATCTCTGCGTCTTCTTCAGTGACCCCCTTGGAAAGCTGAAGCTCTCTAGCCAAGGCCCCCTTCTGGCTCTCTTCCTCTGCCAGGACTGATGTCCTGACTGCCTCTTGCTGCTGCGCACTGAGCGCCTGGGCTGCCAGTGGGCTGGGCGAGGGGCTGAGAGCCTGGGAGCTGGGGTTCACCTTGTCCTGCTCCGGGTGTGATCTCCTGGAACGCAGACGGGGATCCCGGGAGCTGCTTCCTCCTGAGCAAGCGGCTCTCCTGGGACTGGGCAACGCAGGGCCCCGCGCCCCTTATATACCCCTCTGCAGGGCGTGGCTCTGCCACGTCACAGGGCCCCTGGACAGCACAGGGTTCCAGCGTTGCCCAGGGCCCTGACGGAATGCTCCTGTGTCACAAAGGGCCTCGCCGGGCACCCCCTCAGCAGCCAAAGCCATTGGAAGCGGCACGGAGCCCCAGGAGGGGTGGGCTTCAAGCCCCTTGTTCTGATCTGGTTTTTCAAATGATCAGAAATGCCTGTGCCCGAATTAGGGTGCAAATGTGAGACCATAGGCCAAAGTCAATAGTATGGGTTTAATTGCACAGGAAATGAAAGGCAGAGAGCGAGAGAGAAAGAGAAATAAATAGTAAAGAGGAGGGGAAGAGAAGGGGAGTGACAGAGACAGATGAAGTAGAAAACCTCCCCACTCTGTGGATCCCAATGGCATCCCATGGTTTCTCTGCCTCAGATCTTCTTGGTGCTGAGGGCCCCTCACAAACACAGAGTTCAGAGGGTTGATGCACAAGCCTTAGGCCAGGAGGGAAGGCCCAGGTCCCTCCCCTGGAGGGGCCAATTCTGACACAGTAACTTTCAGCAGGCTCTGGATCTGTGCCAGCCCTTTGCATCACGAGCAGTGCTCTGCTGTAAGGCCTCAGCAAGGAGCCTGGGCAGCGCTTTGGGGCTCCTGGATGGATGATGGCACCTCCTCAGCTGCCCCTCATGGCAAGGTCCCGTGGGTGTGGCCTTGCCGGGGTGGGGCTTTTCCAGCTGAGCCAGTCTGTGTGAGGGAGGATGGGTGTTCAGTGCCTGTGAGCAGAGGTGAGAGCACAGGCCCAGAACTCTCCTCCTCCCTTCCTGGCTGTGGGCAGTGTGTGCAAAGGTGGCCTCAGCAGAGGAGCCTGGGGGCTCTGGCCTCCCCTGGCCAGCCTGGCCCAAGGTGATTTTGAGGACAGCTGCTGGCTTTGGCTTTCTTGTGGATCCATTCTCCTGCCTTAGTCTTGTTTCCTTGTCCCTAGAGCAGAGGGAAGTGAACAGTAGTGTCACCTTGATTGTATCTCAGGTTGTGTCAGGCAGCTCAAGGCCCAGCCCGAAGCTGCAGTCAGGGGAAGGAGGGCTGGGCTTGGGTGGTCTCAGCCTCTTTCTCGAGTTTTGCCATGCTGGGCAAAGCTCCTTGGCAGCAGTGTTTAGGCCATGACCCCAGGCATTTCCGTCCCTGGCAGGGCTGCTGTGCCCAGAGCCCCTGTGAGGCGCGGTGGCAGTGGCAGAGAGCCCCAGCGCCGGCGTGCCCAGGCCCGGCTTTGCAGGGTGGGCTCTGCGGGCCGTGAGGAATGGGCGGGATGGACGCAGCCAGGGAGCTGTGCTCGGTGGCTCCAGGTGCGGGTGGAGGCCGGGGATGAGAGGTGTCCCTGAGGGAGGGCTCTGCCTTGGCCCCGGGGCCCTGGAAGGGCTTTGCCAATGCCGCAGAGAGTGGCTGGAGCTCCCCCTCAGCCCGGGGATTGAGGGCACAGGGAGCTGAGCGGGGCAGGGGCCGAGGAGAAGCCCTTGGGGCGCGCATGGACGAGAAGCTCGGCGTGAGCCGGCAGTGTGTGCTGCCAGCCCAGAAAGCCGGGCCTGGGCTGGGCTGCATGGGAAGGAGCCAAGGGCAGCAGGACAAGGGAGGTGATTGTGGCCCTCTAGCCCCATTTTTCAGAGCCCACCTGCAGCGCTCCATGGGTGTGTGGGGGCCCCAGCATAAGAAGGACATGGACGTGCCAGAATGAGTTCAGGGGAGAGCGAATGGGCATGCTCCAAGGGCTGGAGCAGCTGTGCTATGGAGACAGGCTGGGCAGAGAAAGTGTTCCAGTTGGCTTAGGGAGAGATGCCTGTGCCCCAATTGAGGCGTAAATGCCACGATAAGATGGAAAGATCCAGATTTTATTTCACATGAATTTCAGTTCCCAAGCACTGTGAGGGAGAGAGATAGAAAGAAATAGGAGCAAGGACTCAGAGAGGGAGAAAAGGTGCGTAAGGTCTTCAGATGGAAGTGGCTGATTTTTGAGGTCCCTCCCAACCCAAACTGTACTGTGACTCTAGAGCATGTGTGGATGTGTGTTTTAACTTGGTATTAAAAACACTAACACCAACATCATTTTATTTTTTTATTTTTATTAGAATTATTTACTACTACTACTACTACTACTATTCTTCTTCTTCTTTTTCTTCTGCTTCTACTTATTCTTCTATTTACCTGCTACTACTATCTCTTCTTCATCCTAGACTTCTTATTCTTCTTAGTCTTCTAATTCCTTTATTTGTCTAGACTTTCTTGTTCCTATAACTTTTTCTTCTTATGTGCTTCTTCTTCTTGCTCTTCTACTTCAACTATTTATTTCTTCTTTTTTCTCATTTTATTTACTACGACTATTTCTTCTTCTATAGAACCTTATTCCTATTCCTATTCCTATTCCTATTCCTATTCTAATTCTAATTCTTAAGCTTATTCCTAAGTCCTATGTTTTTATCTAATTCTTCATTAATATTCCCACTTCTTTCTACGATTTTACTCTTCTTATTCCTTTTCCTAATTCCTCTTCTTATACACTCTTACTGTTTCTTCATCGTTCGTTTTCTACTTCTTCTTCTTCCTATTTGAATTGTTTTCATTTGTGTTCCTGTTGGCTTGTTTTGTGCCTTCCTTAGTTTGAGGTTTGCTTTCTTTCTTCTTTTCAGGAAGGCTGGCACGTGTCCTGGTGGCGCCGTGGGCAGGGGGGTCCCGAGGAGCCCTACTCCTGGGGCTGTGGTGCCAGGCAGCGGCAGCGGAGCAGGCTGCGCAGGGCCCGCAGCGCCCGCCTGAGGTGAGAAGGGCGTTTGTGGCGTGGGGCCCGCTGCTGGCTGAGGGTGCTGGCCTCTGGCACCTGCTCCTGGAAGGCATGGGAGGCCGTGTGTCCTCTGGGAGCCTGGGCTTCTGCCTGGGGAGGCGAGGCACGGAGCGGCCCCAAGGGGCACGGCTCAGCGGCCCCGTCCTCAACCCAAGCCAGGCGAGGGGGAGGCACGAGGAAGCCGCCTCCCGCCAAACCTGCCAGTCTTCGCTCTCTGTCCTCGTCTTCAGAGAGCTCGAGGACGCTGATGTTGTCCCACTCGTCCTCTTCTGGCAGGAAGGCCTTGGCCCAGGTGCTCTGCTCCCAGGTGTCCTGCAGCAGGTCTTGGTGGCTGTCCTTCTCCCAGTGGGACAGCACGGACGGTGTCTTTCCATGCCTTCCAGAGCCCTCCTCCACCACAGAATCTTCCTGTTGACACAGCTCTTGGAGAATACACTCCTCCCAATCGGACGCTTCTTGGTAGCTGCCAACATCTCTGTGGGACAACTGATGTTCGCTGGATTGTTCCCAGTCAGAGCAATTGTGGCAGCTACCGACTTCCTCTAGGGAGAGCTCCTGCTCAATGCGGGCTTCCCCATGGGACCCTTCCTGCTCACTGCTGGTTTCTTCTGGGGACAGCTCCTGCTCAATGCGGGCTTCCCCATGGGACCCTTCCTGCTCGCTGCTGGTTTCTTCTGGGGACAGCTCCTGCTCAATGCAGGATTTCCCTTGGCACCCTTCCAGAGAGCTGCCTTCTTCTTCTGGAGAGAGCTCCTGTTCAGTGCCGGCTTCCACTTGGGAAGCGTCTGGGTATTTACCCATTTTTCCTTGGGGCATCTCTGCGTCTTCTTCAGTGACCCCCTTGGAAAGCTGAAGCTCTCTAGCCAAGGCCCCCTTCTGGCTCTCTTCCTCTGCCAGGACTGATGTCCTGACTGCCTCTTGCTGCTGCGCACTGAGCGCCTGGGCTGCCAGTGGGCTGGGCGAGGGGCTGAGAGCCTGGGAGCTGGGGTTCACCTTGTCCTGCTCCGGGTGTGATCTCCTGGAACGCAGACGGGGATCCCGGGAGCTGCTTCCTCCTGAGCAAGCGGCTCTCCTGGGACTGGGCAACGCAGGGCCCCGCGCCCCTTATATACCCCTCTGCAGGGCGTGGCTCTGCCACGTCACAGGGCCCCTGGACAGCACAGGGTTCCAGCGTTGCCCAGGGCCCTGACGGAATGCTCCTGTGTCACAAAGGGCCTCGCCGGGCACCCCCTCAGCAGCCAAAGCCATTGGAAGCGGCACGGAGCCCCAGGAGGGGTGGGCTTCAAGCCCCTTGTTCTGATCTGGTTTTTCAAATGATCAGAAATGCCTGTGCCCGAATTAGGGTGCAAATGTGAGACCATAGGCCAAAGTCAATAGTATGGGTTTTATTGCACAGGAAATGAAAGGCAGAGAGCGAGAGAGAAAGAGAAATAAATAGTAAAGAGGAGGGGAAGAGAAGGGGAGTGACAGAGACAGATGAAGTAGAAAACCTCCCCACTCTGTGGATCCCAATGGCATCCCATGGTTTCTCTGCCTCAGATCTTCTTGGTGCTGAGGGCCCCTCACAAACACAGAGTTCAGAGGGTTGATGCACAAGCCCTTAGGGCCAGGAGGGAAGGCCCAGGTCCCTCCCCTGGAGGGGCCAATTCTGACACAGTAACTTTCAGCAGGCTCTGGATCTGTGCCAGCCCTTTGCATCACGAGCAGTGCTCTGCTGTAAGGCCTCAGCAAGGAGCCTGGGCAGCGCTTTGGGGCTCCTGGATGGATGATGGCACCTCCTCAGCTGCCCCTCATGGCAAGGTCCCGTGGGTGTGGCCTTGCCGGGGTGGGGCTTTTCCAGCTGAGCCAGTCTGTGTGAGGGAGGATGGGTGTTCAGTGCCTGTGAGCAGAGGTGAGAGCACAGGCCCAGAACTCTCCTCCTCCCTTCCTGGCTGTGGGCAGTGTGTGCAAAGGTGGCCTCAGCAGAGGAGCCTGGGGGCTCTGGCCTCCCCTGGCCAGCCTGGCCCAAGGTGATTTTGAGGACAGCTGCTGGCTTTGGCTTTCTTGTGGATCCATTCTCCTGCCTTAGTCTTGTTTCCTTGTCCCTAGAGCAGAGGGAAGTGAACAGTAGTGTCACCTTGATTGTATCTCAGGTTGTGTCAGGCAGCTCAAGGCCCAGCCCGAAGCTGCAGTCAGGGGAAGGAGGGCTGGGCTTGGGTGGTCTCAGCCTCTTTCTCGAGTTTTGCCATGCTGGGCAAAGCTCCTTGGCAGCAGTGTTTAGGCCATGACCCCAGGCATTTCCGTCCCTGGCAGGGCTGCTGTGCCCAGAGCCCCTGTGAGGCGCGGTGGCAGTGGCAGAGAGCCCCAGCGCCGGCGTGCCCAGGCCCGGCTTTGCAGGGTGGGCTCTGCGGGCCGTGAGGAATGGGCGGGATGGACGCAGCCAGGGAGCTGTGCTCGGTGGCTCCAGGTGCGGGTGGAGGCCGGGGATGAGAGGTGTCCCTGAGGGAGGGCTCTGCCTTGGCCCCGGGGCCCTGGAAGGGCTTTGCCAATGCCGCAGAGAGTGGCTGGAGCTCCCCCTCAGCCCGGGGATTGAGGGCACAGGGAGCTGAGCGGGGCAGGGGCCGAGGAGAAGCCCTTGGGGCGCGCATGGACGAGAAGCTCGGCGTGAGCCGGCAGTGTGTGCTGCCAGCCCAGAAAGCCGGGCCTGGGCTGGGCTGCATGGGAAGGAGCCAAGGGCAGCAGGACAAGGGAGGTGATTGTGGCCCTCTAGCCCCATTTTTCAGAGCCCACCTGCAGCGCTCCATGGGTGTGTGGGGGCCCCAGCATAAGAAGGACATGGACGTGCCAGAATGAGTTCAGGGGAGAGCGAATGGGCATGCTCCAAGGGCTGGAGCAGCTGTGCTATGGAGACAGGCTGGGCAGAGAAAGTGTTCCAGTTGGCTTAGGGAGAGATGCCTGTGCCCCAATTGAGGCGTAAATGCCACGATAAGATGGAAAGATCCAGATTTTATTTCACATGAATTTCAGTTCCCAAGCACTGTGAGGGAGAGAGATAGAAAGAAATAGGAGCAAGGACTCAGAGAGGGAGAAAAGGTGCGTAAGGTCTTCAGATGGAAGTGGCTGATTTTTGAGGTCCCTCCCAACCCAAACTGTACTGTGACTCTAGAGCATGTGTGGATGTGTGTTTTAACTTGGTATTAAAAACACTAACACCAACATCATTTTATTTTTTTATTTTTATTAGAATTATTTACTACTACTACTACTACTACTATTCTTCTTCTTCTTTTTCTTCTGCTTCTACTTATTCTTCTATTTACCTGCTACTACTATCTCTTCTTCATCCTAGACTTCTTATTCTTCTTAGTCTTCTAATTCCTTTATTTGTCTACACTTTCTTGTTCCTATAACTTTTTCTTCTTATGTGCTTCTTCTTCTTGCTCTTCTACTTCAACTATTTATTTCTTCTTTTTTCTCATTTTATTTACTACGACTATTTCTTCTTCTATAGAACCTTATTCCTATTCCTATTCCTATTCCTATTCCTATTCTAATTCTAATTCTTAAGCTTATTCCTAAGTCCTATATTTTTATCTAATTCTTCTTAATATTCCCACTTCTTTCTACGATTTTACTCTTCTTATTCCTTTTCCTAATTCCTCTTCTTATACACTCTTACTGTTTCTTCATCGTTCGTTTTCTACTTCTTCTTCTTCCTATTTGAAGTGTTTTCATTTGTGTTCCTGTTGGCTTGTTTTGTGCCTTCCTTAGTCTGAGGTTTGCTTTCTTTCTTCTTTTCAGGAAGGCTGGCACGTGTCCTGGTGGCGCCGTGGGCAGGGGGGTCCCGAGGAGCCCTACTCCTGGGGCTGTGGTGCCAGGCAGCGGCAGCGGAGCAGGCTGCGCAGGGCCCGCAGCGCCCGCCTGAGGTGAGAAGGGCGTTTGTGGCGTGGGGCCCGCTGCTGGCTGAGGGTGCTGGCCTCTGGCACCTGCTCCTGGAAGGCATGGGAGGCCGTGTGTCCTCTGGGAGCCTGGGCTTCTGCCTGGGGAGGCGAGGCACGGAGCGGCCCCAAGGGGCACGGCTCAGCGGCCCCGTCCTCAACCCAAGCCAGGCGAGGGGGAGGCACGAGGAAGCCGCCTCCCGCCAAACCTGCCAGTCTTCGCTCTCTGTCCTCGTCTTCAGAGAGCTCGAGGACGCTGATGTTGTCCCACTCGTCCTCTTCTGGCAGGAAGGCCTTGGCCCAGGTGCTCTGCTCCCAGGTGTCCTGCAGCAGGTCTTGGTGGCTGTCCTTCTCCCAGTGGGACAGCACGGACGGTGTCTTTCCATGCCTTCCAGAGCCCTTCCTCCACCACAGAATCTTCCTGTTGACACAGCTCTTGGAGAATACACTCCTCCCAATCGGACGCTTCTTGGTAGCTGCCAACATCTCTGTGGGACAACTGATGTTCGCTGGATTGTTCCCAGTCAGAGCAATTGTGGCAGCTACCGACTTCCTCTAGGGAGAGCTCCTGCTCAATGCGGGCTTCCCCATGGGACCCTTCCTGCTCACTGCTGGTTTCTTCTGGGGACAGCTCCTGCTCAATGCGGGCTTCCCCATGGGACCCTTCCTGCTCGCTGCTGGTTTCTTCTGGGGACAGCTCCTGCTCAATGCAGGATTTCCCTTGGCACCCTTCCAGAGAGCTGCCTTCTTCTTCTGGAGAGAGCTCCTGTTCAGTGCCGGCTTCCACTTGGGAAGCGTCTGGGTATTTACCCATTTTTCCTTGGGGCATCTCTGCGTCTTCTTCAGTGACCCCCTTGGAAAGCTGAAGCTCTCTAGCCAAGGCCCCCTTCTGGCTCTCTTCCTCTGCCAGGACTGATGTCCTGACTGCCTCTTGCTGCTGCGCACTGAGCGCCTGGGCTGCCAGTGGGCTGGGCGAGGGGCTGAGAGCCTGGGAGCTGGGGTTCACCTTGTCCTGCTCCGGGTGTGATCTCCTGGAACGCAGACGGGGATCCCGGGAGCTGCTTCCTCCTGAGCAAGCGGCTCTCCTGGGACTGGGCAACGCAGGGCCCCGCGCCCCTTATATACCCCTCTGCAGGGCGTGGCTCTGCCACGTCACAGGGCCCCTGGACAGCACAGGGTTCCAGCGTTGCCCAGGGCCCTGACGGAATGCTCCTGTGTCACAAAGGGCCTCGCCGGGCACCCCCTCAGCAGCCAAAGCCATTGGAAGCGGCACGGAGCCCCAGGAGGGGTGGGCTTCAAGCCCCTTGTTCTGATCTGGTTTTTCAAATGATCAGAAATGCCTGTGCCCGAATTAGGGTGCAAATGTGAGACCATAGGCCAAAGTCAATAGTATGGGTTTATTGCACAGGAAATGAAAGGCAGAGAGCGAGAGAGAAAGAGAAATAAATAGTAAAGAGGAGGGGAAGAGAAGGGGAGTGACAGAGACAGATGAAGTAGAAAACCTCCCCACTCTGTGGATCCCAATGGCATCCCATGGTTGCTCTGCCTCAGATCTTCTTGGTGCTGAGGGCCCCTCACAAACACAGAGTTCAGAGGGTTGATGCACAAGCCTTAGGCCAGGAGGGAAGGCCCAGGTCCCTCCCCTGGAGGGGCCAATTCTGACACAGTAACTTTCAGCAGGCTCTGGATCTGTGCCAGCCCTTTGCATCACGAGCAGTGCTCTGCTGTAAGGCCTCAGCAAGGAGCCTGGGCAGCGCTTTGGGGCTCCTGGATGGATGATGGCACCTCCTCAGCTGCCCCTCATGGCAAGGTCCCGTGGGTGTGGCCTTGCCGGGGTGGGGCTTTTCCAGCTGAGCCAGTCTGTGTGAGGGAGGATGGGTGTTCAGTGCCTGTGAGCAGAGGTGAGAGCACAGGCCCAGAACTCTCCTCCTCCCTTCCTGGCTGTGGGCAGTGTGTGCAAAGGTGGCCTCAGCAGAGGAGCCTGGGGGCTCTGGCCTCCCCTGGCCAGCCTGGCCCAAGGTGATTTTGAGGACAGCTGCTGGCTTTGGCTTTCTTGTGGATCCATTCTCCTGCCTTAGTCTTGTTTCCTTGTCCCTAGAGCAGAGGGAAGTGAACAGTAGTGTCACCTTGATGGTATCTCAGGTTGTGTCAGGCAGCTCAAGGCCCAGCCCGAAGCTGCAGTCAGGGGAAGGAGGGCTGGGCTTGGGTGGTCTCAGCCTCTTTCTCGAGTTTTGCCATGCTGGGCAAAGCTCCTTGGCAGCAGTGTTTAGGCCATGACCCCAGGCATTTCCGTCCCTGGCAGGGCTGCTGTGCCCAGAGCCCCTGTGAGGCGCGGTGGCAGTGGCAGAGAGCCCCAGCGCCGGCGTGCCCAGGCCCGGCTTTGCAGGGTGGGCTCTGCGGGCCGTGAGGAATGGGCGGGATGGACGCAGCCAGGGAGCTGTGCTCGGTGGCTCCAGGTGCGGGTGGAGGCCGGGGATGAGAGGTGTCCCTGAGGGAGGGCTCTGCCTTGGCCCCGGGGCCCTGGAAGGGCTTTGCCAATGCCGCAGAGAGTGGCTGGAGCTCCCCCTCAGCCCGGGGATTGAGGGCACAGGGAGCTGAGCGGGGCAGGGGCCGAGGAGAAGCCCTTGGGGCGCGCATGGACGAGAAGCTCGGCGTGAGCCGGCAGTGTGTGCTGCCAGCCCAGAAAGCCGGGCCTGGGCTGGGCTGCATGGGAAGGAGCCAAGGGCAGCAGGACAAGGGAGGTGATTGTGGCCCTCTAGCCCCATTTTTCAGAGCCCACCTGCAGCGCTCCATGGGTGTGTGGGGGCCCCAGCATAAGAAGGACATGGACGTGCCAGAATGAGTTCAGGGGAGAGCGAATGGGCATGCTCCAAGGGCTGGAGCAGCTGTGCTATGGAGACAGGCTGGGCAGAGAAAGTGTTCCAGTTGGCTTAGGGAGAGATGCCTGTGCCCCAATTGAGGCGTAAATGCCACGATAAGATGGAAAGATCCAGATTTTATTTCACATGAATTTCAGTTCCCAAGCACTGTGAGGGAGAGAGATAGAAAGAAATAGGAGCAAGGACTCAGAGAGGGAGAAAAGGTGCGTAAGGATCTTCAGATGGAAGTGGCTGATTTTTGAGGTCCCTCCCAACCCAAACTGTACTGTGACTCTAGAGCATGTGTGGATGTGTGTTTTAACTTGGTATTAAAAACACTAACACCAACATCATTTTATTTTTTATTTTTATTAGAATTATTTACTACTACTACTGCTACTACTATTCTTCTTCTTCTTTTTCTTCTGCCTTCTACTTATTCTTCTATTTACCTGCTACTACTATCTCTTCTTCATCCTAGACTTCTTATTCTTCTTAGTCTTCTAATTCCTTTATTTGTCTAGACTTTCTTGTTCCTATAACTTTTTCTTCTTATGTGCTTCTTCTTCTTGCTCTTCTACTTCAACTATTTATTTCTTCTTTTTTCTCATTTTATTTACTACGACTATTTCTTCTTCTATAGAACCTTATTCCTATTCCTATTCCTATTCCTATTCCTATTCTAATTCTAATTCTTAAGCTTATTCCTAAGTCCTATATTTTTATCTAATTCTTCTTAATATTCCCACTTCTTTCTACGATTTTACTCTTCTTATTCCTTTTCCTAATTCCTCTTCTTATACACTCTTACTGTTTCTTCATCGTTCGTTTTCTACTTCTTCTTCTTCCTATTTGAAGTGTTTTCATTTGTGTTCCTGTTGGCTTGTTTTGTGCCTTCCTTAGTCTGAGGTTTGCTTTCTTTCTTCTTTTCAGGAAGGCTGGCACGTGTCCTGGTGGCGCCGTGGGCAGGGGGGTCCCGAGGAGCCCTACTCCTGGGGCTGTGGCGCCAGGCAGCGGCAGCGGAGCAGGCTGCGCAGGGCCCGCAGCGCCCGCCTGAGGTGAGAAGGGGCGTTTGTGGCGTGGGGCCCGCTGCTGGCTGAGGGTGCTGGCCTCTGGCACCTGCTCCTGGAAGGCATGGGAGGCCGTGTGTCCTCTGGGAGCCTGGGCTTCTGCCTGGGGAGGCGAGGCACGGAGCGGCCCCAAGGGGCACGGCTCAGCGGCCCCGTCCTCAACCCAAGCCAGGCGAGGGGGAGGCACGAGGAAGCCGCCTCCCGCCAAACCTGCCAGTCTTCGCTCTCTGTCCTCGTCTTCAGAGAGCTCGAGGACGCTGATGTTGTCCCACTCGTCCTCTTCTGGCAGGAAGGCCTTGGCCCAGGTGCTCTGCTCCCAGGTGTCCTGCAGCAGGTCTTGGTGGCTGTCCTTCTCCCAGTGGGACAGCACGGACGGTGTCTTTCCATGCCTTCCAGAGCCCTTCTCCACCACAGAATCTTCCTGTTGACACAGCTCTTGGAGAATACACTCCTCCCAATCGGACGCTTCTTGGTAGCTGCCAACATCTCTGTGGGACAGACTGATGTTCACTGTATTCCTTCCAATCTTAGCGATGAGAACGATTTTACTAATTTTGTATATGGGGTCCATTTTAAATTTTTTTTTGTAAGATTTCTTTTGGAAGCAAAGCTTTCAGAAATTAAAATATTAATTTAGAATGGAAAAAAGTACATGATAGAAATATTACATGAAAATCTCTCATTAGCACTTTTTAAGTCTGCCCATAGGTATATTTTTCGAGGTATATCCCTGCTTTTTTACATAATCTTACATGGTTAGAATATGGTTTTTTAATTCAGGTGGTAACATGGAGTAAGGGAACACATGGAGTTTATCACAAAGTTTAGGTACAGAAGCAACAATTTACCTAGCTAACCAAAATGCATCATTTTTCTTTATAGTTGTTTTAAAATGCATTATTCTACAGGATATGGATGAGCAGAAATTTTTTAGCTTAGTTTAGCTTGCAAAGTTGATGTGCGTGAAAGAATTGTAACTAACCTAAATAACCCACTTTATCCTTAACAACATAATTCTATCTTCAGCAATTTATAAAAAGTCTGGTATGAAAAGGATGAAAATTCTCTCTGTGAGTGTGGAATCCAGCATCACTTTTCTTGCTATGGTAACACAAGACAAATTCCTACACAGATGATTTGTTAAATTGGCCAAGTCAGAGAGCAGTAAGCTTTGAAGAAAAAGCATCTTGGAAAGTTAAATATGCTTGGTTCGAAATAATTTGCCAAATAAACCTTTGGACAGAGGAAAAGTCAGCACCATTACTGGCTGCTTTTCTGAAGGGACATGGACATATTTTTGCAGAAATTTGTCAGGAAAACACAGGAAAGTGTTTGCAAGCATTAGCAACAGCTATAATATTGTGACATTCTGGAGCTGGAGATCAAATAAAATTCGCAGAATTGTAGTGCATAAAGTAAGGCATCTGTACCAGAACTGTCTGAAAATGTGACCATTGAAGATTTCTATGTCAAGCATATCTAGATATTTCTAAAGACCTCTAAACTAGCTTATGTAAAGCATACAATTTAAAATGCATTAATAATAAGAGAAAAGCTAATAAAAATAAAGTCTTTTTTAAGCACTGCTAAAATCTATGGAATACACCTTGACCAGCATCACTCAATTTAGCAAATCTTAAAGTTGAAAGTAATTCAAATTAGATGAACTGAAGAAAAATTATTTAATCTGATGCATGAAAAGGTAAAGATCAAGGCACATGCTAACAGGAAATAAACAAAAAACAGGAAGAGTACTTGCTGGTAGGATTTTTGTCATTGTGAGAAGAGTCCAAACCTCCACTACAGTATGAGGAATTTTCCTTAAAATCAATCAATCAATCAATCAATCAATCATTCAAACTACAACACAACCAAAGAATCAAAAGAAAGAACACACATCCCCCCTCCCTGTTTTTTGTTTTTTTTTTTCAGGAAAAGTGACTACAAGAGTTCTGTTTGCCACAAGAAACTTGTTTTTTCCTGAAGACAAGATAAATACCTCACTTTCCATTCCTTTTAATGAGCATAAGTATAGCTTAGATGGAATATGGTAGTAGTTTTGTATTACTCTCTTTAATTTTTGCCAACCTGTACATTGTGGTATTTCTATTATAACAATGTATATTTTCCTGTCCCTCCTGTTTTGTACATTTTGACTGATTATAAGTCGGCAGAGATGTGGTGCTCATGTTACAGAATATATAGCTCCTCTATGTGTGATTTACAGTATTTCTTGGTCTTTAGGTAAAGCAACTGTTTCTGTTTGTCTCCAATGAATTGCTACAAAATTTTTCGGCTGTGCAAGAATATCATTCTTGTTATATTGCAGTAATGTTTAAGATTCTAACACATCACACCTAGGTAAGTGGGTAAAAGCTACACTGATCAGGAGACTAAATGGATGTCCCACAACTAACATACATCGTGGCAGTTATTGTAACTGCAAAAATATATGAATTATGATAATTTAAAATAGAAATTATTTCTCAAATTACTTTAGGGGGATCTGATATCGTATTTTGAAAAAAGCAAAAAAATCCCTTCATTTTTCAAGCTACATCTAGATATCTGTATAAAGGAGAAAAAAAAAGAAAGGCAACAAAACCATACATTCCAAAGAGTTTTGTGTGATATTTAGAAAACTAGTTTGTATACTGTTCAGTATGGCATGAAATTAGCCTGGTGAGACAGTATTATGAGATGCATCTGTAATATTTGTAGTAAAAGTTACTGCAAATAAGAGATAGGAGGATACTTCCTGCCATATTCTATTTCATATGATTAAACTTAGTATATAGATTTATATAAATTTACAGTGTTGTGCTATATGTTCCTGAAAAAATAATTTTCAGGAATAATAGAATTTGGTTTTGATTATTTGCATTTTGAAGGAAGATAACTGAAAATAAGCTATGTAATTTTCATCAACTATGCAAATCAGAGGAGTGTGGATTTTGTTTAACTTTCATTTATCCGGATGCAAACATTAGACAGGGAAATTTGAAAAGTTCAAAAATTGTGATTAAAATTCAAATTTAAATTAGACTTTTTAATCAGCACTTAAAAATCTTCCTAATACTTGACTAATAATAAATGCAGTTTTATTCATTACTGTGGCAATTAAATGCTAATTTTTTTTATTATATTGGGAGTTTAAGAAATCCAAATTGTTTCCAGTTATCAGAAAAACGGTAAAAGTATTTGTACTTCCATACTTTTTCACTTTGATCTTATGTGTATTTATACTTTTATCTTGTTGTAATACACAAAAACTTCTGTTGTCTTCCATGCTGGGGGAAAATGGTGTCCATTCCATTGGACGTCCCTTGAACCAGGGGGAAGGTGAATTACTAGTGAGTTATTTTGACAAATCATAAGCATTCAGAACAGCTATCCTGAATTTCAGGAGTGCCTGTGGTCCCTCTTCTGATTTATGAACTAAGTTTTGAGGCTTAGGCTGCATTCCTGAATGCTTCCATTTAAATTGCAGTGTGAATTTAGATGCTTACTTTATGGTGCTTCACTTTTCTGTACTTGTAATTCTTACTCATCCCACCAAAATATGAAGGATGACGTGGGGACCTGTACTTTTCCTTTCCAAAATAAAGAAAGATTCAGGTGAGCTCCTGCTTTTCTTTACTGATGTTCATGTCCCTGTTAGCTGTACACATAATTATGTCAGTCGGGTTATTAAAACAGAAGTGCTTTATGAAGTTTGTCATTGATGAAACAGACTTTTTCAAGTGGCAAGCATTTTTTGAATAATAATTTTGGAGTATTTTCTAAATTAATAAACTCAATTCAGTATTGCTGCAACAGTCTGATTATTAAATTTTCACAGGGGTAGAAGTTAAGGAAAAGCACAAAAACCCCCAAATTTTGAATGTACTTAACAAAAGTTATTTATTCTCTTAAAGTTAGTTTTGTTTTGTTTTGTTTGGTTTGGTTTCTCTTTTTTTTTTTTTTTAAGGTTAACATTAGAGAGGAAGAATCAGCTTTTTAGTCTCATTTCTGTGAAAGCGCTCACACCTTCCCTCAGTCCCTTCAGAACTTAGTGGGAAGTGCAGAGGTGCTGGGAAATATGGAAACCCTGCCTGAAAAGCACACGATGGTGGCTGAATAAAGCATCTCAGGAAATAATTTCCTTTACAAAGAGGCACTTTAGGTTTACAAGCATGAGAGTGTCTTGGATTTTTTTTTTTGTTAGTTTTACAAGATTATCTTTACAAGCATGTTTTGTTGCCCACAGTGCAGTGCATGAAGAGGTGACTGCTGGTGTAGGACAACCTGACTAAACAAGGCAGGGTCTTACAAAAGCAGACCAAAGCAACAGAAGTTTAGGACAGTGATATAACTCAGACAATTGGGCATAAAAAATTTTCAAGGACAAAATCTAAAACTTTCTGGAAACAGAAAGGTATCATAGGAACTGTAGATACAAGAACTTACTCTGGTTATTAAAGATAAGAAAAAGAAGGTAACTTATTTCCTATTTAATGTGTGACTTATTTTTCTAAGCAATCTCATGAGGAGGGAGAAAGTAGAGGATGAGGAAAAATGGAGATAACAGTGCCAGGAATAAAGCCTGACATTAAAAAAGCTAATTTTTTAAACTTGTATTGTCATTGTAGACAACATGATTATAAAAAAACCACAGTGCCATTTTTTCTGGGTTTGTTGTTTGGTTGTTTTTGTGTGGGTTTTTTTTTTTTTTAATTCATCAACTTTTGCAAGCAAATCACAAATATTAAAACTGAGATATTACAAAAATTCAAAATTTAAGAAAATCTGATTTTTCAGTTTTAGTTTTGACAAGGGACAGAGTTCAGACTTCTCAAGAATGGTAACTGTTCTTTTTTAATTCTCTGGGTTTGCTGTTTTGAAAGAACCTCTCATACTCAAATGATAGGTGTGGGAAGAAGAACATAAAGAAGAACAAACAAGCATGAAAAGGAATAGCTCTATTCTAGTTTTTGTTGAACTGAATTATGTCAGACAATACAATTACCAAACCAAACTTGGTCAGTTGATTAACTACAATTATATCACCCAACAACCAGACATTAGAAAATTAATGTAGCCAAAAATATCATGACAAGATTAAATCAGCTGATAATCAATTCACATGAATTCCAGCCTCAAGAATATGCTCATTCCAAGGCACGAACCAAGTATAGTGAGTAGGGAGAATTCAGAATAATCTCCAAATAGTATATCTGTGAATTCATGAAGCAAATGGGAAATGCTGATTCCCTACTAAATACTTGACTACTGTAAAAAAAAAAAAAATACAGAACTACCATACTAATATTTTAAATTCAACTCTGCTAAATTTATGTCTTACTTTTTTTTTTTTTAATTTTATTTTGCTTAGATTCAGGTGTACAGAAGAACACAGCCATTCATATCTTTAAAGATATTCAGCAGAGGGTGATTGCCTTAGTAGTATTTTCAAATGTGTGAAATGTTTATAGTTCATAGTATCTTCAGAATCAGGTGCTATCAAATCCAAGGTTTTCTTTTGGTGATACAACTTGACAGATTTGGTCTTCATGAATTTCAGGCTTTGAATGTCTTGATTTTCATGCCTCTTCAGTGTCATTTTCAGAAAGCAGAATGATTTGGTCTAGATAGGAAAGATAGATAGGATATCTAGCTAGATAGAAAGACAGCAATGTGATGAAGCAGAAATGTATCCACCCCAAATACTTGCTGAGGTACCAGATAAGGTGCATCTTTGAGTGTTGGTGGTGACAGCATCTTTATGTGCCAAGATGCAGTCCAGCAAATTATGACAACTTCTCCACAAATAATGAGATTTATTGGACCTGTTAAAACCAAAAGGACATCTGGCATTGATCTCTGATTTGGGTTTGGAGCCTGAGAGCCTCCAGGCATATTCCTAGAGCAAGTAATCCAAAAGAAAGTTGGCAATGTAAAAAGATGGTCAGCTCTTGGTTCTTTTGAAAAACAGGAGTTTGCAGGGTTGGTTTGGCTGGAGCCTCTTAAACGAGTAATTAGAAACCATAAATGAGCCTGACTGAAAGAATTTCAGTGCTCCATAAAGCAAAGGCCACTGCATGAGAGCACAGGAGCAAAATCCAGCACCTTGCCCAATGGAGCACCAGCAGAGGCAGGAGTGGTGCGTATTCAGAGAGAATGACCTGCTAGCAGTGGGATTTTGGGAGTGAACATTCATTGATTGTCACATCTTTTGGCACAAACTGAATGTTAGAGCCTGGATCCAAGGTATGGATGCCATGAAGCAGCCACTGCTGACGGCATCCTCATCATCGCAGTGTACTTTACTTAGATTCCAGCTTGTGAGGTGAAAATCAAGCTCTGCCTAGGAATGTGGCAGCCAAACAGCACAGAGCACACCTTCCTGAGCACAGCACAGATGGCACTGTGGAAAAGAGGGAGATGTTCTATCCACATGCTATGTCACCTTTGCACCTGGAAGGCTCCAGCAAACCCAGCAAGGCACTAAAGAGGATCAGCTGCTGAGGATGGCCAGAACCCAGTGGCATGGGAGGTTACACCTACTACACTGTGAAGACTGTGCAAAATTAATGTATTAAAAGAATTACTTAAATTTATTAACATTTAGTTACTTTCTTTTATACCTAGTTTGTTTAAAAATTACTTGAGTAGAAGGATTTAAGAACTGACACCACGAAATAACCGTGTGCTTGAAATGTCCTGGCAAGAAGAGTCAACCGAGAGCATTGCACAGCAATGTATATTGTGCAATAAGTGACAGGTGAGACAAGCAAGCTTCAGAGGCATATCTGTGCAATCCCACCCTTAATCTACTGAAAGCCTTGAAACCCAAAGGCCATGCTCCAGAGAGGTTGGGAACTTCCTGGTCAGGAGGTTATTAGTTTAGTTCATAAGGGTTGGACTTTTTGGGGAAGCTTAGTCGAGACTGAGGATGAGAAAACAAAAGGTACATTTTGCCAAGTATTGCAGGTCTGACACGCTGTGATTAGCAAATAGCTGCAGAAAAAAAATCATGAGTTTCAAATGCTCAGAGCCAAGAGGATGTCTGAATTTAGTCTGTTTTTTCAAGTTATATACCACACAGTAAGGAATAGATATTTTTTAGTAAGGCAGCCAGAAAATTAATGGTCAAAGCAGGAAATCACTGGACCAACAAAGGTACTTTCAGCTGTGGTCAGTGTAAGTCATAGCATATCCCAAATTCCTTTCATGTCTGTGTATTAATTCTCTTGTCACTTTTTACCATAAATAGGGAGAAATGCAAAGGTTTGGCAGATAGCACAAGTGATTTCTGAACATTATAGATGGTGCTATGATTAGAAATTGAGCTAGATGCAGGAGACTTCCAGAAGGACCTGTCAGTAGTGGAGGGAGCAAATTTCCTGAGATAACATAGTTAAGCATCAAATTTTAGTTCTCCCTGTGTTTTTAGGAGTAGTATTAAAGAGTTCTGTGGAGAGGGCCATACTTAGGAATTAATTGAGAAGGTCATCTCTATTTATTCTTTCCGTTTGCTCTTTTGGCACTGGGGAAGGGATGACACAATAATTTCTGGAAGTTTTAGAATATTTCACTTGTTGTTTTTTTTTTATCCTGTGTAGGCAAAAGAAAAAGGAGTTAAATTTTCAAATAATTTTTTCCCTATGTTTTAGGCAGATAATAATAGAGAGCTGGATTACTAATAATTATGCCACCATGAGATGTAAATTTGAACCTTTAGGCTCCTTTTGCATTGCAACTGAAAGAAAAAGGGAGGAAAAAACCCCCAAAAAACCAAACTCTAAAAACCAATTCATGAATACTTAATGAATGAGCAAACATTTGCATCATATAAATATTTTCTTTCTCCTTGTCAGTATTCAGGGGCTGTGTTGCCATCTGGCAAAGGTTTCAGTTGACTAACGCTGAAGCAATAAATTAATACAGTAAAAGATGCTACCAACAGTTTTAAACCAATTAAAATGCCGGAAGCAGACTATGTGTGTTAAAATGTCATGTCATGATCCTGCAGCAGAGAACCAAAGAGCTGTAATAATCCAAGTGTGAAAGAACAAAGATTGCAGGATTCGAGAGTATTGCTTGGTGCGAGCCTTATGGCATGCAGAAATATTGTAATTCAAAATGGTAAATATTCTGACTTGTAGGAGGGTGGGCAATAGTTTTATGACAGAACAGAGCTTGTCTCAATTTTTTTAGTGTTTAATTTGGGTCCACAAAAAAAAAAAAAAGGTAAGTCAGGTGCGTGTTTTAGCTCTCCTATCACCATCTAAATGCTTAATGGAAAAATGGTTGGGAAAACTCCAAAGTTACCAACTTTCACTGCCTGGAGACAGGGTGGAGACAGCAAAAGGGTTCACTGGGGGTCAAAGACCAAGCAACAGCTGCAGCTGTGGCTCTGTCTTGCCAGGGCTTCGACTTCAAGATAAGAACCAGGCTCCACGGGATCCCCCATCCAGAGTTACCTATTCCAGCACAGGGCAGCTTCACTCCTCAAAGGAACTGAGCAGGGTTTGCTGCTGCCTTTTGAAGGGTCTGGTTTCCTCTGACTTTTCATGGAGACTGTAAAGGTGGATGCTGTGCTTAGGAGTTTGAGACTTTCCTTAGAGAAATGCCTTGTGGCCTGACTCCTTTCTTGGGGAAAAATGTCACTGGATTTGCAAGCTGAGTGAAAAGCTCTTGTAGTGGTAATGCAAAGCAATGCCATAACCTCTCCTGAAACAAGATAAAGAATTTCATTGAACTTTTGAGGATTTTTTTTCTTCTTTTTTTTTTTTTTTTTCTTTAAATCAGAACAGGATACTTTAAAACAGTCTGGAAAAAGGATGTTATCAAAGATCTTTCTGAAGGTTTCCAAGGCAAGGGAATACCTATGGGAACATAAGACAGGGAAGAAGCCCATTCCCAAACCTGTCAGTTTGGTATGTCACTTTTGTACAACATAGAAAGGAAAGAAAAGAGAAGAAATGTTCCCTATCCTTCAAAAATGACAGTATAAAAAAGTGGAAATATTTTCCAAGAATTTCAACCACTTACTTGCTTTCTGCAGAATGTTTATGAAGGTAGCAATAGTGTGGCTGTGTTACTAGAAAATACACACACTGTTAATGTCTTCTGCAAATATAGAGGAGGATGTTTTTGATTGTAAATTATTATCACTATCATTATGAGAAACAAGTTGAAACAACACAGCAAAACCTGCTAATCGCAAAATTATGCTAGTTTTTTTTTTTCTGCTAAAACTTAATCACTAAGAATAGAGCTAGCTGAGTAACACATAAAAATATACCAGGATGGAGTTGTATCTTTTAGACATGAAATATTTGAAATTTCAAAGTGAAATATTGTAGTAGTTCTATGTATTTTGGAAGCACAAATGATCCTTTTGATGTCGCCTGATCTCATTGCTGTGGGAGAAAGTCTTGTCCTTTCTTCATGAATGGCAATGATTTAAAGATTTGAAAGGAAAACACTGTGGTTTTCCTGAAGTATATGTTGCTACTGACTTGTGCACTTGTACAAGTCAGACATCTTCAGCTTTCATTACTGTTAAATAAAGCTTTCCAGTTAAGTGATTTTTTAAAAAATTACTCATAAAGATTAACCTACATTCTACTAAATTAATTTTTGTATGTCATATTAAAAATGAAATAAATAAAAAATAGAATACTAAAAAGCTCCAAAGCTATTAACTGAATAAAAATGCTATTTTCATTTGGACTATAAGATCTGACATAATGTCTGTCATAATTAATTCAAAATCCTCAGAGTACAGGAACTTCAGAGGGGAAATGCTATGAAGATTCCTCCAGTGACCCTTGATTATATAGAATTATATAACATAAATATAAACATATAGCATAAATATGTGTAGAGGAGCTTTCTAGATAAAAATAATGCTTATGATTTATTAAAAACCAACTATTTTTTCATGAAGATTACAAGGTAAGGGTTTTTTTTTCCTTTTATAGTGAAGACCTTTGAGAATTAACATACAACTCCCCATTCCACATTTTAGTTTTGTAGAGATCTCTTTAAAATAACATTGTAGACTATTATTTATCAGTGAGATAAGAGCAGAGGAGTGATCAGGAATTGAGTTTTGTTTTCACCATCCTCATCTTCATAATCACTAAGGAATATCAGCTTGCACCTAGAGCAGTCTACAGCTATCATACATGAGTTCCAACAGCTGAAGATTTTAAAAGCTTTCAACAAATGATTTTAAATGATTTCCTTTTATAAACACAAACCCCACCCAAATGCTGAATTATTTATATTGAATTTTGATCAGTGATAAGTGAGAAGGCAATTAACTATTAGAAGATATAGATAGTCTTATCTTTCAATAATTTCCAGAAATAAGAGTGTCTCCCATATTTTCACTAATATTAACAGCAAGCAATGATAAATTGCCAAAGATAACAGTAATTTTCTTCTGAAACACTTGCATTGTCCACTATTTCCAACATAGTTCCAAAGCTACTTTGAAAAGCAAGGAATGGGTTATGTGTAGCAAATAACTAATTTAAGAAACCTTCAATCAGATGGGAGGTAATATGCCACTGAAAATATGTGAAACAGATGTTACCAAATATTCTCTTTTTAGACATGGACAAATCTTGGCAATAAGAACTGGTGAGATTTTCAGACCCAGCCTGTATCTACTTATAGGAAAGGGTTAAAATGCCCCTGCTACTAGAGGGTGCACCAGGCTGAGGATGCAGCAGCTTGGGAAAGGCAGATGGACCATCTCATCCCACCTTTCACAAGAACATAATGTGCAGTCAACAGAGAAACCAGGTACAGCTTTCATCAGAATCCATCCTTTTCCTTGGGCTGCGTAAACTACCCCTCGAGATCACAACACGCTGGTCCTGAAACCTGTGAAAAGCTGATGAGATAGTTACAGGGAAGTGAAGCAGTTTCTACAGGGACAGATGGTAGAAGGGGCCTGAATCCTGTGCTGCCTTCCCTCTCCTTCCCAGACTGGGCAGTGGTGGAAACAGCCCTCTGCACTGACCACCTGGGGTCCTCACACAATATACCTTCCAGAAAATGAACCTTTTGCTCTATTTAGCCGTAGAAAGTACCTCAAATTTATTGATATTATTATTATTATTATTATTATTATTATTATTATTATTTTGCTAAATACACTCTGTTTGAAGCTTGACCTGGCTTGTGTAGCATCATTCTATCTCAAAGAAGGAGGTTGCCAGCATGGCCAGCAGTAACAGCCTGGACACCCAGGAGTTTGCAGTTTCTACAGCACCATTTTAAAAAGAAAAAGGGCAAACTCTGTAACAGAACATGAGCAATCTTTAAATTCAGACACCAGGGATCTTCTGGGGAATTGAATTAAAATAAACAATTTGAGGGTATATTCAGTGTTCTTGCAGAGCATTTTATAGCTGCAGTGAACCACTTAGCTGGCATGTTTTAAGCACTTTCCTCTTATTTGAATAATGTAGTGTTGCTATTAGTGTTTAAAACACAGCTACTTCTTGTGTACCTTCCCAGCTGATGTATCTTGATGAACTAGTGCCAGCTGAATGGGATGAGTCATTGTCCTATTGACTCGTGTTCAAAATAACACTCAAGATTTGTCTAATTTTGTCTAAAATTATACAGGGCAGGCAGAACCTCCAGGGAAGCTTCTGTATGGAGATGCTATTTCCAAACCAGATAGACAGGATGATTGAACAGATAATTTGCAGATATGATTGTTATTGCTACTGCTCGCCTTGAGCTTTAATATGTGCAGAAAAACCTTTCTGTTGGTTTCAGGGCCTTTGAAAACTGCTGCTGTGGTAATTTCACTTCAGTGATTCCAAAACCAGCTTCAATTATATGATCAGTTTTTAAATAAAAGAAGACCAGGAGAATTAGGAAATGTAAAAGCAACTATTCAGTCACAGTCATCTTTATTTTTGCAGTCTGCACATAATTGTTTTAACCGATAAAAAAAACCTCTTCTTGTTCTGAAACTAAAACATTAGCAGTATGAAAATCAGCAGAAATATCAGTGCAGCAGTTCCCACAGGTATAGAGCACAATTCAAAGCTTGCCTCATAATATTCTGCCCCAAACTTGCTTGGATAGCCAGAGAAATGGTGGATTGAACTTTTGAGTTATTAACGCTAAGATACCGCCTTTATTTTCTCATTTTAGTTGCAAAATTATTATCCCAAAAATACCCCCAATGGAGTTGTTATTGTCAGCACATTTTACATCCCAAGCATGATACTTCCACAAAAAAAGAGACAAGGATTTAAATTTTTTTTCATTTTACAATTGTAACATAGAGACTTCGTGAGGTTCATTAAGACTTGACAATATTGAGAGTTAAAATGGACATGAAGATTGGGAACTTGAAGGCTAACCCTAAATTATTGAAACTTTGTCCTCTTAAAATTTACTAGACTGAGAATATATTTTTAATTGTTATTTCCTGCATTCTACAGAAACCAGGAATTTAGAACAAGAAAGGGATAAAATTTGGCATACAATATTTCTTTAAGTGAATTATCTCATTCCTGAATCTCGGTGTCTAAATAAAAAGCATTTAAAATCTCAGCCCACACGAAGACAAGAATTTCAGTACAAATATGACATAATTGAAGATTTTCCAAATACTTGAATTTTGTCTTAAATTTCTCTCCCTTGGTTGCCTTATGCGAATACTCTGTTTTTCTGTAAAGTGCAAATTAATAATTCACTAAGCAGAATAGCTCTCTATATATGGATGTATCAGACAACTCTTTTCTCAGGGTGGAATTTAAAATCCAGTTGTCTTATTCAACAGTACTGTAACTTCTTCTACTATTTCTTATCCCTGTTTGTGTTACATATAAAATTTAATGCTAGCTAGAATATTTTGTGAAATATGTTTTGCTGTATAAGTCATTATATAAGTAATTATATTGTAGGCTACAACTGCATTAGAAATGCCAACTGGTGCTTGATCAGTTGATCAAATAACTCTTTTGTACAATATTATCAGATATGTTGACTTTCATGGCACGGTGTTTGGTTAAAAACACAAAGAATTTACAACAACATTTAGAAAAATGTGACTTACACACCTGAAAGTGTGTCCTACTGAAGTCATGTATCACTGCAATGTGCAACTCCCAGGGAAATATGCAGTTAAAGCTTGGTGAGCATGAAGAGAAATGTTTTGAGATAAGCTGAGAATGTAGGCTTCAGAACATCACACTACAGCATGGGGACATGAGACGAATGTGCTACTGGGGAGTTAACCTGCCTGTGGAAACGTGCACAGGATAAAGTTATTGCTTGTACTGACCAGGGATCCTCAGTTATAGCCCTTCATTAAAACCAACTTCATTTTGTGCCATGAGTCTGTCTGCCTGTGGTTTCTTCATGGTGTCTTCCTTCGTTAACTTTCTCTTCACAAATATTTTGCCAGAAATACAAGTGTTAGAATTTTCCTAGTAATTTTCCAGCAGTTTTTCATGAGAGATGAGTCTTAGCCAACCAGTGGCACTGTATGCCATGCTGGCTGTGTCACAGTGCAAGGGAGATGATCTGACTGCCTCTTGCTCACTGTCAGCTTGAGTCATTCGAGTAAACCCATTGTCAGCGGTGTGGGAAGCATGGAACAATGCCTCAACTGTATTTTGTTGGACAGAGAAATCTTTCCTTTACATTCTCATCTCAATGTCAAAAAGCCACATAATCAGATGAAAGAAAACACATATTTGCAATCCTGAATACCTCAACTTCTGTTTGCTGCTTATCGTAGTCTTGGTCGTTTGAAGTAAATAGAAGGATCTATGTTGATACCACGGTTTGACCTAGCAGGAAAAGAAAAAGGTTGCTTGCGGTGGTGCCTGCCCTCTTGGTGGCTCCTTGAGCCTGCTCTGGCTACCCTGGCTGACACCTTTGCAGACCTCGGTAGGACACCGTAGGCTGATTGACAGGGTCCACCTGGTGGGTCAGGAGCAACCCAAGCCTGGCGATGGTGAAGGCGATCGCAGCGGAGTAAGAGAAGGGAGGATTCTGGTAAGGTGCCTCAGGAGCCTTTATTGGAGTGTCCAGACTCCCAAGAGCCTGCCCCAGCAGAGCAGGGATCCTCTGGGTGGAGCCACTTTTATACGGGGAAGGAGCTGAAGGAAGGGCCAGACAGGGCGCCAATCATGGGAAATTGCGGAGTGGTCAGAGGGATGACGGACAATTCAGAGGGGAAACCATATGAGGGAGGAGGGAATCCCCTTGAGCCTGGCCCTATCAGGGGCTGATCTCCCCAGAACCTTCTGGAACTGGGGAGAGGCCTCACTGAGAGTGACAGGACTCGAGGGTAGGGGAATAAATGATTGACAGATAACTGAAACTGGGTAAACAACTTAGGGATGAACCAAATGGGGTAACATGGAACAGTCCATCTAAACAGTATGAACAATATAAATGCCAACATAACAGTTAAATTAAAATAATGCACCACTACAGTTGATGATAAACCTCCTGGCAATGCTCAAGCAAGATGATCTGTTATTTAACAGTTTTGTTTGTATCTTTTTTTTAACAAAAACTGAGATTTAGATACTCGCTTCTGGCAAAATATCAGCCACAGGGACGTCCTGGGTCATCATGACAGGTATTTATTATTTTGGTTTATAGCTATATAGGAGAATCTAGCTTTTGTTTTCTTTTGTAGTCAAAGGGGAAACGAATACTGTCTTTAGGCCGTCTGTTCCTCCTCTGAGTGTTGCATGGGAAGGGATGCTGCATGTACAATTTCCTTAATGCAAGCTACAAAATGGTTTCTTCTACACAACTTTATGTTTCAAAAGTTTTATCAAGCTTGACATTTCTGGGGTTTGCTACAATATGAAATACATTTATTTGGAAATTTTCTTAAGCTGCCCGGAGAAAGAGCATGTGTGTGCGATGACTTAAAGAGAAAGTCATCAGCTTGGTGTTTTTCTTGTGGCTTCACCACCCCCCACCACTCTGTACCCCCCACCCCTTTGTTTTGTCACATCTGAGGAGATTTGTGGAAAGGAAGTGTAAAGTGATTTTCTCGGTTTCCTAGGCTGCAGGCTGATTAGACATGTTGAGGTGCACTTTGGCTCTGTGACAGTGCTTGACAAAACTGGTAGAGCTGGCAATTCCCTTAAGGGACATTTTTAGTACATAACTCTCAAATAAGAAAGCATCTGCTGTTTTTCATACTGCTTTTCTGCATTCTCTTATTCTACCTCTCAAATTTAAAGATGCAGACACAATTGAAAATAGTTTTATTTTCCCTCTAGAAGAAAAGAGTAAATCTTTCCTAAAAAGCTGTTAAACTGCTGTTGGGATTCATTATAGAGGGAGATGGGTCAGAAAATCACAGAATTTAAAGTAGTGCACATAACTGCACTACTTGCTAGCTTTTTCTTTCTTTCCTTTTTTTTTATTTTCTTGCATTTGTCAGGAATGTTCAGAGAGCAAATTAATTAAGCTGTTTATTCTTCTGTGTGATATAAAAGAAATTCTAAGGTCTTGCCTGGACATCCATTACAAGCACACAAAACATAATTTCTTGTAAATTACTGTTCTTGGTGATTTTCATAGGTCACTCATAAATTGTCATCTTTAGAGGTCACACAATTACCTGTCAAACTAACACTAATATGTTTAGAATTAAGTCTTGTTAAAGTCAAAGAAGCAAATTATCTCAAGTCACTTGGGAGTAATGCATTCACATGCAGATAACAAATACTGATGGAAAAACTTGCTAAAATATTAATAATCTAGGAAAATCAAGATTTGTCTTACAGTGCCTTCAAAAGGATTGTACTTCCAATTCAAAACATCAGATTTAGTCCAGTCATTTAATTATTTACAAATGTAATTCAGATAGAGCTAACTGGAAATTTTAATAGGTTTTATGTGACCCCTTCTCTAAATGGCTTAATTTCTCAGCATTGTCTTTGGCAAGTGATAGAAACAAATAGACCCCTTCTGTAGTACACTTGGATCAACAAGCAATATCACAAGCTGAATCCCGACTCAACACCTTGACTGCTTCTTTGCTCCATGCTCAGAGGGAATATAGAGCTTCTATCCCTGGCAAGGCTGAGTTTGAGACACACTGCTTTCTTTTCACTGATGGCAAAGTCCAATAATCCAAATTCCCTAAAAACACAGGACAAGTTGATAGGCAATCACAATAAATAAGAGCTATGGCAAAAGGCAAGACATCTTTGCAATATGCTAACCTTCAGATGTTCAAATTCCACGGGAACCAATTGCACTACATAGGTTTTCAGGGTCTTTATAAAATGCTTTTATTTCATGTTTTCACTTGGTGCAGTTAAAGGAAATTACTGGCTGCTACAAGAGGAGGGAAGAGATGTACCAAAAAGAATATTGTAGAAACTCAAGAGAGATATTTAAGGGATGAAAAAAAATCTACAGATTTCAAATTGGTAGTAGTTGTGTTTTGTTCCATATAGCTAAGAAGAACATTTTGAATATTTGATTGTTTGAAGTTATGAAATTGATGGTTTTGATCAAAAAATTAGTGTTTATTTCCTGTGCTGAGTTCTTTTTTGGTACCATCTAGAATTTTTATGGAGAAACTCACTGTGAGTTGTCTGACAGGAAGATTTCTAGGACGCGGTTTTCAGAGCACAAATTGCTTATATCCTTGTGTTTGTGAGTTTTCAGGGTTTCTACACTCTCCTCATAAAGGAGCTGCTGAAACAAAAATTACTTTTTTCCAGTTAGATGCATTCAAAACCTTCCTATCAGTTTTTATTAAAAATGCGAAATGAATTTTCGGCAGAGCTTTGACACTTACGTTGTTAATGTGCCTTCAGGCATGTAATTAGTAGAAGACTTTAATCTTTTATATTCCATACTTTGATCAGAGAAAATAAGCTCAGAGAAGCTATAAAGTATTGACCAGCATCTTTGATAAAAGAAACTTGTAAGCACCACTTGAAGATACTTTTATAAACTGGAATGCACATCATTAGGTCTGTTTATAATAGACAGAAGGTTCTCTTACTGTTATTATTGGTATATCACTCTGTCCCATTGAGTGTTGTAGTTTTCTTCTCCTTTTTCCCATTTTTTTTAAACTTGTGGTATTTTTCAATGTTCATGGAAAAACCCTTGAAAACTGCTTTCTGTAACAGGCTGATAAATAATTTCTTCTATTGATGATTCCAAGATAAAAAAAATTAATTGATCATTAACAAAACAAGTCTGTTAGACTAACTAGGAAGATGAAGCTGTTTGCATTCATACTTTTGGACATGTAATGAAGATTAAAATCAGAATGCCCTTAAATAAACAAGGAATTTAATTTTGGATTAGCAGAACAAAACCCAGGTTTGAAAAGTCAGCATTTTATAGTAGTTAGATTTAAAACTTTTTTAAAATATTACCCTGAAAGGTGTGAATTCCTTAATTCTACAATTTTCTTATTCCTGCACAGATCAGAAGAGTCACTAATAAAACCAGAATGAGTGAGGTGTTGGGTCCTGCCTCAAGAGAGAAGGCAAGTTCAGTTAGAAAATCTGATGACCAGATTCTGTTAATTTTTTCTTGTTCCATCTATTTCCGTAATGAAAATGTCTTTTTGTCCCTGAAAATTATCAAATTCATTTGATATATTTGTGACTTATGATTCAGATCATACTCTTGACAAATCCCCAGAGGAGAACCCTGTTGTGAAACTACATATGCTCACTATGTAGTACATGGAACCCAGGGTCACATGTGGAAAAAAATATGACCCTAAATTTCATGCTAACTTTAGGAACATGAAAAAACAAGACATTTATTCCATTCATTCCTCAGCTGGAATTTCATGGACTACAGAATACATTGGAATATCTATAAATAATATAAATAATCCTATATGATCTTCAAGGAATAATAATTTAAGTATCATAGTTATTGCTTATATAAACACTCTCAAATATAAAAGCATTTTAAAGAGCTCTGTCATCTCTACATTAAGAAATGCACTACTCCAATCTCTCTTCACAAAAACCTGAATCCAGATGATGCATTTTATCTCAAGATGTTGTCTCATCCGTTCCCAGAAGAAACAGCTGTAAGGAAATTAGAAACAATAATTTGGCATCAATAAAAGAGGACCTTTTCAAGCTCTTCCATCCTTACTGTCTATAGGGCGGATCACTGCTTCTACAGTTTGTAATAACATTATTGGCACTTCAGGCTTGGGGGGAAAGGAAGTTTGACAGGCATTGCTTTGAGCTTATTTATTTCAAACTCTTTTGCAAAAAAGGATAGAAAAGTTTTCTCATGTCAAATATCAAAATCATGTTGACTGACTATTCGTGAAGATGAGACACTCATAGAACTAAAAGAACTAAATAAAATAGGACATTTAAGGTGATCTCAATTATTTTGCCTCTCTCTAGTCAATTTCTCGGTGATTTTCCCCGTTCCAAGGCTCTGCTCTTTGTTTGGTTAGATTTGTTCATAAACAAGTTATCTGTGAAAATACAAAAATTAATCACTTTTCCATCTTTGTTCTAAATTATTCTTTCATGGGTAACTTCAGTTGATTTATTCACCAAAAGAGAGCTCATTTTATATCTATATATATCTGGATTATCAAAAGAAATGTGCTATATGAAGAAATAATCTTTTTAAGAATAATTTTTCTAATTTCTTTTAAAAAGAGACCTTTAGTCTGAGGATTGTGATGGAAATATGTTATATTTACTGTTTTATGTTATTTTTAATGATAAAAATTAGAAAATCCTAGTTTAATGTGTGCCTGGGAAACAAGAGTGGGGCACTCTAGTGACTAAGACAGAGAGAATTAAAACTCATAAAGACTATTTTAAATAATATTTAGCTTGACATCCTGTTTTCTTCTACATGAAAAATTCAAGACTATTCAAAAATATTTCTACATGACTATTCAAGACTATTTTCACTAAAAATACAATACTTTTCACACTACTTAGTACCTTCTATATTTAATCAGTACATTGAAAGAGATAGGAGCCCGTGAGGAAAAAAAAAAGACCATAAATTGGTATTATTGAAGGCTGCATCATAATGAATATTTCCCAAGAGCTCATTTAAAATAGTTTTACTCTAGAATATCGAAAATGCCTCTGAATAATATTTTACATTTGAAATTTTTAGATTCTATTTGCAGAGAAAGTACTCAGCCAATAAATTTGAAAATGTATTTAAAGTGAAAAAATTACTTACTTTAAGTTGTATATTGCAAGAAGTTTCTAAAATAACAAAAATCATTGTGTTACTAAAGATAATATGCGATGCTTGCAGTTAGGTTATTGAAAAGCTTTAAAGCTTACAGATATTGAATAATATCATAATGCATTAGATGCATTTGTACCAGGAATACAAATTTGTTTTTTTCCCAAATTCATTCCAACAAGACAAATCATTGTTTGAAAAAATAAATAAATAAAGGGTGAATCAATGCTATGAAATAATTCCAGATAGTTTTACCCTGAAACAGAACTTCAGCTGCAGGGTAGCACTGCCAGATCCACCCCAACTCTGCAGCTAGAAGTCTATTTGTCATGCCACAAGCTTCATTTGACCTGAGCAGTGGCAGGGGAAGTGAGACACCGTCTCAGCTCGTGACTTGCTGATGGTTTTCTCCCTCTCCTCCCTCCCAGGTTGATGCTGCAGGTGCCCAGTGGTGCTGAATGTCACAGCTGAAACCACACGCAGCGTCCCTGCCAGCAGCACAGGCAAGATGGATCATCCCTGGCCACAGCAGGGAGAGTGTAGGGATGTAGTGGTGGGCTGTGATTCCATGGTTCATTTAGAGAACAGCTGGATGAGGAACTGCTTAGTGAGGGGAGGCAGCAGCTCCTGTATTTCCCTCCCCCAGCTGGGGCAGGGACAGCACCTGTGAGATTGACACTGGTCCTCCATGTGGACGGGCTCATTTGGAGACACTCCACAGTAGGCTAAACTTTCTACTAAAACACTGAGAGGTCACATTTCCAAACCACAAGTTATCTTTTATTTAAAAAGTAGAATTCTTTGTGGCCAGTTCTGGTGTACCCATAAGGATCCTCACTAGGCACATGTTATATTTCCTGCCTGAGCCCAGTGGATATGATGGATACCCTGAGCTGGAAAATGTTGCATACATAAAATGTGACAGAAGTTATGCCAGTACCTCATTACACGTGCTGCTATACACAAATTACTTTAAAAACACCAGAACAACAAACTATATAGACTCCTCTTTTGCTTTTCTTTTCCACATTTCCCTGCAGTTTCCTTATGGTTTTGATGAAGCCTTTCGAGAGTGTTTTGAAGTGAAGAAGTGTTTTGAGAGTAGTATTCATACAGTGTATTAGAGTCATTGTGGAAGAAGCTAAGTGCATTAGGGTAAACTGTGAGGATCAGAAAGAAGGCTGAAATGAATATCTTGTTGTGGGAATCACAACATTCTTGCCTGTGTCCAGTGGAAAAGAGATCTCAAGGGCATAGATGACAAAATATTAAGGAACTGCCCAACAGCATAGACTGACTTAGAGATGTGCATATTTGTTTAAACTTTCTCTAAGGGAGAAAACGGTGCTTAAAACTACACACAGCTCATTTCCATGCCTTTGTGTCAAGAATGAAATCCTCCTAGGTTTGGAAATGAAACAAAACAGCTGTTTATGTAAATGAGTTAAGGCAGTTAAAAAAAAAATTCAATGTTTTTAGAAAATCATAATATGGACTTAATAGAGATCTGTTGAAGAAAGCATGAACATGGCAATATTATCTAAATTCAAGCTGCTTGGAAGCTGGAGGCTTTTTTCCTAGTTTTTGTTTTGTTTTTTTTTCTTTAAGTCTCATAAAACGTACTGCTTGAATAGGTGATACACAGACTGTTAAAATGTCACTTCAATTCTCTAGATGAAAGTTAACAAATCCTACATGCTGAAGCAATGTGAAACCAAATTTAACAAAAGTCAGGTGGCTGTTATTTGTGTACTCTAGCATGAGTGCTGGCAACTGTGCAGTGATAGAACAAAGCAAAACAAACAAAACCTTACAGTGCTTCTATGCTTCCCCAAAACAAAACAACAGTAATTAATGTTGGAAAAAACACTTTTGGCTGTAAACTGCTAAATATACTCACAGAATACATTATCCTCCCAAAGTAGCTGTTATTCATTAAATAAATTATTCAAGAATAGTCTTCTGCAGTATTTGACCATCTCTCTATCTGGTTGAATGCCAACTCATTGAGCAAATTGTTCAAAATACAACAGCTTGATTCATGTATAATGTATTTGAAAAGCTTCTTTTCTGGTTCTTATAATCTCTGCCGAGACTAAGTAATATCCTGTGCTTTTATTAATAATTTGTCATATGGCTGGCAAAAATGAATGTAGGCAGCAATAAAGGAAAGGATCTGACTTCTGAGGTCAGTGGGAGTTTTGCCATTGACTTTAAGTGGGTTCAGGGTTTCACCCAAAATGTTTAAGGGATGACTTTGAAATGTGATATGCATTGTTAATGTATTTATTTGTCCATATTCTAAGGAACTTATTCTATTCTAATATTCTACTGTGATGACAGTGTGCCATAATATTTGGGTATAAACTTTCTATCGATAATTGATATAGCAATAGAATCATTATCCAACATGAACAGAAGTGTTTGTGTTAGTTACCTCTCTTAAGAGTCATTCCTTGAGCTTATTTCAATCTGTAAATCACAGAAGATACGGAAATTGCAGTATGAATGCAATGGGGATTTTGACTTTTATTTTGGTGATAAATATATAAATAAAAAAACTTTGCAAATTTATACTGTCTGTCTCTGCTTTATGAGAAGCTAGAGTCAGAGGTGACACACAATAAGCAAGTTTCCAGAAGCCTGTTTGCTGAGCAGCTCCTGCATGCTGAAGGCAAAGTGACAATGATAAAAGACCCATGCTGTTGATTACATTAGACAAGACAGGACAAAATAGCACAAGATATATTAATGTTGAAGTTAAATTTAAATCCAGGTATAAACTACTTCAGGCAGTGTGCATAAGGCAAGCAAGCTCAAAAATAAAGCACCATGCATTTATCCAAGTCTGGGGGTTCATCTATCCAGGCTGCGAATGTTTTAAGATGAAGTTTGGAACAACAGTATTGTAATTTGAGTTGGAAATACAGACTGCCTTGCTGCTTGTGAGCATTGCATTGCATGTGGAACTAATGTTCAGTTATGTTTTTTTCTTGTAATAGTTCAGCCTTTTTCTCAAGGCACTACTTTCCAAAACGCTGTCATCTTATGTGTGTGACCTTCAATTTCTATTGCCATGTTTAGATAAGAGCAGCTTATTACATATACTATTGGTCTATTTTTACAATTTGTAACATTCCAGTGACTAAGTTTTTTTCCAGTCATTTTCTAAATGCAGCACAAAAATTATTTGATACCATTCGGCTTTGTAAATTTCCTTGCACAATCCCTACTTAAAATGCTTGGATGGTAAATACATAAGGACTTTTAAAGAAAGAATCCTTTGGGATTGGGATTTCTGTGTTACTTTGAATTCGTACAGTATGACAGTTTCACTGAGTGTTACAGCTAAATGGAGATTTACAGCCAGAGATGCTTTTGTACAAATGAGTCTTCCCAACCTCTGATCACAGCTCTAAGGGTCATCATTTGGCTTATTATGGAAGGTGAAAGTAGGAAGAATATTCTCTGGGAGGGATGAAAACCTCCAGGACCTTTTCCCTATCTTGTTCTGTTAAGCTTTTAGACTGACAGCTGCCTTCTGAGTTCTGATTTGATTGTGCCTAGGGTGGCTGATATTTGGGTGTTAGTGAGACCTTTTCTCATGGCCTAATGATTTTATGGCACTAGGAAGATCATCCTGTTGATCTATAGTGTAGTCTACCGATTCAGGTACCTGAAATATTCAGACCCATCTTTTAAAAAGAAAGAAAAAAGTTTTGAATTAACTCAGTGTTGACTTAATCTAGCAGGATTTTCCCAAGACTGAAAACATTTACCTACCTGAACTAAGGAGGTGCTTGGCTACAGCTAATGAGATTAGAAATGGTTTTTTTTACAGATTAGAGAAGTGTATTCCCAGAAGAGTAGTGCAATAGAATAAGATGCTTACTCTAGAAGAGCTAAGAGCCTGTGACTATTAGAATATTGCAGTACTGATGGTGGGTGAAGCAGGGTGCACCTGCACCAACAGCATACAGGTGTAATACTCTTTTCCTTCCCTACCTCTTTCCATTTTTGCTGCTATGTCCTGCAATTTAGAGGGACAAAGAATTCAACTAACAATTTAAAAAACCACATATAATGCTTTTCCCTCTAGCTCTTTTGATTTGAAATAAGAGCTGAAAATGTGACTTTTTTTTTGCTTTTTTCTTTTTGGGAGTAGTGGGTAAAATATTTGGAGCTGTATTTCAAGTAGTAATTAAAAAATGTGAACTCAGCTCACAGCTCTCTAAATGCATGAATTTGAAGTCAGTATGAGTGGAATATTTATATGACATAAATTTAAGGCTAGTCTTTTGTATGCAGTTTCCTTACTCCAGGTCTTGGCATTTTGTTATTCTTCCCATTGTTCTTCAAGTTCCATTACTGCATACAAATGGCAAGGCACAGCTGTGGTTATCAGATTTGGTTTCTTATGCTATCTCGTTTCAGACAAAACTTAAGATAAAGCTTCCTTTGAGAACATAAAGGCTTGAAAGTTTCACTTTTATATCAGCACCTACCCTACACCCTTGTACTAAATTTGGCAGCTTTCACTAGAAAGAACAGCTACCAGGTCATTTTTGCATTCTGAATAGAGTACTAGCACAGAAGTATTCTTTATCCTGCATCTTGTAACAGAGGACAGTGAAGTCAGAATAAAAAAGAGCAGTAAAAGAGATCTATAACTTGCTATTTGTCTAACAGCGAAAGTACCTCTATTCCTTGATGTTATGTCTATAAAAGAGAATTTAAATAAGTGTGGGTCATTTTTTTATATAGGTAAACAGCACAAGAGTTCATATGTGGATAAATTGAAATTGATTCCAGAGGGAATGCTGTAATATTGTTTTGAAAGAGAGTTATCACAACATTAGCTATTAATATTGGTGAAGATCTATTTAAGGAAATTATCAGAATGCAATTTCATTTAGCTGACCTTTTCTTTTATCTAAGAACTTATCTAATAGATTGTATTTGAGATGTGAGAATATTTAATATTGGATTTATATTGGAGTATTTATTTATTACTCTATTCACTTTTTCAAATTCTGATACCTGTGTTTTGACAACATATCTGTTCTTTTAAGATTTCTTTCTTTTTCATTTGAAGCAACAGCAAAGGTATCTTATTGCTTACCAGGGCACCAAAAGGTGGTGCTATGGAAAAAAATGCGCTACCTCAGGAACATTAACATGATGTCAGTAGTGGAACCACGAGGAGGAAGAGAGGATGGGTTTCATGATAATTTTCACTTTCTCTGCACTCTCAAAAGATGTCTCTTTGTCCAAGCTTACAGTCAGAGACTGATTCTTATTTTGAAGCCTTGTGGGAGTCCCAGAGAGAAATTATTTAGGAAATTTCTCTTGTGTGTTTGCTGGGCTTGTTTGCAACCAGTATCATGTCCCTATCACATGTTGTAATCAAAGCACATCTCAGAAGAATGGGATAGACATGAGGGCTCTGGAAATTTGTCTCTGCTGTCTTCTAAAATTTAGATGTCCCAAATCTCAAAGGAAAGCATCAATCTTCTTACACCCTTGCAACTCCCTCCCTTTCAATATTGGTTCCAACACCAAGTATAAGGGAACAAATGTTGTACAACCTTATTCCAACACAACATTTTGAAGCAGATAACATTTAAATGGTAAAAAAAAAAAAAAAAAAAAAAAAAGCCCAAAGCTCACTTGGAGATTATATTTACATCCATAATTAACATGTTATCGAAATACAAGACAGGAAAAAACCATATAATAATAAAATGTTTATGTGAATTTATATTTCTATATGGAAATATGAATTGAAAACAGAAATATAAGAAAGGACTCATAGTTATGTCTTCATTATTTTCTTATTATTAACTTCTCAGGAATAAGTTTATCCTGCAGCAGATATCACATTTTATCCTTGGAAACTCAGCACAGTTAACGTGATCCAGCCTATGCAATTGGACAGGTACTACAATATAGTTACAATGCTGCTGTAATAAACTGCAGTGAAGAGTTTATGTAGCCATGCCTCATGGCTCAGAATTCCTAGATAAAATATCAGAGAAATCATTAAATATATAAAAATATTTTACAAGCCAGAAGATGCCAGTAAGTCTATGGATTAGTTCTTGTACTCTCCACTTTTCCCATCAAGAGTTCTCAACACGGAACAGTAGATTCTTTATGATATTTGGAAGACTCTGTGACTAAAATGTTTTTAAGTTTAATTACCTTTTAATGTGCTAAGACATTTTCTAACTCATACAGCACTCAGAGAGTGATGGGCATTTAGGGTGTGAAAACAGTAAGACATGCTCATGTTTGCAAGCTGGACAGGTAGAACAGTCTATTTAAAACAGAAGGTTAAAGTTACCTTTCTGTTCTTTTGCATTGTTTCACCCTAATTTTCCTACATTTGTTTTTCTTTGTTTTTTGGGGTTTTTTTTGGGATTTTTTTAGTTTTCTTGAATTTTTTTTTTTTTTAAATTTACTGATTTATTATGTGTAGATGATGATTAAATTTAGGTTGAAGTTTTAGGGTTTTGCTGCTTATACAAAATAAGATTGCAAAGGTAGTTCTAGCACTACCCAAAGATTCTCAGGTGTTTCTCTGTTGATTGAATCCCATGTCTATCCTCTCCTACTGTCTCCTATTCTAACCCCCATCTATTATTTCCTGCTAGCACTTTATTGAAACTTTTCTATATCTTGATTTGTATTGATTCACTTGGCTATTTTTGGTTTTTAGGTTTAGGGTTTTTATTCTGAAGCATAATAAGTTCTCTATGTAAACTTCCACTCCATATTTTCTTTGACATGAAAATTAACCAGCATAATCATTTTAGAATTTGGTCTTCATTCCCTAAAGATTCAAAATCCTATTTCCTGTAGGTGCATAGTTTGTAAACTTCATAAGGACAGACAGGTTATGAGAATATAGTACAAAAAGAAGAATATAGTACTTAATGAAGGCTTTCATTATATATAAGGCAAAAAAAAAAGTGAAAGCTTTCCTTAAAAAGTCATACGTCTCCTCTGATTATGTTTTTTAAAATTAAATTTTAAAATAAGTGATATCTTTTCAATCCTTAATCATATTTCCAATTGAAATATAGAACTTAGAGGAAAGTGTTCAGACTTTTTTATATATGAAAAACATCATTAAGGAAAATACTCTCAACACAAATAATGTTTAGATTTTTCTTTCTAGGTAGGGATGGGTCCATTTAATTACATTAATTTGTGCATAATTGAAGTATTACTGAAGTTGACTAAAGGTGTGTCTGTTTTCACGTCAGACAGAGGTTTTCAGAAACGTGCCCAGGATGTTAATTTTCAAGATGTACTGAAAGATCATCCCATTGGCATCATCAGAAGAGAAGGAGAAGCATTCAACAAAGAATTTAGGAAGTTTAGGTAAAATAAACAAATAAAATCCTAAATACAGTAGCTTTTTGTTATGGTGATATGGTAATTATAAAAGATAACTGAACACATTGACTGCTGGTCAGAATTGTTACCAAACATCAAACTATGTGCATTTTATATCACCTTATCTTTAAGCAATTTATTTGGCCATGACAGAAATAATCAAGAGTTCCAAACAGCACAGCAAGATAATGGCATACTGGCAAAGAATCTAGGAACAATTAGTTTTAAAATTATTTGCGTCTGCATCAGCCTCAGTAGGAAACAGTTATTCTCCCAATTGACTTAAAAATCTGGGTATAGGTTAGGAAAAGAAATGGCTCATGCCTCAAACATTGTTACGTAGGAGTTTTGACCATTATAGAAAAAACTGTATAAAGAAGCTACAACCACAGAATCAGTCCCCTCCTTGAAGATTCCTGAATGGAACTTTGGACTGTGAGTTAAGCCACCTAGATAAGATAAAGGCAACACTATTGTTCAATCATCTCAGGTCCAGGGAGCAACAAACAAGGCTGAGGGACAGGAATGCATCCACAAAAAGCCAAACACAGCAGAGAATCATCCCTGGCTGGGTTTGGGGTGGAGGAGACCACAGTCCACAGAGGCCAGGATTGCACAGTTCCCCCCACCTTTAACCAAGGGTTGGGGGGAGGAGGTTTCAGGTGTGGGGTGTAACCTGTGGTCAGAGGCACTGAACACCCATCCTCCCTTACACAAACCAGCCCAGCTGTGAAACCCCACAGGCCACACCCACGGGGCATTCCCATGAGGGGCAGCTGAAGAGGTGCCATCATCCATCCAAGACCCCCAAAGCGCTGCCAAAACTCATTGCTGAGGCCTTGCAGCAGAGCACTGTTCATGATGCAAAGTGATGTAGCAGATCCAGAGTCTGCTGTAAGAGACTGTTAAACTGCTTTCCCCCACCCTGGGGTGGTACCTGGGCATTCCCACCTGGACTGAGTGTGTACTAATCCATTCTATGCTTCTCAGGGAAGCTTCATCACCAAGAGGACCAGCTGGAAAGGATCACTGGGACATCAGTGGGATCCATGGAGCAGTGATATTTCCTTTATTCTCTCTCTATCACTCTCTTTCTATCCACTATCTGTCTTCTATTTCACTCTCTTCCTTTTTCTCTCCTTCTCTTTTCTCTCATAAATTTACTATCAAATAAACCCCATACTATTGGCTTTGGCATATGGCCTTGTTTGCATCTTAATTCAGGCCAGAGGCATTTCCACTAACTTTAAGAACTGGACCACTGTAACAGTGTCAAGTAGAGGTGCCTGAGGGGAGAAGGAATATGAGGCAATACTGAGTCAATACTATTGCTCAGGAATGTGAAGTGATCTTAGAGATCTGCTGCAGTGGCTGTTAAGTGAGTCTCAAGTTCTCTGCAAATCTGCTGCTGCTCTACCTATTTGTGCACCCCTATTCAAATGCACATGGTGTCTGAAGAGTCTGAAGAGTGAGATAAGGTCAGGCTGCACAATTGCTCCAAATTCTACTGAAACCTGATCTGCTTCAGAGAAGGAGATATCAAAGGGCATAAAGAGTGGAGCTGATAACATCCCTTCTGAAAATGAGGCTGACTAGATTAATTTCTTAATGAGATGAATGCAACTGAAAATTCCAGATTTGCCTCAGAGTTATATGTAGGAAAATTAAGCTTGTGTTCAAGACCATTTTTGCTGCTAATTATAAAAGTACTGAAATTTGAAATGATGTTTAATGTTTTGGCCTATTCTACATCCCTACTTTTTTTTTTTTTTAATTCTGATCTTTTAATCTATGAAAGATAGAGGAATCATAGTCTTCCATGCTGCAAGAGATTCCACTAAAAAAATATATATATAAAAAAACCTCAAAACTAACAAAAACAAAAAACCCAAGAACCTTTACTTCATGTTCTAATCCTGCTGCTTAAAGGAGGCAAACTCATAACAACCCTTCAAATATTAAATTCAAAGAAAATCTAGAGGTTTATCATGTTCATAGAATGATCATTAAAAGCATCTGAAGTCAGCTAATTCTTCCAATTAGAAATGAAGAATAAAAATATTCATAATTTAAATCTGTCCAGACATAAGGTGAATGCCTATTTTATTAAACTCATTGTAACTTTGTTGAACTGTACTCTTTTAATGTGATTTGTTTCTCTCATTACCTTCTATATTACACTTAGAATCTCTCATGTTTCCTTTGTCAGGTGAGGAGATTTGCAGTAACAACATGAAAAGTAATAGATATAAGTCTATTAACATTTTCTGTGTCATTGGATGCTTTATGTATACTGTAAAAATTAAAAGACAGATGGTACATTAAAGCAGAATTCATAATCGTGCCCATAAGAATTGCATTTTGGTGGCTTGGCAGTAAGATAGAAGTAAGTTTTCTCAGTACAAATAAAGTAAATATTCTCTAGATAAACAGCTCTCAGCAACCAGTGATGCTCCTGGATGTGTTCTCTCTATAGTTTACTCAGTTTTGCCACCACACAGAGAAAGTATTTTCCCTGAAGAACAACTACAATCTTGTCTGCATGATTCTGTGTAAATATCATTAATGAACAATAGATAAAACTGTCATTTTATTTTCCATTTTTTACAAATATTTTGTATTTATAACTGTCCTCTTTTCAAAATATCAAATTGTTGCATAAGCTTTTGTTATGAAAACTTCATAAAACAATGCAAATTCACAAAGACTGGATTTTTCTTTGTAAACTATGCAATAGGAGTTATCTTAGAAAAACTCAATTCATTTCAGGCAGAAATGGAACTGCCTTCTCTTGAAATGTTGCCAGAATTAACTGAATTTTCATAGGGAAGGAAGTTAAGCTTGTCTAAAATTCTTTGTGAGATAATGGTTTGCAGCTACTGCTGGAGAAATTTGGTACTGTAGACCAATTTTAATACGATTTTTTCTCACTGAGGGAAAGGTATTTTCTTTGAAAAGGCATAGTGAAAATGAGAAGTAAGAGCATCTTATCTCTTTGACAGCCATAATGACAACATCATTCATTTGCCCTGAAGAGCCTCTGATCTAAAGAGATGAGATGAACAAAAGAATAATAAGTGAACTGAACAGGCAGCAGGTCAGCACCAGAGCTGCAAAGAGAATTTGAAGTGTCCATGTTAGCTCATCTAACTTTGGAAACGCTTGTGTGCAAGGCATAAATGGGCAAAGATGATGAGAGGTCATTCTTGTGTAGCAGATTTTAAGGTCTCACTGTATTTTTTTATATATATAATAAATGTAAACCATTAGGCTTCAGCATACTAGAAAAAAAGAAGCTGAAAGATGAACGGAGCTTGTCACAACTCATTAGAGAAGCTATAAACTTTTCCTTCCTGAGAATTAAAGCCTATCCAGATCTAGGCAGAGAAAAGAAAATAGAGTAAATGGCATTTAGATTCTTAAAAAGTACTTGTAGCTGCTGATGAAGCAGTACCCACATCTAACTTACACTTCAGCAGCAAAAATCACTGCATCTCTGTAGTGCTGCTCCATTATCTGCTCCTTAAGAATCTTAGGAGGGTTTTGCAGGTCAGTGATTATATACTGTCTGCCATAAGTTTGTTTCAAATCTGCTCAAGTTCCATAATCAAATGTTTCTTAACTTAATTCCTATGAGGGCATTCTCTGAAATAATTATCCCCTGAGAAAAATTAGGGAATTGGTTTCTACACACAAAAAAAACCAACCCCACAAAAAAACCCACCAAAAAACAAAACAAAACAAAACCCAAAAAAACCAAAACCAAAACCAAAACAACCAAAACCAAAAAACCTTTTCTAAAGTTAATGAAAGTAAAAGTGATATCTTCTGATTATTTATTGAAAAAAAAAGAATCCCTCAATAACTAAGTCGTCTCAGCACTTTTATAGGTAATAGGAGTGTAGGTACATTGAATTTATGGTACCTACTCATGCTCTTTTCTGTCTGAGACAATGTAAAACTGTATCTTACTTGAGTCTGAATATTCCATCAAGCACAATGTCTGCTGCATCTGAGCAGAGAATGTGGTGGTACAAACTTTTAGTGCCTGTAGCTGGTGTCTTCATTCCTCAGGGGCAATAAGTGACTCTTAGTTTACTCATCTCAGCCTCTGTCAATGTCAGCCTTTGGAGTCCAGCTATTACTAATTCTTGTTGCTCAGTGGAAAATTGGTGCAAGTCCTCTAGCAGTAAGGAAGAGAGAAATCAAGATAGACATCTGTCTTTGCCTCTGGAAACCTCTGCCCTTCTTTATCATTTTTTACCAACAGGAGAACTTTTGCACATCTCAACATATTGTAGGTTTTGCCTCCAGGTTGAAGAAAAGTCCCTTAAGAGTGTCTAAGGACTGATTTCTAAAGCTTGCTGTCAAGTTGTCTCTGTCTAAGTTTGGAAGTTCAGCTGACTAGGAGTTTCACAGTCAGATATTAAACTAGAAGAAATTTTAAAACTTATTGTTGTATCTTAATATAGTACTCAGTTAAAACTAGGCTGTTTCAAAGACAGTCATGCATATCAGTACTGGTAATTTCAGGTTCTGTACACAGCTACAGTTATTTTGTTGCACAGCTCACCTTGCGCTTTTGAACTAAAGCAATCTACCAGTCAGAAGTATCTGGCGCTGGTCATCATCTGGAGATGCTTTTATGACACTCCCTTCGGGTTTTCTTTGCACCAGAATCCTTTATTCCTGTGTGCTCATCTTACATGTTGGAGAATACTGTGACTTTCTTGGCACCCTGTTTAATACCCAAACAAGTTTGTCTGAAATGAGAGGGGAACACTGTGTTTTATAGTGGGACAATGTGACAAAGCTCAGCAGTGCAGTGGCATGGAAAGCAGTCTGCCATATTTTGAGCCCTCCAAAGGTCCTAGAGGCTGAGTGATGCAGCTCAGACCAGCAGAGTGCTGGTCATTTCCAAGATGTTTTAAGAGTAGAACCAAAGCAAGTGGCTCCTCCTTCCATCTTCCTGCTCAGTGGGGCCATATTAATCCCATCCTGTTCTGCAGAAATTATTTTCAGATTACAATTTCTTTCAGAATTTCTTCTTTCACTGTACATTCTTCACAAGTACGGAATATTCCATGGAATCTAGTCTTCCTCCACTTGTCTAAATTCTGGATACAAGAATGTACTTGGACTTTTATGTACTCTGCACATGTATACCAGCCTCATAGTGGACTGAGAAAAATGGGTTGGAGAGTCAAACATGCAGGCTGGAGATGGTAATACTCTGCCCTGGACCCTTATTTGAATGACTGCAAGAACAGAAACTAAGTGGTTGTTATTATGCAAATATTATTCATTCTTAGCATAACCTTTGCCTCTTTATGAATTAATGAAACCCCATAAAACACATTTTAAAATGAATACTAATTCAATCTTTGTGTGAATTGGATTATGGGGGTATATCATATTTCAAAAATAGTATGTAGTTATCAAAAAAAGATTAATTGAAAACAGAGGCTATGTAAACCAAATATTGAATACTGAATCAAGCAGGATATCTGAAACATGAATGGGTTTCCTGGCATGTAACACTACTATCTCTAAAAATGCACACGTAAAGTTATGAAAATAACTTTCCAAGGTTGTCCTCTCTCCATGAAAAATTTTTTGAAAGGAACATTCAAAACTTTTGCAAAAGCCACTTTCTTACTCTGGAAGAAGCCTGCCTACCTTGATGATCAGCTGCAAGTAGCAATGTGGTCAGCAAGACAACAAAAATGCTTACAAGGTAAACAGCCTTTTTTTCCCTTTTCCCCTCCACTCTTGTCCCTCTCCTCTTTTTCAGTACATTTGTTATTAAATGACAAAGCCAGACTCAGCCTACCAGTGTTCTCTTATCAAGATGAATTCCCTAAGCCATGGTGAATGTTTTCAGACTAAACTGTTGACCTTATGATAAAAAATGCCAGTTGTCATCAACAATCAGATACTCTGTACAAAGAGACAAGAGAACGTCTGCAAATGTCTGCAGCTTGACACATGTTGTGCATAACACATTGCTGCACGGTTTGAAAATATTGGGCACAGCCCTTTCGCAACTCCAGAGCTCTGCATTGAGCCAAACCTACACAGATGAATGCTTGGTGGAAGTTAGGATTTGTTCTTTTTTTTTTTTTTTTTTTTTGCTTTCTCTTTGGGAATTTTTCACCAGAACAATGAATACTTAAGAGACAAAAAATGTGGCCAAGGTTGTGGGAAGGGGTTCAGCTGGCTGCAATCTTTTAGCTGGAGGGCTTTCTCTTGGGAAGTGCAGAGATAGCTCTCTCTGCTGGGCTGCTGCTGCTGCTTGCTTGCCTTGTTATAATATATATTCTAAAAAAGAACTGTTATTCCTTTTCTCACCTCTTTGCTTGAAAACACCTTAATTTCATAGTTATAATAATTACGAGGGAAGGGGGTCATATTTTCCATCCCAGAGGAGGTTCCTGCCTTCCTTGGCAGGCATCTGTCTTTCAAATAAAGACAATGAGCTACTATTTCTGCACTTCAGCAGAGCATATCTGGACAAAGGAAAAATATTTTATATTACATACATTTCCTATTCCACATGTATTAATTAAATGAAATAGAAACTTCCAGAGAAAATGTCATCAATTTATTTTTCCTTATTAAGCAAATAAATTTCATAGAATCATGGAACCATTTCATTTGGATCCTCAAAGTAATTGGTTTTAGAAAAATAAGTTTGGCAACAAGTAGGCACACCTCAAATCAAAAGTTGGGCACAGAAATCACAAATGCTTCTGAATTTGCTCTCACTGGATCTACCTGTACACATGCCTTCCCTTCCTGTTACAACTATATCATTACACTTTGCTGTTTTCTTTCCAATTTTGGTTTGAACACAACAAATGAGCTATACTTCTTTCAGTTTTTGCATAAATAATGGTAGCTTTTAAAATATCAATATTTCGTGGCCTCTTTGTGCAATTCTTAGGCAAAATTTAAACTGATATCAAAGAGAATTTTCCAAGTAAAATGCATAATGGTGCCTAAGATGAATCAGGTTGTCCTAGAGTGGCCTTGCTGTGCTGTTGGGGGAATACTGGCAAAACAGACTCTGAGTCTGTAGAAAGAAATGAGTTATTAAGCAAAGATAAAAGTTGTGCATTATGAATTTTTTCTAGAGCTCAGAAGCATATCCAGACAGGTCCTCTACAGTGGTGAAAAATAGGCTCCTGGAAAATATTTTTCTTTCTTACTTGTGTGCCCCCCAAGAACGTCAGATATACTGTTCTGTGCTTCTCAGTAACTTACCCATGACTTGGGTAGGGGCTCACAAGAACAAAAAAATTAGCTGGAGGCTGATTTAGATAAGGCCATAAAGGGAACTCCTAGCTCCTTTTAAGGGCCAAGTATAAAGAACATGGTTGCCTAATGTATATAAATGTGATATATCATTGAGTTTTTTAAAGGTTGTCGGGTGTATATTGTCAGCTAGGGGAAAGATGATTTTATCTGCCTTTCTCCCTTGGAATTAAGACACATCTCTGACATCCATGTCTGGTTCTACTAAACTGTATCAGAACTGGACAACTTAACCAGAGTACATCCCAAAAAGTTCTTGATCCCTTCAAACAGTTACTGTTGGGGTAATGATCCATCTACTAACTGACTTGAATACAAAGGGAGAAAGCACATGCTTTCATTTGCAGAATGTGAGCAACTTTAAATAAATTTTATTGGTTTTTTTCTATTTTTTAAGGAATATAAGTTTCCTCAGGATAACAATTAAAAGTTTTAATTTAATTATCAACATTCATTTAAATTAATGCACTCAGGGGTAAATTGCAGAATGGTATTGTTTTTCTTTTTTTAAAAGTTACTTATAAATAGCTTAGAGCTGAATCAAATTTTAGGTTCATTAGTTTCATTTAAGTTATTTATGTCAATAAATTTGCAGTAGAAACTGGTTCTTCACCCATTTCTAAGTTTATTTGTATTAATGCTAATGATAATAGGAATGCTGAAGAGTCTATGTAGCCATTCTTCTGCTATCCCTTTCCCCTTTTCCTGAAAATATAAAAGTTTTGCTGGACATCTGCTTGAAATATCTGACAGAAAAGATTCTCGTAGTTTTAATATAATTTTTTTTTTCATTACTTCTTGTTTGTATCTTGTGCTTTCATGTTTAAATTATCTGTAGCCATACTTATCAGGTTTTATTTGAATGGCTCTTTATGAGAAATACCTCATCATGCTCTGTGACAACAGAGAAAAAAATCAAATTATTTAACTAAGTCATGCTTAGTGGAGATGGAATGTGGACAGAAAAGGCTTTGCTGGATAGTTATTGATCCAACTGCAAGAGTTTTGGCTGCATGCTGTCTCAGGCATTCTGCTTTAGGTTGTAATTACCATCTTATTTCAAATTATTATTTGATATTTGAGCACTTGTGCTTGTTTATCATAACAATGTAAGAATGTAAAAAGCAACTGCAATGAAAGTCCCTCTGGTCCTCCTAACTTATAAGCTATTTGGTAAATTACAGAAATAATATTTTATTACCATGGGTACAAGGAAGTTGGATAGATTTCAGCTGGTGCTGTATGAGTCTTCCTGTCTAACATGCTAATTGCAAAGGTCTCCAGTGTACAAGAATTAAAAACTAATATCATAATATAAACTATAGTTATATCATTTCTGTTCTCAACTTCATCATATAACCCTGACATCTAAAATTCAAATTTGCTTAGTGATAGAAAAGGTAAAAAGCTAAAAATTTGAGTTAAATTGAGTCAAGCAACATCTTGGATTGCAGAACATCATGTGGATAAAGAAGGGTAGTGGAAGGTTGTCAGAGACTGAAAAAGTTCTTGCCTCAAACATTTTTACAAAGTTTTGCTATTATAGCAAAAACTGTATAAAGAAGGCACAACCACAAAAGTTTCCCTGGAACTTTGGACTGTGAGTTAAGCCCCCTAAAGAAGATAAAGGTGACACTATTGTTCAATCATATCAAGTCTAGGATGAAACAAACAAGGCTGAAGAAGGGAATATATCCACAAGATAGCCAAACACAACAGATATTCTTCCTTTTCTGGGTTTGGGATGAGAGAGAGCACAGCCCATAGAGGCCAGGTTTGCACAGACACCCCCAAAATGTGGAGAAGGGAGGAGGTTTCAGGTGTGTGGCATAACCTCTGGTCAGAGGTACTGAACACCCATGCTCCCTTACACAAACCAGCCCAGCTGTGAAACCTCACAGGCCACATCCACGGGACATTCCCATGAGGGGCAGCTGACAGGGGTGTCATAATTCATCAAAGAACCCCCAAAGTGCTTCCCTGAGGCCTTGCACCACAGCCCTGCAGTGATGCAAAATGATGCAACAGATCCGGAGTCTGCTGCAAGAGCTGTGTCAAACTGCCCCCAGCCTGAGGGAGATACCTGGGCATTCCCACCTGGCCTCAGTGTGTATTAATTCATTCCATACTTTTTGGGAGATCCTCACCACCAAGAAGACCAGCTGGAGAGGATCATCAGGACATCAGTAGAGACCCATAGAGTGGTGATATTTTCTTTATTCTCTCTCTTCTCTCTGTCCTTCTCGTCCATGTTTCTATTTCTTCCTCTTTCTTCCTCTCTCTTTCTCTCTCATATACTTACTATCAAATGAAACCCATACTATTGACATTGGCATATGGTCTTGTTTGCATCTTAATTTGGGTAGAAACATTTCTAATAACTTTAAAATTGGATCATGTCAAAGGTGAAGGTTCCATAGAGAAAAATTCTAACTGAAAAAAGCCAGTAGCTTCTGATTAGGGCACAAGGTTAGAGGACCAGTTGGGAATTCTGTTAGCCTTCTGCCTATGATCTTCTTGGTCTAAAAAGGCCCAAAGAGACAAACCCATTTTACTAGTGATAAACAAAAACAAGTTCTGACAATTATAATGATGTGGAAGACTTGTTCCCTTTCCAGCCCTAGGTTGCTCCCTGAAGTTTTATAAAATCTGTATAAAGTCTTCTTATACTTATTTCATTAACTACAAACAAATTGTTCTTTTTAAGAAATTGAGTTTTAAATTCTCATTTAACTTTCTTAAAATATAAATTATGTCATAAATGATATAATATCCTTTTCCTTATTAAATCCTTGTAAGTCAAATAAGACTATGTATATAGTCCTACAGTCTGTAGTGTGATTGAAGCGACACAATGAAAATGATATAAATGTATAATTTGTTAGTGAAATATATTCTTTGTTATTCCATAGCATAAACTTTCCTGGTATAGGGTACCAGGATCTATTGTCAAATAGATTTGGTTCATTTTCATTTGGTCTTTTTACAAAATAGTAAACTAACTAACTTTCAGGATTTCTAAATCTTTTACAGAACATTACCTTCTTGTTGCCACAGAGCTCCAATGGGAGAGGAAAATGTATAAAAGGAATTGTAATTGTGAGGAAGTTTTGTGGCATATTTGTGTCAAACCTTTGTGTTCTGCTATGTTTTTCAAGACAGGTATGGCTGCAGATTTCCAAGCTTTATTCCTACTGGAAGAGGAGGAAAGCTTAAGATGTTTTCTGTTATCATTTTGAAGTAGAGTTACCTTGTCTGTACAGCTTCTCTTTCCAAAAGTAAATGGCAAATCCTTTATGACTGCGTTCAAGTTGAGTTTAATTCACCAGGTCCAAAGGTATTTCCACCTTTGTGTATCACAAAGAACACAACGGCACCACTCTACAAACTGACAGATGTGGAATATGTGCAACAGCAAGTGACATAAAATTCTTCAGCTTGTTATGAAGCAGAAAGTGATAAAATAACAGATTTTTTTGTGTGGTTTGTTTATTTGTTTTTTTTTTTTTTTAATATACAATTTTAACACTCTCAGTATTGTCATTATCATTTCAACATTATTCATGCTACTTCACCTGAAAATAGAAATTTGACAGATGTTATAACTAATTAGGCAGCCATGGGGATTGATAATATCTTGAGAGTTTTTTAGCAGACAATTGCATTCCTTCCTCTCCCAGTTTCCGCCATTCTTCTTCTTAACTTTATTCTTCCATGAGGGAAACAACAAGGAATGTTGTATTTACAAATCAATCTTATTGCTGCCATGATCACTTAGTACACACGGATGTGAGAATAACTTTACCTAATATTGTAATTAAAGTATAGGAAAATTCCAGGTGATTATTTTACATAGAAACAATAAACAAGTTTTAAAATATATCTATTGTCAGTCTGATGGAGTCAATATAAGGACAGAAGTTCTGATCAAGCAAGACAGATCTTCAGGAAGAAAAATTTAAGACAGATTTTTGCATTTCCTGGTATGCATACACTCAGGCTAGAGTTTTTGATTATGTATTTCTAACCTATGTTTTCTTCTACTGAGAAAACAGAGTAAGCCAACAGTAAAATTTGAGATAAAATATATTTTCATTATGTGGACTGATGTCCATTAAGTTATGAATCAAGTTGTTGAACTGCAACATTTCAATTGCTATTTAATGCCCTAAAGGGAAATTAAAGGATGGTTTATTTGCCTAAGTACTGTATTCAACTCTTTCCTTGCTTTGCAAGGTAACCATCTTCATTGATAAAATGGGGATAGACTTGGTCATCTCATTTCTGTAGTTCATATATATATATATATGTGTGTGTGTGTTTGTATATATGGAGAGAGTTACTGTGTATAATAATGATGTTTCAGTATGGTTTGGATAATGTATGGAAAAAACCAATAAATTTGTTTATAATTCTTGATTACCTCACTCCAACTTAATGAGAAGGATGTAAAAGGGCCTCGTCTAACATGTTATACACACTGCTGGCTGTTTCAAAAGCTCTTTTATGTTTGAATACCCTCAGGTTGAGCACAACTTGGAACTCAAATTTCCATTTGAGCAGGTTTGCCTGTTCCATTGTTGAGGTGCCCATAAAATGGTGATCTCATCAATAACTTTATAAAATATGCTGTATCTCTGCTAGTTTCCTCTGAAAACACAAGCCATTAGTCATTTGTTCCACAGTCCTAAGCCAGGGGCAGCTTTGTCATGTTAGATGCTTTTATCCTTTCTACCTTCTGCTTTTCTCACCTGCATTCCAACCATAAATATTTATATTTGCTCTTCCCAGTGGGATCTGATGTGCTGGGTTAATATGAATGACTCTGAGTTGACATCACAAAATAGTTTTTTTAAAATCTCAGACCTTTTCTGGGCCCTATATTTGCATTTGGAATGCAAGTTTTGAGTCCAGAGATAACATTTGTCAACTTTGCAGTTTAGAGTTGGTAATTCAAATTCCAGAGAACACCTCCAATGTGACCTCACCTTCCCTACTCACTCTTTTTCTTCCCTTCTGTCCCCCTCCCAGTTATTTGAAGCAGCATTTTCTGAACAACTCTGTTTTTCCAGCTGATGGTGACAGCACTGCCAGCTCTGCACAGCCAGTCCCAGCTCTGGCTGTAAATACTTTCTGAGCAAGTCAGTAATTAATGTTGCACTGATGACTGGTGGCATCTGTATGAGTTTATTATCATCTGTACTGAAACACATTGTACAATGAAAACATGGGGGACTCTAAAGAAAGAGGCTAATAAATTTACATGAATTAACATTAAATTTAATTTGCCACATGCCAACCAAACTGTGCAGCAGACCTAAATCCTTTAAAAGGCATAGATTTCTCTGTTTGCAGCTGCTTCCCAGGCCTGGCTGCTACACTTACTTCAAGACTTTGCTCTATTTCTTAATTATAACCAGTTTCCACATATGCTGACTGATATACATGAAGTATTGTTTTCTCAATTAGAGAAAAAATATATTTAATTTTACTTTTTAAGAATATTGAAATCATTAATTTGCCCATGCTTATAATGTAATGCACAGAATAAACATGATCTATTATTGCCATTTTCTCTCTTTTCAAAATATGAAAGGGTACTGAAAAACTAACCTAATGAAATTATATTTTTCTTTGTAATATTTAGGCTAAAAATATGATAGCATTGAAACTTGATAGTAACATGGAAATAAACAGGACACTACCACCTAGTTACCTCTTCTAATAAAGAACTATAAGTTAAATCTTTCCTTAGTGTGGTGGCTTCTGGCATCTCCCAAAACACCAAGCATTGGAATGAATAATGTTAATATTTATGTCACTGTTTCAAAAACCATAGTGTCAAAAAGAGCTCAATTTCCCAATAAGTATAAAATATAAAGGAATAGACAGAAGACAAAGAAGACATCAGGTGTCCTGGTTTGGGACAAATTTGGAAGGGAACTTCCAAAGGGATGATTCTCTAGAGGGCAAAATTCAGTGACCCTTCTCTCCACCTGTTCAGGAGATAAATCTCCTTTGAGAAAGGGGGAAATAAACTGTTTATTTAACAAGAAAAGTATTCACAAACATGAAAAAATGAATAATATTAAAAAAGAAAACCTCTCATTGTTCTGAAAAGATGGCAAATTCAAAAAGTCCTTGTTGTGGGATGTAGCTTGGTCTGGTCAGTCTCTTATCAGTCCCTCCTCTGCTGGGAAATGCTGTTCTGGGCCCCAGTGAGCCACAGGTGTGAGCTCCAGGTGTTACTCTGGGTTTTCAGTCCAGAGCAGGGCTGATTAGTTCTAAGAAAAATAAAAGCCACAGTCCAGGGGGCTTCTCTGTCTCAGCTAGCTAAAAAATACTGACTAAAAACAAAGAAGAGCTGTGTCCTGCTCTTTGTGCTGCAGACAACACAGTCCAGGAGAAGGAATGCAGAGGAGCAAGTGCAGTTTCTGCAAACAAACTGTGCTTATTCTTCCCTCTTCACTCTCAGAACCAGTCTTAAATGTGCACAACTTAGTATCCAGTATAAATAGAACAGATGACTGAGGGTACAAGCATCGTAAAGTCACCCTAGGATGGCGGAAACAAAACTTGTCATCAGAGAAGTTTGTCACGATTGCATAGCTCAAAAGCATACATTTGCCCAGTTTTACAGAGAAGTGAATGTAAAATCAAAGCCCAAATACAGGTTGCATTATAGTCCATGTTTCCACTAAAGTGCACTGGATGTCACAGAAAAAAAAAATTACATTTTCCTGGGAACTTGCAGATCTTTTGACTAGAGTTTTTTCAGAAAACTGAACGAAATAAAATTTCCCAAACCAAAGTATACAAAATTACATTGAATTAATTTATTATCTGAAAAGTCTTTGGCTTGATTAAGTGAATCTAGTGAAAAGCTGAAAACTGAAAGGGTCTTACAGGTGCAGAAAATTCTATCGATTTTATACTTTACCCTAAAATCTTGGCAATTACTGCAGTCCATCCATGAGGCAGCCAGAGCTGGTTCTCTGCAAGGACAGCAGAGCTATATGCACAGTGTAACCGAGGTGTCTGTTCCTTGGTAGCTACTGGTTTCCATGAAGCTACAACTTCTGAGGGCATCTGGTTCCCTAGATCTCAAATAAACATCTTTCTGGATGTACTGTGCACCAGAAAATCAGTTTGATTTTATAGTTTTACTTTAGAGGAGATACCATATTCAAGCAATTTTTCAGTGCCTATATTGGCTGCTACTCCTACTATAGCTATTTTAGTAGGCCAGAAAGAAAAAAAAAAGCAACATAACAAGGATTCATTGATAATATTTTCAAATATAAACTAGCAATAAAAGCATACTGCTAGTATGTAATTCTGTAATCAGCATAGTTTTCAGTGGAAAAGTTTAATTGCAAAGTTGCTAACTTCATAGCAACTGGAAGAAAAGGGGCTAGTCCAGGTATGTTAAAATTAATGCAAATGAAAATATATTATTTCTGTTAATTCCTCTGTCTTTCAGAGCTTGTCAAGGTTTATGAGTAACAGGGAAATGGCAGGATGATGAGTACTTCCATATTACAAAAGGAAGATAGAGATTTGAAGAAAGTGAGAGCTACACAATGTTTTCCTCAGCCACGTGCATGTCATCACAGATTGCATAGGAAAGGTGCTGTCAAGCCAGCAGTGGTTAGTGAGTACATTAAAACTAGATTTTCAGAGAAATAGGATGAAAAGAGTAGAAAATGAAATTGGTCACCCACTTTTGTTTCTAAGGATCCTTTATTTTATATAAGGATTTTCTAGTTTACTTATACTCTGCCCTTCCTTTTCTCTTTCTTTTTGTCCTTTATTTAAGAAACTGAGAATGAAAGAGAAGACTTGCTGGAAATAAGATTAGATTAATACATTCAACAAAGTATGTTTAATGTGACTATGAGAAAAGAGCTTCTCTAGTAACAAGAAAGCTTCAATACTGAGAAGCCAGAGCATCTGTGAAATATTTTTTTTTCTGTATGAAATACAACAAGCTGCAAATTACATTTTTAAGTATAAGAAGAAATTTAAATGTGTTGTCAACTTTAAACAGGTATCTTTGACAGAAAAATTCTCACGCACCCTGTATTGGAAGATAACAAAGATTTCACAGCCAAATAAATTGTTCTGAGAATAATTGCTACCCTTTATTTTCATATCTCTAAATGTACTTTAGTTCACCTGTACAACTACTTTATCAAATAGCTTGGCAGAAAAACTGTTTCCACCTTCCTTTTCTGTTGTGTTTGAAAAGAAGCCGTCCAGAGACTGGAAGGGGGCAATGCCTACTAACTACAGATGTCCACCCTTTGCAGTGCAGATTCTGACACCTATGTTGAAAGAAGCGAGCAATTTTTTGCATACAGACTGCTCTAACTCATCAGAGAAACTATAATTCTTCATATGAATTACATAGGGTAACTGTAATATCCTAAAACAGGCAAATCAATGTTTCATGCTAGCAGGTTGGCACTAGAGCAAAGCCTGCCCCTGCACATTCAGTTCTACAGTGTTTAGTTCAATCTGTTACAAACAAACAGTCCTTTATATTTAGATCTTCTGACCTTTAAGAAGGATTAAATGTTTCACCTTAACCTGTTCTGCTGTCATATCAAACAGTTTGAGGAAACTGGAGAGAAAAATGATTGTACCTGAAGCTCTGCACACCGAAGTGGTTATTCTGAAGGGTTATCGAGTCTTTCAGTGCATACAAGACTCCCCTGGCTCTTCCTCTACAGCATTCATCTACAAAACAAGATTGCTCTGTAGTGTCAATTGTCCAAGGAAAAACAGGAGGAGGATTTTGCTGCATCTCTGTGTTTCTGAACGGCTCGACTGGACAAATTTTTCAAACTGCACAACGCTTAGCACTGCTTTATCTGCAAGGTCAAGAATAGCACAGAGACAAACCAAACCTGTCATCCATTCCCTGACCTTCTGTTCCTCTTTCCTCCCTGAGATATGCCTATGAAGTAGGTAAAGAGGATGTGGTTTCAAAGGTAAATATTATCTTGGTGCTTGTCAAAACTGAGGCTCTCATGTCACTTTTACCTGTGAAAATACCTAAAGGTGGACCTTTAAGAGAATTCAGATGTGGGTAAATGTCTAAATTCTTACTGAAGTCTTATTATTAGTGTTTAAATTGTTTTTTTTTTTTTCAGCGGTAGGTGTTTGGATGTAGTTCTGAAGTGGATGAATATATACTCACCAGAGAAGGAAACATGGCTTTTTAGGAGAACAGTTGAATGGCATGACTGTGGGATGAAGCTAAACTGGGTTTATAGCTGTAAACTATGAACTTCAGCCACAACAGAACTGTCAATCACAGCTTGTGTTATTAGTGCACAGTTGGACAAAACTATAAAAGTTCGGTGAAGAAGTTGCTTTTCCCAAGTGTTTTAAGTAGCATTTTAAAAGATGTGTAGTTGCTCCTTAAGTGATAGTATAACACTGCTATTTTCAACAGCTTTAAGAAAAATGTTTTCTCCATCTCGCTCTATCATTATTTAACATTTTGCTGTCACAGTTCTAAGATTTTACATTTTATTACATTTCTGTGAATATTGATTAAAATGGAGTTTGGGGAAGAGCAATTTTAACAAAGTGATACTTAAATTAAAAAAAAATCAAAAAAAAAGGGAATAAAAAGCTGCAAATTTAAACTTTCTATGTATTTTTTAGCTCTAGAATGTCACAGTATTTGTCATCCACCTTAATTTTCTATGAAGAATATAGATGGATCATTTTTTTCATCACAGTACATTTTAATTTCAGTATATGTTAAATCACTTTCCAAATGTAAAATAATTTACTATTAAACTATATTTTCTCCAGAGAAAGATGTTCATCTGTTTGTCAGAAATCAAAGGCTCAAATGTATCCAGCTGTTACTGAATTAACTAAAGAAATTGTCTTTCATTTTCTGATGGCTACTGCATAAACTATCTGGCTAAAAGAGAACAGTTACCACATTTACTAGATGAGAGATTTGGATAGGAATTACATAATCTCATTACCTGTAGGGGAACAGAGAACTCAAGAGAGAGTACAGGTGCAGGTTTTTTAATGAGCCCTAAGTCAAGCAAGAGGAATACCTGAGCTATCTTTTAAAAACTTCTGAAATGCATTAAGCACAATTGTGTTTAAATGAAAGCTCTGTTTTGGATAATGAATAATGCATGGAGGCATCAACAAAAAATTAACTTGTGTTTCTAAAGGCAGTACAAAACTTTCTAACATCAACAGTTTAGATTTGGAGCACAGTATGGCACATGAGGGTAAACAGCACAGCCTGGAGAATAAAAATCTGCAGTGGATAACAGTATTGTAGAGAAATGGGTTTCTATCTATAAAGTTACATTCTATATATATATATATATATTTGTATAATCTATATCTATATCCATATCATCTCTATGTATTTGTATATACATGTCTTTGTTAACTTGAAGTGCAAATTCTACACAAAGTTATAAGCACGGTTGAAGAGAGGAAGACAGAAAATTGTGAGTAGAAAGAAATAATTCTTTAGCAGAAGATATGCAAGTAAAAGTAGATTGAATGTCCATAGTTTTATTAAGTTGGTCATATTGCTGTCATCCAAGGCAAAATAATGGCAAACATTGAGATAAAATACTGGTTACAAACAGTTAAATGAAACTGTATAATTGGTTTCAGAAATATATTTCATTAAATAGAAAGTGGGTCACAATAGGATGTATTTACTGCATTTTTTGAATCTCTAAATCTGGCTAACGTAACTTGGGGAAACTATTACATTGCCATTTTGGCAGGTAAAAGGAGGGTGATTAAAAAAATCCGACAAAACATACATAAAACACATTTTAAAAAGACTGAATTTGACTACTTAGAGATGGAGGAAATATTTTAACAAAAAATAATAAGTAATAGCAAATAAATAGGGTGAGAGGGGCAGCAGCAATCCACATTAGAATTTGTTAGACTCAACGTTTTCATAGTTGATGGGGAAATTAATATTAACTTACATGTGAGTTGCATTACAATAAAAACCATTCAAGTTGGTGAAATGGTAAGAATTGGAACTCACAATCCTATATACCTGTGTTATTTGCCAACCCTGACAGAGCCAATAGTGAGTGAAGGCAGTGCAGCTCTGTGTTTGTGTGCCTTATCCGAGGCTCCAGGAGTGATACCTTGCAGAAAGTGTTGGAGCCACCCTAAGGTGTTTCATCAGTGTGGTACTGAGTGGGTATGGCTTTTCTTCAGTATCTCTACTCTTCACTAATTACATTAGTTGTAATTACACGCTGTTAGTGGCATTACTAACAATGTTAATGAGTCAAATACACTGGACTTTCTCCTGCCGGATAAATTTTTAAAGGCTGTTAAAAAGTTGGAGTAGGTTTCAGGAGATCTATGCATTATTCAACAGTATTGAGTAGTAGACTTGTCTTAACATGAGAGCTTTAAGGAGCTCAGTCTGAAAAGATTTAGAGGGAATTTGATTATTCTGCACAAGTACCTTCTAGGAAAAAAGATAGTGGATTCTGAAGGACACATAAATCTAATGTAACAAGAGCTAGAAACCAAAATCAAGAACGTCTGATTTTCCTGACATACAGCTGTGCAGACATTCCCCCCAAACACAGTCTGTTTCTAGGTGGAGGGTATTGATGACCTACCAACCATGCTACAGAATATTCAGTGCAACCTAGGTTATCTTTGAATGAACTGGCTGGGTTTCTGGAGATGTAGGCTACTGAGGAAAAGTGCTCCTTGTCTTGGCAGAGATCAGGTCGACTTCCGTGGTTACCTTTTGGAAGCCTAGGCAGAAACTATAAGATATTTTATGTTTATAAAGAAGCTATTTGAAAAATAGCCTTAAAATCACAGATGTCTACTCTTTTGCCAACTAGCATTCTACTCTGTTCTGTGGAAAAGCATTGAACCATTTCACCTTCTTTCCTCTCTATCAATTAAAATGTAAAAAGTATTTGCTTTTCTCTAAAGAACATTTGTATTTAGTTATAATTTTTAATATCATAAAAATATAATATCTTAACCATAAAGTTATTGCAATCTTTTAAAAGGGTCCTTAAATCTCATCTCTTTTTTCTAGTTTCCTACATCTTCATTTTTTTATTTGATTCTTCTTTGCACTGGTATATATCACAATAAGGTCTACTTAGCTTGTGGTGTTACACAAATGTATGAATAATAAAACCTTTTCCATTTATTTGAAAAACTTGATAATTTTATAACTCTGATTTAGAGAACTGGTAACAAGAATTCTCATTATATCTCACATTCATGCAATGTTTATAAATAAAGTGAATCTTATTATTTTATTGTCTGGCATTTCTTTCAGTTCAGTTTGGGAAAATTGGTTATGTTAGACCTATAAATAGTAGTGGAACTTAGTGGCAGTTGTTGCTTTGGTGATTTTCCAAGATTAAGAATTTTTCTCACTGTAATAAAGCCTATTGGAATATTCACCATGCTGAAAAAAAAAAAAAAAAAGTATATTTTAATAAGAAAGAATGAAATATTTTATGAACAAGTTGTATACAAAAATTTGATGAATTGTATCTATTATAATATGTACCTTTAAGTTATGAACTTTGATTTTGATTGTCTGAATTTTTACTAAGATCTTAATGAATTTTAAGAGCAATTTGATTAATTGCCCCCAGAAAACCTTAATAGAACAGCTAAAAACCAGAACAAGAGTATTTTTCATATTATCCTTGTAAATGGAGTCAAGAAGAAATGTCACAGTGCTTTGCTTAAATGCATTGCTAAGTTAAAACTTGGCATAGCACATGAGCATGGAAGCTTCATAAACTTTATGTACTTTTTCTTGGACTCAAACACATATATACTCCACATACACTTTATGGGACTGAAGAGCGGGAAGCAAAGCCTAAGGCTGTAATCCTTTTAATTTCCATGTTCATCATATTCTTAAATGTAACTCTAAAAGGAGGAATATTTTGTTGCGAGAAATTTTTACCTGAAAAAAAAAAATGACCTGGAAAAAACTTGAGTGATTGAGACAAAATGTTTATTTTTCTTGGTGCATTTTTTATGCACATACACCAGAGTTCACAGTAAAGAGGAAGAGTAAGGCTCTGTTTAGGGAACAAAATAGCTTTTAGTGTAATTTAAATCAGTGATTTAGCCTTGCCTGGGAATTCTATTAGCTTTGACCTTACCAGAGACATTCAATTTTCCTCTCAACCCTTAAATTAGAGCTTGCAAAAAGTCTACTAGAACCAGCTTTATGCCAAAGTGGTACACAGAGAGCTTGCCTTTAGTTTCATCCTATCTGTATAGAAGGCATTTCTTCAACCAGGAGATGGGAGTTTCACTGCTGAAAGTCATAAAGGAACAGCAAATTAAGATTGGGGTGTATACACTGTATTAATTGCTAAATTTAAAGCTTAGCAATTAAGGTATTAAATACTTTTTTCTTTTCTTCTGAATGACAAAAAATGTATTGCAAACTCTTTTGAATTATTCAATATTAATCCAAGAGGGTTTTTGTTTTTTTTTAAATATTTTACAATGCTTACTATCTTTTCTATCATATTTCAACTTTTTAGGTTGAAAACAACTTTTTAAGTTGATGTCTATCCAATATGGAAAACAAAGCTTTTATAAAAGGGAATCAGTACAACATATGGAAAATATAAGGAAAAAATAAGGAGACTATAAGAACATAAGTCACATGAATGTAAATCAGTGCTAATACCAATAATTTTGTTAAAAAATACTAATAAATAAAAACAATCAAGCCCAAAACTCCAGTTTTTGATTTAATTATAAATTACTACCCATATACAGCAAAACAAAACAATTACTATTTCCAGATGACTTTTTTGGTCTTTTTGATAAAGGGTTGTTGGATTGATTTCTTTTTTTTGAGGGGAGGAGGATGTGAAAAGGAGGGAGAGAGAAATCTTTGTACATATCTAGTTAATTGATTTTTTAAAGTATATTTATTTTACATGGCAACATTTATGAACACTCTATTTGCTTAATTTAAAGCTACCCAATGTATATTAAAGTAGCCCCAAGAGTAAAGACAAGAAAAATCTAATAGCAGTATTCCTGTATCTAGTGAGCAAAAATAACCAGTTACTTCTCTGTTCAGAGATTAAAAAAAATTATTTAAGCAACTCATCTGGCACTCTGACACAGAGGATGATTTTTTAAATCCTGATTCACTTTCTTTAGGCCAGGGAGAAACCTGGGTCTGATAATTAAAGTGTCTGTCCTCTTGAGATGGTCACAGCCTGTGAGAACTTCTTTATTGGCCTCTAATCTTTCCCTCACCTTTTTTTCTAAAAACTCTCCTCTTTTATTAGCACTCACAAAGTTAGAAAATCCCTTTCTGAGGCATTTCAATGGAAAATACCTGGTGGGATTTGAAAAAAGAAAAACTGGAAGGAGAATAGTTGAAGAAGAGAGATTTAAGAGAGAAAAAGTGTATTTCCATTAAAGGACTAATGCCCATTTTAATCAATAAATATTGTTTTTCAGTATATGAGATGAAACTCACATACTGAATAATAGTAATCTTAATAATGATACTTAGGAAGCATTCAGCCATGGACATGATGCTTAAAAAAAGGGAGCTTTATCCTTTAAACTTGTGAATATTCCATCTTTATCCTCACTTTTCTGCTCAGGGTTAACTTTTACCACAGTAAAATACAAATCAGGGCATTCCTTAGTCTCTTTCCCAGAAGCAGTGGATTCCTTGTTGCTTTACAGCCATAATGCACAGACACCCACCCCAGCAGTTTGTGTGTTGTGCTTTTATGATTCAGCAACCCTGAGAAAATACAAGCCATTAAAATTTTGCTAAAACAGCTTTACTCAGTGACTGGCTGGTGGTTTTGTTATTAAAAATGATTAAAAACTAATGTGAAATCTGAATCCCTAGAAGGTTGCACTTAAAACACAATAAAGGTTCACCTCATTACTAAGTCTAATAATATTAGATTCAACTTAGCATGAATATTATTGAAACTCTGCTACAGTAGAGTTTGTAGGTAGGATCTACATTATTGTTAATGCCAATCTGCTGGCATTGCCTTATACAATATATTGTTATTAAGTATCTAATAATTTTACAGACTTTTATTACAGTCAGCAGGACTTCATTCAGTAGGACATTAAGGAGATGTAGGAAATAAGAACATTTGCAGCAAACCTCACACAGCACCACAGGAGTTCTGCTTTGCTCTTGCTGTGATGAGTCACCTTTGGGTAGAAAAGAAAACCCCATAAAATCCTTTATTACTTATACCTGTTAGAGAGGATATTTACTGTGCTGTGGTTTAGAACTTAGTTCTGAACAAGTATGGATCCAAAGAAAGCCAAGTTTTTCTGTTCCCTCTCTGCCTGCCTCTTTCCTCTCCTCCATTTTTGCCTCGTTCTCCAAAGTATGTCAATCATTAACGCCAATTTTTCTCTTTGAAGGTTTATATCACTGCTGAATCCTTACAAATGAACTATTAATGTGCAAGCTCCAGGATCCTCCATTCCCACGCAGCAGGCACTTTGTCCCTGAAGCTTATCCTTCTACCACTCTGATTCAGACCGTTGGCAACCTCATGGCTTGGAAAAGTGATTTTTTTCCCTTTTGAAGATACTGTATACACTACAGTGGCTCATCTATCAATGGCTTTCTGGTTATTAATTGCTCATAAATGTTCATGAATTTGTGTCACTCTGATGAACCTCTTAACTTGCATACAAGCTATTAATTATTCATTTGTAAGCAATTACGCTGATGATTTTTGCATCCTCTATAGCAGCTCATTATGTAAACTAACCATGTTAACAGTCCCTGTACTGATTTAGACCTGAGATACAGCTTTCCCTGAAAGCAGCTAAAGACTGCAAGATTAAATTACTTTTTTAACGAAGTACAAATTATTGATAGATATTAGTTCTTGCCTTTGTAATTGACAAAAATGGAAATCTTTGCTCAGAAATACAACCAAAAGTGTCATACTTTGTTTAATTTCTTTGAAAAACCCATAATCGTTGTCTTATTTATAAAAAGGAAAGGTGAATTATTAATTTTTTAAAAAAATGGATTTGTATCTTGAAGAAAAATATTTAGTTGGATGATTGGAGGTCAGGGAAATTTGGCTGGGGTATTGAGGGGGTATTTGGGTATCCCTGATGAAATGTGTCTGGGACACCCCAAGGGAATATTTGGAGGAGTAGGAGTTAGTTACGTACTCTGTATTGGAACATAATGTTTTTCTAACCCCTTTTTGATATTCAGTTTTGAGAAGGTCAACACAAAACGAGCTTGAGACTATGACAATGTCCAGAGAAGTTAATAAAACAGGGTATTTAGATCCCTATGAAATAAACGAGCATCTAAAACAAATCTGCATTTTTGGGGGAGAACAAGGAGGTTTTTTTCTTGGAGGTAAAGTGTTGTATGAAAGAGGAACAATGCTCTACAATCATTGTTTAATTGGAAGGGCTGATTGCAAGACAAGTTTCAGAAGAGATACGGAGAAAAAGACAATATCCAAGCATGAGAAAGCAAAACCATTCTAAGTAAATTCATGATTTACTGAGATGATAAAGCATTTGAAAAGCCAAAATTCATTGAGTTGTAAAAACTATGCAAAATATTTTCAAACACCATCAAAATCAAAGTGTTTTTTTCTCGGTTTATTTTATTTTCAGGGGAATAGAAGAGGAGGCTAGAGAGAGGCTTATTTTATTCTTACTTAAATTCTGCCACTCTTGATTTACATTTATCTTCCTGGCTTTCTGTTCATATTGTACTGTTGGGAACTGCCATGGAAGGATAAAAGGCAAACAAACAAACAAACAAACAAACAAACAGTGAAACCCCTCCTGCTTTTCTTGGGTGTGAATATCCTAAGAATCCCAACTCCTTTGCATCTCAGCACTTCACAGCACTGGAATTTGTGATGTCTGCTTGGTAGGGCTCTCAGGGACTCCAGAACAACCTTCTAAGGACATTTCATAAAATGGGGAAAGCAATCAACCACAACCTGTTCACTTTTCCTTTTTATTGTGAAAAATTGTGTCAGACAGATGTCCTTTTCCTTAATAAATGTATAAAAGAAATGTAAGAACAATTTCTTTGTCATTGGTGGTTTTTTTTCATGGATCCTAGATAGCAGGGCTTTTTGCCATTTCTCGTGTGGTCTTTGCTGAAGGACTGGTGCTCTGCTACACTGATAAATCTCCCCTGCTCTACACTGAGATAACTTGAAATTAGAATCTTGAATTAGGTCTTGGGGATAGCTTGAAGTGTGCTTAAATCTTTCAGTTGATGTACAGAGGAGTTTAGCAGTTTAAGCTATGTAACAAGTCCACATTCTGCCTATTATTTCCCTTTTTCTCACTTTGGAAAAGAGTAATATTAACTTGCAAATATGTTATTTTATTTTATGACAGAACTGCTTTTGGATATACTCCTTGCCCATAGGAGTAAGGAATATTTGTTAATAACGATGGTAGCATTGTCAATAATTTTTAGCTTAGTAATAGATTTAAAGAGTCTATGTGAAAAAAATACATGTTCACAGAAACTACCAGGCTGGTGTAATACTTCCTGTACTCACTTTACTAAAGAAATGGAAAGCTATTTTTGAAATTGTTATATTTATTTGTCAGTGAGGATCATGAATACCATTTAAGCATCTAAATATCACGTAGGTACTTGCCCCAAAGCAATCAATAGTGCAGATTCATCAGAGACTTATTACCAGCCAACACAGCACACCTATCAAAGTGCTCTTCCTTTCAACTGAGGTGCACCTCTCTTATTAGTGACATGCATTAACCATCCTCATTTGGGATTTTGCATCACTTGAGTAACTGCAGGTTGATAGCTAGCTTATATAATGAGCAACAGTGCAAGAAGCAAAATATTCAGCATAATTAATTAGAAATGAATAATTAATGTCTTCCATACACTTACAAGTTCATCCAGCTGTCATGTACTATAAATGCATGAGAATTTTAGAAATTTAACAGCCAAAGCGATATGAGTACATGATAGTTGAATGCTGGTTTTATACTTTTTGATCAAAATCCCGCTGTCTACATCAGACTTCAAGCTCTAGGGAACTGTGAGGGCTTTGCCTATGACTAGCAAAATATTATTAATCAGGAACCGTAGTGATAGGACAAAGAGTAATGGGTTCAAAGAGAAACAGGGGAAATTCAGGTTAGATATATGGAAGAAAGTCTTTCCTGTGGGGGTGGTGAGGCACTGGCACAGGTTGCCCAGAGAAGGGGTGGATGCCCCCATCCCTGGAAGTGTTCAATGCCAGGTTAGATGGGGCTTTGGGCAAACTGATCTGGTGGAAGTGGTCCCTGCCATGAAATCGTTCTGTCATCCAGATTTGAATAACATCCATTTTGATAATCAGACCTGCAAAGATAAAAGAAAATAAGGTATAACTCCTCTAAGAGTATAAAGATACTACTTCTTTGTCTTTTTGCTAACTCAAATTCACATATATTTGGAATGAAGTAGATAATTTCATGTGAAAAAAACACTGAGAACTATCCTGGTTTTATCCATGTCTGAGGAGCCCTCTTGATTGATAGAAGCAGAGACTTTCCAGGGAAAGCTAAGGCCTACACATTAATGAAAACACGTACTTGGAATATAGATGATAAAACTGTCTCAGGTGAACAAAAAGCCAACAATCACCTGTTATTAGATATTTCAGCAAATCCTTAGAGAAGATAGATCTTATATGTAAGTCTGCTATGGGAAAAGTTTCAGTTTGAGCTCACACATTTCTTGACTCAGAAAACATCTTACCACAGGGCACAAATCAGAGGACAGGCTTCATTAGTTTCAGTTCTACAGTTTCATTGAACTACTTGTTTGCTTTTTGATTTTTTTAATCTCAAATCCTTGGTGGTTTAATTCTGCATAGTCTAATTTATTGGTCTATAATGGTAGTTTTGTTTTCAATTTATGAATGCTTTACCTTATTTTAATTGACATTTCTGGGCTTTTAAATTATTTCTGCATGGAACTCATTCTCAAAGGGTTTAATTTGGATCTGTGTAAAAATTGATGAATGTACAGAGGAATGGGAAAGAATAAAAACAAAGAGCTGGATACAAATCTTGCAACTCAAAAACAGCTCCCCAAAGGGAGATTCTTTCAAGCAGATCAGTGTCCTTCTGTGTTGAAGCCAATGGAGCTACACTGGTTTACACCTCCTAGGGATCTGGATACACACCATTAATACCTGATTCAAAGCCCATAGAAATAATTTGCTTTTAGTATCGTAGCTTTATGGCTGGAATAATCTGTTGGTATTTATGAGCCTCCTTCCTAATGAGTTCTGACATGTTTGTTAGGGAGCCTGTGATTGTACCTTGCCCAGGGTAAATCTCTGAGGAACAGTTTCTTTCCTGGGATGCTCTTGGAGTAGTGCACACCTTCATGATTGCTGGATATAAATAGGCAACCCAGCTGTTGCTGTTCAGGAGATGTTGACTGCATGGGGGGAGGGAGGGGGATAGTCTATGAAACTGTTTAATGTTTGTTTGTTTGTTTGTTTGTTTTCTGAAACACACCTCAGGCAGTTTTTGGCTTCTAATACTAGGAACTGAAGTTGTTAATTTTGAAGCCCCTGTGAGAGTAGTGGAAAGCCCAATGCTTAAAAGAGTTTGGTAAAATATACCTCCCACTCATTTATTAGTAGCAATATGTCTACTAGGTAATTTAGTCTTCTAACTACTTAGGTACTTAGTGGTACCTAATTTGTGGGTTTTGCCCTCAGGAAACAGGTGGTGTTATATGACTTGCATATATGCATGAGAAAGTTACCCTGAATCTTGGCTGAAATAGGTTTCAGAGCAGCAGAACTGCAGCATAAAAATGGCTGAGGGATGACTTAGTGCCTGCTTGGTAGTGACTTCATTGGTTTTTATTGTCTTAAAATATGAACATTTCACTATTTTTCTTATTCCTTTTCTGCAGACCTTGCTTGAGAACCTCACGAGATCAGTAAGAATTTTATGATGACGCTTCTGCATGTTCTATTTTTGAGTAGGTTTTATCTGTACTGTTTAGGCATTGTAGTTCCTGTCCCAGTACAGTTAGGCCTGGGCAAAAGTAAACAGTAAGCAGCATGCCAGGCAGAGAGAGCTGGAGGAAATACAGATGGCTTTTCATCCAGCTTGGGGGTTTTCTTCAATTTCAAAATTATCTGCTAATATGTTTCATTCACTAGACGGTTTATCACTGAGATGCCTTATTCACTTGAGATAGCTCAGATGAATTCCTACCAAATATTTTTGGTGGGCCTTTTTTTTGTAAAGTAGCAGATACTTGATTAAATTATTGTTGACACTTTGGGATGTTTACCAAAGACAAGGAAAAAATAATGCATATTGATGTATCTTAATATACAGGATGAAGTGTTTGCATCTCAGCTTATCAAGATGAAATGGTTATCTGTTGAACCAATAAAAAAAACTATGAAATTGAAACAACTTGATAGATCTCAAAAAGTACATCTCATAAACTGATGTCAGAAAGGATGATTTCATCATTATATTTTGATTATTTATCCTTTATTTATTGTCATTCCTTGTTTAAATTTGCAGCTATCAATGCCATCAGTACACACTCAGATTGGTAAACAAAGCTGACAAATCAAAAAATAGAACAATTAGAACTTTTTTCTTGTTTCACTTGGGCAAAATACTTGCAGTAACTGCAGTGTGAATGACCTTGGAGTCTCTCAGAGTTATGATGAAATTCTCATTTTTTCCTATAAATTTGACATGACTAAATACGTTGAATACTGCCACTCTTAAGGCTAAGAGTAATAAAAAGTGGAAAAAAAATAACTTAAAAACAGAAGAAATGTAAGTAATGTGGTTCTCAACCTGTCCTTGTGCTTCAGACTTTTTGCTTGATGCCATTAATGTTCTTTTAAGCCCATTTCTAGACTCCTGTACATTCATGCTGTTGTGTAGAAGAGAATACAGGTGACTTCCCCCTGATAATTAACAGCTGTGTTAATTACCCAATACAGCCTCGCCCTGATGAGTCACAGCTACGTCCAATAAGGCTGAGTGAGATAAAATAGCGGGTTGGCTGGTGAGGGGAGGGTTATCATGGAGGAGTAACCTTGAGGAGCATGAAGCAGAGAGTCATGGAGTAGAGAATCATGGAGCAGGATCCTGGGGAGAGAGAATCCCTGCAGTGAGGTCAGTGTGGGTGTGCAGTCAGAGCTGTTGTTGGAACCTGCAGTCACAGTCTAGCCAGGTAAGAGCTGCAGTCAGAGTCTGCAAACTGATCCCTGCAGTCAGAGTTCAGCAGGAAATAACCAGCAGTCAGGGGCTGCAAGGGAAACCTCCAGCAGGAGCTGCTGCAGCCAGAGTCAGGGAATGGTTGGAGTTAAGATGACTAAGCTGTGAAGAAGAATAAACCAGGACCCTTTTTATGCTGTGTTTAACAAGAAGTCTGTGTCTGGGCTCATTTCTACCCTCTAATAAGAGAGCTGCTGCAGCACTGTTGCTCTTTGTCTTAAGGTACATATCGCCTGTATCATAAACCATGAGAGTTTTTGAGTGATACATTTTATTTACATGTTATTTAAATAACATGTCTATAAACTTTTAAAAGAGATTTTTTTCTCATAATTCAGAGTTAAAAATAACTTTTCTTAGCTCTTTCAATGCCTGGATTTCATAATTCTCATTAAAGGAGAAGTTTCATTCATACAATAGAGTTTATGCTTTTAGAAGAAATAAAAATTCCAAAGCCCAGACACAGTGCATTTGCATTGACTTTAATTGGTGAGATAATTAACTTCAGTAGTACTTAAGTCAAAACTAAAAGTGCTTGGTTTCAGGGAACTTGAGACCAGTGACTGTGATAGCTGAAAGATGGTTTTCTTAGTTGTTAGGGAATTGAGAAGCTCTGTGGCAGCAGTGCCAAAGTTTGTGGTGAATTGGTTTGTTGGAGGCTGGTATGTCCCAATTTTGTGGCAAGATGCCTTGCTGTCTGGCTGTGAACTGGGAAATGCAAAGTGCACACTGACATGGAAGCTATTAGGAAGGTAGGCAAGCCTTCTCAAAATATAAAATTATTTTCTCAGAGACAAATTTTTTTGAGTAAGTTTTTATTGCCACATTTGAAAACTATTGGGATAAAGCCCACATATTTCTGAGACAAGCTTAGATGTGCAATGTCTAAGAGAATTTAAGGATCACTTATGCATTTATTGTGCATTCCTTTGGACATACACTATCTGGTATTGGTAAGAAGTTGCATTTGTGGGGATGTGGCATGCTAGTACCAACTGTCATAAGGAAGTAAGATATCTTTTATGAATAGTTTTCAAACATTTCTGCTACTTAGCACCTACAAAGCCCTATCTTATTCTGAGATTGGGAGGATCCATAGCATTGTACATTGATGCTCAAATACTGAGAAGATAAGAACTATGTCAAAGTTGTAAATTTCAGCGGGCTGAGTGTCTTTTGGGATAAGCAGAGGGTTTCCTCTGGGGTTTTCTCTGTGTGTTCCCAGTGTGTTGGTTCTAAACCTATAGTTTAGCTAGACAACTTTATCAAGGAATAAGTAAACTGTTGGAATGAATACTGAGTCATTTTCAATGTGAGCACTAAATCAGGTGAATATAAGAATTATATTTGCTTCTTTTTTTCATGATCAATCTGCTGATTTACGGATTGGATCAGAAAGAGGACTTCTGAACACTCCAGAGTTTGCTGTGATTAAATTGCTTAGCTCTTTTTTTATGTCTGTCATAATTTGATAACAGAGGCATCCACTAATATGAATACATCAGTGCTGTTCATTGCTGCAATATTCCCTCTCCTATGGGGAGTACAGAAGGAAATCAGCCATCTCATTCCAAAGGTTCGCGCACTGCTGAGTCACAAGCCAGGAGCAGCAACTCCTTAAAATATATTTTTTTAGAATTCAATGTGACTACTTTATGACCCTAAAAACATCAACACAAAGAATCTTAGCACTGGTGTTGTTGTTTGAAAATACAGTCGCCTTAATACTACATGTATTTACTGCCTGTGCCTTTTAAAATAAAACTAGGGCTTTTAGAAAGGTACCAACACCTTTTGAGATTTGGACAATAGATGCAATATTTACTTTGTGTTTAATCTCTCCTTCCCTTTCCTCTATCTCGAAGCAGTCAGTCATTGGATAGCTAAGTTATATTAAGAAAGCTATCAAAGATTACTTTTTGTTGAAAATTACCTTGTTACAACACATCAGATATTTATAAAACTACCATATTAAAAAGGGGGTATTCTTTACAGTGAGCAGGAACAGTGTAAAGTTCACTATAGATATGAAAATCAACACCTAGAAGGAGGGCATGAGCTTACTAGAGAAATACAAAATGATACAGATACTATTTTGCAGAGATCAACCAAGTCCCAAATCTGATAAATTTTGTATTAGAAGAAAGATTAAGGTAACAAAGGGCAAGAATACATTGAAAAACCATTTCTTACATTTGAACTAGTTGAAGGGTTTCATAAACACTTTTTAGTGACTGACTTTCAAGTGTCCCAAGTTGGATAAAGGGAATATACAAAAAGTTCTTATCTTTTTAATGATCTTAGCATTCTCCATCTATTTTATATCTTACAGGAAATTTTTTTATTTTTTTTTAATTTTTTTTTCTAACATTGCCAGAGGTCACCTGCAACATTGCTGCTGAACCTAGTCTCTCAATGGAATAATTTCCCACAGGCATGTATCTTGTTTCATCAGAGCTGTAGTAAAGCCTTGTTTTCCAAAAGAAGATATTTTGATGATACATCAGATTTACATTGCCTAGGTTTAGGAAGGCACTCTGAAACTGATGTTTCTTCTCCTTTAAATTAAACAGGAGATTTTTCCCTTTCCACATATTCCACCCAGAAAAGACCTGAAAAGGAATATCTTCCCAATTTTTCCCTAATTAATTTTATTTTTCCTGTTAACAAGGGTGTCATAACAAGAGCCAAGCTCTTGAGAGCAGTACCTCAAACAAAGGAATAATTATATGTTTGTTCATAAACACGTGCATTACTTCAGTTGTCTAGCGTACCAAACCCCCTCAAATTAGCATGATTTCAGTTTCTATAGATGTTTCCTTAAAAGCAAGTAGGAAAATAAAAGGAATGTGGGAAACCATATAGTTCTGATTAACAGTCTGGGTTTTTTAGAAATTTCAGGATGTCCTTCTCTGCATAACTGATTAGAGGGATCATAGCAGTCAGCAATGTGTCCCTCTCCTGGACAGGGGCTAGAATAGGGTAAGGGGATGTATGGAGACACTTGCATTTTTGGGTTTGTGTGGAAGGAGAAATCACTCATATAGATGAAAAAACAGCCTAAAATTGAAAGTTTCAAAATAATCTTGGGTTATAAAGTCCCACAGAATTTGATGTGGGCTTCGTTAGGATTTCCCTCCCAGAGAAGTATTAATTTTTTTAAGATTAACCTAAATACAGGATAAATGCTGAATGCACTGAAGGATGAAATCAAGGTTAATTAAAACATCTAAGTCTTTGATTACAAAGATGTTAATTGCAGTAGAATTAAGAACAAAATAACTATTGAATAGTTCCTTATTAGGTATGCTCAACCTTTTCTATCAGATCCTCAAAGAGTTTTTAATACCCTTTTTGTCTCTTTATTCTTATACTCTTTGTGCCCTAGAAAGACAGAGAAAAGAAGGAAATGAAAACTGAAAGGGAGAAAGAAGTCATTACATTTATGCAAAATACCTGTCTTTCTGTGCATAGCCTGCTTCCATTGAGATATACTTTATTTCCTTACTTTCTGTGACACACAAATATTTGCTGTTTACAAGAATTTGGTATAAAAACTGTAGAAAAGCAAAGTCAACACATACTGATTTATTGATGTTAGTAATGTAGAATTCTGTTTCAAAGACTGAAATTGGGAAGAGAACAAAATATTTTACCAGGACTAGAGGAAAGGCTCCTAGTATAGCCAATAGTCTGTGCTGTCAGCTGCAACTGTGACTTTCCAGGAAAAGGGCTGTCACTGAAAAAGCCACATTTCTTTTTATCTTCCACTTTTTTATTCTCTTTCCCCCTTTATGCGTAGTCAATCTTATAAGAAGACTGGACTACAGTGTAGCAACAGAAGTAAAAGTACTGCCTCTGAAATATATTCTTTTCTTTGCAAGGACACTTCAAGTTCTTGAGGATAATAGCTGAAAGGAAGGAGGAACAGGAAAGATTATTAAAATGGAGGGTTACTTAAGATGGTTTTGAGGAGGTTCCCTGGGTTGCCCCATTTCATATTGTCAAAACCATTTTTTTCATCATGAATAAAACAGCTCACTGTTGGAGGGCTGCCTTAGTGACTTCCAGATCCAGGTTTTCTGAGGCAGGTGTGGTTGGTAGGGCTGAACATGCTCTTTGCCCAGACCATACAGCTCTCAGGGAATGGATGCTGCCCACTGTTCAGCTTTCTCTGTGATGGGTCTCAGTGTCTGACTTGTCAATGGCTGCAGGTGAAGGACCTGCACAAGTAAGCAAGGGATAACAGCACCACTGATGCTATGTGATCATGGCTTTACAAGACAGGCTTAGCTGCTCTCACACAGTCAGCCTTGCTGGGATGCTTATTTCACATAACATCTTGATGATCAACAGCACTGTGTTGAGTTAGAGCAACACATATAAAGCAGGCTGGGATCAATAGTGTGAAACAGGGAGAATTCATCATATACTATGTCTTGAAGTGGGCCTCCAGAGGTGTGTCAAGGACAGGCTCTTCCCAGTTTAGATGGGCACAGGCACAGCCTTATGGCTGCTGTGTGGGGATGGGGTGGCCACAGACAGGGGCTCCCAACCCTGTGGAGGGGAAGGGATGCCTTAAGCTTTAGCTTTCATATTTTCAGATTCTGTGCTGCCTAGGGGTGTAGCTCTGAGCCTAATATTAAGTGCCAGTAAGCTCTCTCCACAAAGTAAGTAGACAAAACAAATTCTTTTCCTGCTGAGGACCAAGGACAACTTTCAGCCCAACAGCACAAACAGTGGTGGACTGAAAAGAGAAACAAGACGGGTGAGACCTCACACCTGAAGCTATAATTGGACAATTAAACCCCAATATGCAAATGGACCAAAACTCATAAAAATATAAGGCCTCGTGACCGGTTAGCCATTTTTTGTGACCATTCTTAGTCCACCCTGGGTGTAGCCCTGGTCAGGCTCCTGTCCTGCCCAAGGTGGATCCTGGAAGCTTTTCAATAAATACCTGCTTTATTCTCTAGCTCTGTCCAGTCTCTGCCCAAGGCATCAGAAGGAGAGGTTGCAGCCGCCCCTGGGGTGGTTCCTGCCAATATGTGCCTGAGGCAGATGGGGTCTATGGGAAAGGTCAAAACCATCACCTACATGTTTCCACCTCACTGTGCCTTTGTGGAGAGACCTGTAAGACAGGCAGGTTTTGCTGCTCCAGGTGTTATTACTGGAAGATGGACACAGCCCCAGGTCCTGGTCAGTGACTGCTCTTGCTGCTCCCCACCCTGTCTCCCTAGACCCAGAAGCTGTAGGTTTGCCACTTCCTTCATGGACCTGCCTGCATCCAGGGGCTGGCACACTGCAGGGGTCCTGCAGGGCTGCCTCAGCACCTCAGGGAACCCCACAGCCTTGGTGCTCAGGTTGGGGTCACAGACTCACAGAATAGTTCTGACTCCAGCCACAGAAATACTTCCTGCCTGAAGAAGTGGCTAAAGAGGAATCTGCTCTGCAGCTGGGAGTGAGATGAGTGACAGCAAAATATCTTTTGTACCAGGGGTTTTTCTTGCAAGGGTTTTGCAGTCCCTTCAAGGTGTCCCATCACACTGCATGCACCAGGGCAAGTCAAAAGGTTAGAGCCCAGAGCAGCCCTCGACTTGGAGAAAAAAAAGCCTGGTTCACGTTGGCAGTGTGCACATATATACAGACACCATCATTTAAATTTCAGCCCATCACCTACGCTGCAAAGACTTCAGAAAACATTCAAGGGATTGGCCAAAGACTTTGGCTGTGATCAGAAACTGCAGTGATCTCAGGCCCTTTCATATATGGAGGCAGAAGGAACAAGCAGAAAAAGAAATTCTGTGTTTCTTGCTTTTAGGCAGACGCTCAGAACTCTACAGCTTGAGAAGTCTTACATTTAGCTGTCTTCATCGTAATTAGCTCTCATTCTTTATTTTCTGAAGAGCTGGAAATGCATTTTGGCAAAATGGGCTTGGGAGTATTTTTCAGCTGTTTCTTTTGCTGTACGATATTCTTAGTCAATTAATTTTAGTTTTTCTGTATGTTACAGCTAATAGTACAATATTACTAGAATAACAGTGCTTTCCGTGATATCTTTAGTATTCTAAAATTAAAAATTATTAGAACTGAAAGGGCGTTTTTCCATTAAATTCTTCATTATCTTTCATAGAACCAAGTGAATTAATTTTGAAATTCATGGCTCTTATTACAGAAATGAATACTTTATGTTGTTAGCAGGCAAATAGTTTTTCTTCTGTTTTCCTATTAATTCAAATAAATCTGTCTTTGAAAGTTCAAGTGGCTTTTTAACATCGTATTATAATATTTTGATGTTAATTTTTGAATTTCTTTATTTTAGGGAAGATATATTAGATATTTATGAAATTAGCTTATAAGAAGGTTTTACAGATACAGACTTTTCAGATCAAGATTTTACGTGGTGAGCTTCCGCTTTTCTGCTCTTCTAGTGAATACAGCATGAAAACATGCCTGATTCTCTAAGTCTGCCAAGTTTAAAAATTGCTCGAGCTAACAGACTTCATAAGTTTCTATTAGATGGACAGGTGTGTATATATACACTTTTGGCACTGCTTTGAATTGGAATTGTACCTACACTCAAGATTGTTTAAGCAGATAATACCAGAAAAAAAAGAAATCATACTATTTTTATTTTTGGTTTATTTTACTTATGTTTTGCATACTTTTGAATTTGGGTTATACAAAAAGAGGGATGTGGTGATATTTTAATTCTTCCTTTCCTAGCTAAATTAGCTGCTGCCTGCACTAAATTAGTTACGTACTACAAGAGCTTCCAAATTGATATATTTTGCTGGGGCAGCACTAAAAAAAATTAAATACATTTAGCTCCTGAGAGTTTTTTTTACAATCTGAATATATACATTTATTGCCTAACTTGTTACTTTTTAATTTAGTGAAAATTAGTTTGAGGTTTTCATATTCTTAATTTTCTCTCGAGTATGGGTAAGGAATCTGTTTTCCCTGAAGTATAACTAAGTTCAGTACACTGAAGTCAGTACTGCTCCTTCCCTTATAACATTCACAAATTTGAGCTTTGTCTCTAAGTTCAGGGGAACTTTTAGGACAGATATATTTTCTAGGTGGGTGGTGTTTTTTGGTGGTTTGTGGGTTTTTTTGGTTTTTTGTTTTGTTTTCTTTTGTGGGGGGTTTTGTTGGTTTTTTTTTTTTTTTGAGTGACTTTTCTAATTCTAAAATTCTGAATGATGGGTTTTCACTATACATAAATATGCCCAAATTTTCTCCGACAGATAAAATCTCATTGCATTCTTTCAAGTTTTCTGCTAAATTTTAGCAACACAAGTGGACTGTGCTCTTTCTCATTCTAATTTGATTTTGATTGGGTACTCCTGCTTGTCTTGATACCAAGTATTAAAATTCTTCATTTATCCTTATGATAAAGTATATGACCTTTCACTTTTCTTGCATTATTATTCATCTTTCTTTGATATAATTGGCATGTCATTTTCAGTGTTTTGACATTCCTGGCATTCTGCCATGTTCTTCACGCTTTTGACCCAGAAATGTTAGAAAGGGAGGCACATTTTCAAAGAAGTTTGTTCCTACAGGAAAGGTAAACACATTGTTTTAAAGAAACTGCTTTTCTTCTGCCCTTTGTGCTCTTGGATTCCTTTGTTATTCTTTTCCCTTTGAACAATTAACCTTGATGTATGTCTCACCACCTGCATTTGACAGGCTGTGAGGTAAACTCACATCAAAAATTCATCTGGATATTGTGGTGTGGACTTATAAAACCTAGGTAAATCTGATTCTGTGTTCTTTTGTAGCACTCCAAACAACAAAGTCGTTGAGACTAGTAAGATATGAAAATAATTTCACATCCAATTCTTAGCATAAAAGTCCCTGATGTTTCACTGTGTGATAGACACATCTGAAAAAAATCTGAAAATTATTTCTACTGTCTATATTTTGGTTTTTTTTCTTCTGCCAGTTGAAAAGCTTGGACTCTTGAAATAAGCCCAATGTGAACTGATTATAAACTGTGTACTCCAGAGAGGCTTGTTAGCACATATTAGTTGAATTGTTGTTGACATTTTTATGCCTGGTTCCTGGAAAAGACCCTAAAAATCAGCAGTCCAGTTTTTCTTAATTTGTGCATGGAGATGTGAAGTTATGCAAGGAAGGAAATGCCATGAACTGGAGAAGGTTTGCACACAACTTCTCCACAGAGACATGTGGGCATTCCTACCACATTGGGAGGTTTAGCCATCTTGGGTCTGAATCTATGTCCAGTCTATGCCTAGGTGTTCACATCAGTAATAACCTTTGTCAGATGTGATAACTTACACACTATAAAATCCCTGCTTAGGAGAAGATGTGCACTACTTGACTGTTTATAAACCTAGAGGTTAGAAGATTTGCCCAACTTGTGGGTGGTTCATGTTAAAATGCCTCTAGAGAAAAATCTTGAATTTTAGGCCCTTTTTTTTTTTCCATGCTATGTGTCCTGCACTACCTTTTCCATATTCTTTTTCCAACAGCAGGAATTTTACATTCTTTGTGATACAATGAGCAAGGCTGTACGCTGGTTCTAACTTCTGACCTGCCAGTTAGTAAATTCCCTGGCAAGTTATATTCCAAGACTTTAAATGCTCACTGACTGAGATAGCGTGTGCTCTATTTTCCAAATGAATCAGTTTATTTCTGAAATAATTGAATGAGACAAAATGACAGCATCTCTTTTTGTGCCCATTCAGAAGACAAAAGGCAATGAAAATAATCTCAGGGATTCAGGTAAGGGTCTGGATAACATCTAGCCCTCAATAGGACTTACCTGTCTAAAGCTGCATACCTGCACCTCAACCAGAGTTGTGGTGGACTTCTGAGCACTGAGGATCTGCAGGAGCAGAAGCAATTACAGATTTATAAAGGCTGACATACTGGTTCACATCTCCTCTACAATTTCTATGTAGTTAATCCTGAAAATGTGTGAACACTCCACTTTTAACCAGCTGATGCTGGCTCTGTGGTAGAACAAGACTTAATACAACAGTCTTTCATCACATTTTCTCAAGCCTTGAATGACTAAATGAATGCTCAGAGCAACAAATACCGTAGAGAAAACTTCAATATCCAATACACAACTTCAACATAAGAGGGCCTATAAGAGGTCTTTTTAATGAATATTGAGTGAAAAAATTGTAGTGCTTGAAAGAGAGCCAAGCAAATCTGGCTTGTGACTCTATCTGCTCAAGTGAGAGGAAAGAAACCAGAAATGTATGGCACATTTCATGATTAGCTGATTTATTCACCCAACTCTATTCATTTAAACTAGTAGTCTAATATAGGCCAGTAGGGCAGAATTCAGACTCTGTCATAAGTTGAATGGAACCTTATTCATTTTTGCACTTTGTTGCTATTTTGTTAGCCTGGCAACAATTAGGACACTGTTACTGAATTCCTCTTTACATTTGGAGAACACTGTTTTTGCAAGCTGAATAAATCTCGTATGGTTTTCAAATGGAATTTTTTTTGTAAGATTGGCAAAATAAATCATATTCATTTTTTATTCAACAGTAAGAGTATCGGGATGATAAACTCAGGAGATTTATACAGGTTTTTTATTAAACTGTTTTCCAATCCTCCCTTTGATTCATAGTTTAGAAATCACTTGTCTCAACTTCCTTGCATTTGCAGATAACATGCACTGAGAAATCATACAGGAGGAGTGTGACATAGTGTTACCAACCCTTCTGACAGTAATTTATTGTCCCAACAGTTATGTGATTTGATTACTGTTTTACTGTGAGTATATCACTCAAGACACTTTAGCAATAAGGAGTCTACTGGAAGCAGTGTCTCTAAAGTACTATTAAACACTCTGTTTCTTCCCCAGACTAAAAGGATAATTAAAGATTATACTGAAATTTTGTAAAAAACAGTCTATCATTCCTGACCACTTGAGGTAGATTTTTGAATGTCCTGCAGTGAGCTGACTGGAAAATATCTGTAGGTATGATCAGCCTTTTGGAAGCTGAGGACTTGTTTCATATTTCATCAGTTAATTAAAACAAGAATATGACTGGACTACAGACTTTGACTTACAGATTTCAGAAACTGGAAAAAAAAAATTACAATCGATGTCACCTAGTGAACAAACTGGCTTTCCTTGGCTTTTTTCCTCACTTTCTTTAAGTGTTTCAAGTGGAAAATACTGTCTTGAGGTAATTTCAAACTTCTCCTCAGATTTTTCACTCTTTCCTGTAGATGATGCACTAGTTTAGATTCTTGTCTTACCTTACACACAGAGAAAATTATGGTTTTTTTAGAAACCTAATTTTTAAGCAAATACCAGTTAGTTCTGCATGACATTGTCTTTTCAAAACTATTATGGTAAAATCAGAGCATATTTTACCCAATCTTTTTACCTACATGATAGCTCTGTATTAATTCTTGGAATGTTTTTTTCTGATGAAAAGTGCTGGTGCACAAGAGTAATGAATATCAAGAAAATGATGTTTTAGTGTTAACTATGGGCTTTCAAAAGATCTTATTGGTGACAAGGGGTTTCTTCCATATGAGTTATGAATCTGAATAAATCATGGTCTAACAGACCATGGAAGTTTAAGCTTTTTTAAGCAGGTGGCCATGGCATTTACTTTTAAACAGGAAATTGAGAACACTTGTCTATGCTTAAATCTGTTACTTAACACACTGCCACTTCATCCTTAAATCCTTAGCAATGCTTTTCTTTTGAAAATATGTTCTGGGGATAGTATAAAAGGCTAAAACATAATAAAATGTTTGAAAGATTCTAATTTACCATGTCATAACTGATACTGTATGGCATTTTTCCCAAAATTAAATACTATTGTAAAATAGGAGACGACAATCCTAATATTGGTTTCAGGTAATGACTGATAAATAAACTTTACCAGAAGATCTATTTCCTTCTTCAGCTCTTTCAGATATATTAAAAATCTGAATAGTAAAAATAATATAAATTTAGATTTTGAGATCACTTAAATGACTTTACGTGCAAATGATTTCTTTGGTTAATAGAAACAGATTTTTTAACACTTTCTTTATGGGTAAATCTGTGATAATAATAAGATAAATTTAGTAAACTGAGTTGACTGTGCTGAAACCAGGAAAACAACTGAATTGGTTTAAACTAAACCATGGTATGAAAATGTTTTATTTTGAAGCATTCTTCTTTCACATAGTAAACCAGAATTTTTGTAGATGACATTTTTTTTAGCATGACAAAATAAGCTTTGATGAGCAAAGGATTGTAATTTGTTGGATTACTGAGAATGAGCTGGCCCAGTTGCTGAATATTTCAGACACAACAAATCATGTAACAGTATATAAAGCAACAAGATACACACACATATAAATATATATAAAAATATTTCTGACCCATATGATTAAAATGGTTTATAAGGCAGTGATCTTGACAGATGAGGCAGAGAGATTTCTCCCTAGAACACAGATTACCTTGGGTATAAAAATACATTGGAGGGGTTTTTTTCACATTGATCAACCATGATTTCCATCACATGCTTCTGCAGCTCCTAGGTTTATGACATGTCATTAGTGATAGCATTATTGATGACATTGTTTCTTTTTATACAGGGGGTGTGTGATTATTTGACATTTTTATATTTTATATCAATTTTGCATGTTGTCTTGAAAATAGCTGCTCTTGAAGTCAACACTGTGCAACTTCAGAATTCATCATTGTAAATCCATTACACTTCCTTTTTTCCAGGCAGTTTGATCTCTCTGGGAAAGTATGTTATGCATCTTTATAAAAAACATGTTCTGCTCTGTGGAGATGTGTGCTATTTAAAAAAAAATTCAACAGAACAGAAACAAAAAGAAAACAAAATCCAACATGGGTTCCCCGTGTAAAAATGTTTTCCCCTCGGTGAGCTTGCTCCATAGTTATGCAAATTAAATTTGGCAAGATTTTTTGTGACAGCAACAATGCATGTTGACAGTCATGTCAAGACTAGAATTTGAGGTAATTATACTGTAGATTTTACTATATGGTGCCATGTCTTGATCTGAGACACAAAGTCACTCACAGTGAAATCCACCTGCTTATAAATATTGATGTTCCCAACATGACTTGTCAGATTGGTGATGAGTACAAGCCCTTTCTTATAATCCAGCAAATTATTGAACAACATAAGTTCACTGTTGTTTATCTTGCCAGCTTTGTTGTGATCAATTGCTGTATACCAGATGTCAGCTGCCAAAGCAGCACATTGAAGTCATCTGTGATGAGCAGTTTGCCTGCCACAGGATCTATGCCAGTGTTGTAGTGAAGGCTGTTGAGCTTTTTATTTCCCTTACAGAATTTGGGGCTTTTTTGTTTTCTAGTTCCAGTGACAGCGCTGTTGAGCTTGCCACATAATGGTAATAGCACTGGTCTGAAATTCCTGCCTGAATGTGTTTGATTTTGGTTTGTTGGGTCTTTTTACTGGACCATGTAACTTTGTAACTGCAAATTGTGCAAGGTTATTGGCGTTGCCTGGGCATGGTGTCTGTGTCTGGGTTCCAGAGATGATTAGTTCAGCTGCTCCTTCCTGGATCCTCTCAGTACTGGTATGGTCCTACAGCCTTCACAATACCCTTTGCTCCATCAACAGGGGGGGTTTTGTTTTGTCCTTCCCTCATATTGTTATGGGAATGTTGGTATTGATCATTTGAGCCATCACCAACTCACTTCAGTTTTCAATAGGATCAGACAGTTTTTACTTAACTTTCTCACACATGGTTTTCTTTTACTCACAAGGGAAACTGGTTGTGCTTGATTCATGCCCTCTTTTAAAACATGCCTGAAAGATTAGTAGTTTCTACTAAATATGGGGAACATTTTTGAAGATCTTCATGTAACCTTATCTATTCTTCTATCCAAAACTGAAGCTGTGACTCTTTTGAAGGGCAACTTTTGTTGTTCAGGAACTGATACACTTAATGTGATTGGAGATTTTAGGAATATATAAAGGTTAATAAAAGGTGGAGTAATACAATTGTAAGGAACTGGAGTCATTGAGTTGGATAGTGAGATCTATCTCAGTAAAGGGATGAACAAAATGTGCTGAGTACTCCTCCAGAGCTGTTCTTTCAGCAAGTGCTATGATGAACATTTTAGCTGTCTCCTAGGTCACAAGAAATATTCCTCATTAGCACACAGACTGTAGAGGAAAGCTGCTGAATGAATCACCTGAGTTCTTCTGCTGCAAATCTCCATTGTTTTACTTGTCTGTGTCACTGAAAAATTCTTGGATAAGGAAGAGGAGGCTTCCTCCTCCTCCTCCCTCAACTAGAAACAAAAGGAAAACTCAGCTGCATCTGAGAGGTGCATACGACTTTGTTAAGCCCTGCCAGCTTTTAGAAAGATGTTGTTCAACATATTTGAACATTCCCTTTTAAAACAGGTCCTTTTTCTAAAATAGTTACTGGTAACTGTGTGAGGAATAAAATTGAGGATGACATGACTACAGAAAACTTACAGCACTACTTTCTAAGTGTGGGCATCCAAATTTCATAATTAGGCTGTTTTTTTGTTGTTTGTGTAAAGGATTTTTTTACAATAGCTGTTATATTTTTTCACTGAGCATTGCATGCTTAACCAATATATATATTTGTATCTTCTGTGCATCTAATTTTCTTATCACAAGCAAGTTCCTCATTAATATGAAGCACTATGGTAACCAGCTTCTTGTTTTAAAAGGATATATGAATTGAACAGTATTAGAGGGAGAAGGAAGGCTCACTGAATCCTGAACTAAGAGACCAGGGATTTCTGACAGGTCATTTGGTAAGGCTCTCAAGTTGAATATTTCTTCAGTACTTCTGAAACAGAGTAGTTCTATTTCAAATTTATTGTGCTCTTGTTGCTATACCAAATTTTCTTATTTTGAAATAAGAATGGAACTTATTAGCTTTAGCAATTATGCATTCATGTGTTAAACCTATGTGTGTATACATATTTATACATTAAATAGTTCCACTTTCACAACAAAAAGATAATGACATTTTAATGTCATACAACTGAACCAGTTTCTGCTCAGTGTGAAGGAATTATAAAAGAATAAATTTGTCAGAAGTAAGACAAAAAAGAAGTGTAATATTAAACATAATTTTAAACCTTCCTGGCATCCTAAACTGCTAAGAGAAAATAAGATTTAATGTCACAAAACCTGTATCAGCTGGGAAAATTAAATATTTGTGCTTACATCTGTGGGGAAATGAGCATTGATTAGAGTTAAAATCAATGATGAAAATATATATATTTGGAAGAGGATCAGTATCTGTTCCTGTGTATTTCACAGCAGATACATGGGAACCCTGGACCAAAGAGAAACTGTCTATTTAAACTGTCAGACTTTAATTATAGAGATAACATTTTCTGAAAGCAATATGAGAGCTGGAAGAGATAATATAAAATCTCTATGAATCCTCTGTAGTCCACATTTGAGTCCTTCTACTCAAGCAAGATGAAAGTCTTAATGCCAGTGACAACTTCCTTTGAAAGAAATAATAGAAACAATTTTCCTATTATTAAAAAAAAAGAAGAAGAAAAAGAAAAGTGCATTTCTTTTGCATGAATGATGAACTGAGACTGAGGAAACAGTCTAAGAAATGTAGTTGGAATTAAACAAGTTTCTGGACTTTTCTGGATTTAGAGGGAAGTGCTGTGAAGGATGTGCTGATAATAAGGTATTAATGTTTAATAAGTAATCATCTATTTTTTCTAACTTGAAGTTTCAGCAGCTGGAGGGTAAACAAAGTGTTCCCTGGAGCATGTTAAGAACATCTCAGACTTTGCTCTTCATACAGCCTTGTAATACAGGTGCTTGTCCAACAATTTCCAACAGAATCAAATTAAATATGCAGGAGTGAAGAGCTGAAAGGGAACCCTTTAATGTGATTTCAGCCAGTGTACTCTGATGTTGACAGTGTCAGTTGACACAGAAAACATCAGCACTTGGAGCTCAAATTTTACAAATTATTTCATTAAAGCTGTTTTTTGTATCTGATTCACCTGAAGGGAGGGAAGAGTTACCTTTTTCTTGTATAAATTTGTGGTTGTAGACTCACAGAATATCCTGAGCTGGAAGAGATTCTCCTGGTAGGAGAATCATTGAGTCCAACTCCTGTTTCCAGTTATCCAAATACTCCAGGAATAGGGCCATGACTATTTGGGGAGCTTTTCCAGTGTTTGACCATCCTCCTAGTGAAGAATGTGTTCCTGTTATCCAATCCAATGGGATAGAAAAGCAGGTGGGAGGTTCAGAGATCCAATTATGTCATATACATTTATCTAAATTACTGCTTGATGTCTGAAACAGCAAATGCAAGCATTTGGACAAATTATTCAGAAAATAAATGGATAAAGGTGGAATTCACTGCTAAGGCAGCCTACAATCATACCCAAAACTTGGCCCTTGGCCTTGGTACAGTTGACACCCTTCAACAGAAGACAATTTCTGTGGTGAGAAAGCAAGCAAGAACAAAGGGAAATTAGCTCAATCCCTCTTAGAGAAGGCAGTCTCCTCAGCAAGGCTTAAACCATCTCTGGGATATCAGAACTCACAAACACAGGACAGATAGATAGGGGGAATAAAAAGGTTAATGATAAGGCAAGATGTTAGCTTTTAAAATAGAAAAAAAGGGAGAGGAGGGGGAAATTTTAATTTTTCCGAAGGATTTCTTTGTAGCTAGAGTGAAGCGTTCCAAGGGGATCCATTGTCAGTATTGGAGAAAGCCCTGAATAAAAGAGATAAAAGTCAGAGAGAGCCCTTTTATCCCCAGTCTGGTTAGTCTTACATATTCTATTTTCATTTCACACTCAAATGTTGTGTAATAGTTATAAGGCTGTCGTTTTCCTGCTTTTTTCATTTGTTTTGTTTTAAATCAAACAATATCCTGGAAAAAAAGTTCTAGGATACTGTCCATTACTGAATGGAAATAAAACAATCTCTTGGAATATTTTCTTTACTTTTGGTCCTGTCTCCAAATTCATAATTGCTGACCTGTGTGTCCAAAAAATTTATGAAATTTTATGCATCATAAATTATAATACATTTTTATCATTAATAAAATTATAAAATATTATTTAACATAAAATCATAAAAATATTGTGTGACTTAAGTTACATGTATCTGGTTACACTAAGATTCAGTTTTGATCTTGGTCTTTGTCCTTTGCCCCTGTTTTATATCTGTTTCTTTGATTTTGCAATGAGCTAACTTACTCATCTGGTAGGGAAAATCTTATAAGTTGGTATCATAAGTCATTCTTTTGTGAATATAAATTTGCAAATCTTGTGTACATGAGTGATGATATGCTCTCCAAAAAGAGCCCAGCTTTTCTTCTAATGGAGGGACACACTCTAAGGATATTGTTGAAATGGTGACCATGAGGAACACTGCAAGGTCTCTGCAAAGTTAATCAGTGCAGGTAAAGTGATGAAGGCAGACTCCTCCAACAAACTGAGGACATATTAATCTCTTCTCCTTTGTGTGTTGAAGAGGCAAGTGAAAAGTGCAGTTTCTAGAATGTGTTTTTTGCCATGGTTGTCCATCTCTGGACCTGCACCAAGGTCTGTCCTGATTTGGGAGCACAGGGAGGGAGGAAGGTTGAAAGGATATATGTTTTGTCACATATATAGTATAAACACACAATCTGAAATCTATAAACCAGAAATAGTAGCAAGTGTGAATGTGCTGCAGAAATACTTCATGGTCTTGAGCCACTTGGTGGCATAATTTATCGAGATGTAAATTTGAGCAGAGTTGCAGTAGTAGCTCAGGTGCTCTGATCTGGATATATGAATGTGTTAGGCAAATGACTGCATTATTTTGTACTTGATAGACTGCTTAAACAGTGGAATTTGCAGCTCCAGGATCAGCTCATTTTCACTACTTTATCTGACACTTTTGGGTAATGTGAAACAGTTTCCATTTACTGAAGCAGCAAAGTGACTTAATCTTTTTTATTGATTTATTTCATGAAATTTCAAATTAATATTTCCATTCAAGTATTTGGAGTTGAACTTGAATCTCAGTTGAAGTTTTCTTCAATTGCAGCAACCAAATGCACAATACAGTCTAACAAGGCCATTTAGTGATAAATAAATAGCCAGATTCATAACCTCCAGTTTGCCAAATATTTGACTATCTTATATTTCTCACTAGTGGCTCCAGAACAGTAGGAATATTTGCCTCAGCAATAAAGATATAACTTGCTAAAACATCATAAATCTGTTATAGTATCTTTTTTTGATACCATAAGGCAAAATATGTGTAATAATAAAAATCTGTGAGGTAACATTTCCCTGTCTATGGGGTCAAAGTTTGTACAAAACCTCTCTCTCAATACTTTTCCAATAAAGTTTCTCAATAGTAGCAATCCATTTTAATTTTCAGAAGTTTAATTCCCAACCATAACATTCTGAACATATGCATTTTAGAATTACTAAGTGAATATCCTAAAACTAATTCTGAATAAGCCCTGATAGCACTTAATTCAATAGAAGGTAGAATCCTCTTAAAAATCCAGGTGCAATTAATCACTTCTCTGATAGTCAATGCTTTGTGATCTTCAGATGTTTTACAGTAAGGTAAGATCATCTCTACATTTTATGGAGATATATCATTTTCATTTACAAGGAATATAATGCAGTACTTTATCACCTGATTCAACTAAACCAGCTGAGTGATCTTGAAATTTAGGCTAATTGATTTATAAGTGATCTTATACTGACAAATGGTTTCTGTGGAATTGTGAGACTTGGTGTAGTGTCAGCATATTTTTTGTGAATAAAAGGACTTTCTCTAAATGAAGACAAACTAGTCTTTGCACAAACATATTACTACCACTGGGGTTTTTTTGTTTGTTTCCTTTCTAATTGAAGTTATGTGAAGTTTTTTTTACTTAACATATAATCAAGTTTAAAAGATTCATGGTAGCCTTTCATAAAAAGCCATCATGATAGGAAAGAACAAAGATTATTAACCAGATTGTCTGCCTTGTTGTTATAGAGATGTGTAGGGCTTATTCTCTTCACCTATAATATCAGTTGGTGCTGGCAAACACTTGTCTAAATTTTAAATGTTTATGACATTTCATATTCCCTGTAATCCTTCAGTTTGTTTAGAAAACTTTTGTTCTATGCATGATTTCTTTTGTTCAAGATAAAATGTGACCAAACTCACTTTGTAATTAAGGAGATCATAAAGAACTTTCTATTTTAGGGTGTTAATATGAGAACTTGTATATGTATAACTTTATATACAAGTAATAGAAATTATTTGCTGCAAGGGACTATATTTTATTCAAGACAATTTTCCAATCTGCTCTGAAACAGAATTTAGTACAACTGTGGAATTCCATGCTCATGGAATTTTGTTGGTTGCAAACAATTAAATCACCTTGGAGATAGAAAGGTGCTGGGTTTATTTTTGCTTTCATGAATATGTTCTTCCAGAATCCTTCTGCTGTTTACTCACTCTTTGTTCAAACTCTAGCTGACATTTAAAGCAACCAACAACTACCTCCTGTGCAGAAGGAAATCCTACTATAATTATATTGATCACATCCTTCTACTTTTGCAAGTTAAACTGGATGCTATGCTGTCCTCAGGAGTGTTTCCAAACCTGCCTGCAGGAAGGATACAATAATATATTATGGCTTAGTTCCTCACAGAGGTAACCCTGCTATAACCCTTGCATTCATCCCTGCTACAAACACCTTGTCACCTACAAACTGTGCTAACATCTTAAAAAAAATCCTAAAAAGGAAGTATGCATATATAAAATATCTTCTAAAACTCTTCCCTTAGGCTGTAAAAGAATCTGGATAAGTTTCTCCACATTTCCAGATGAGTATTATAACCAATAGTCTAAGGGAAAATGAATATTCTGCTTTCAGCTGTGCTTTTAAAATTCTGCACTTCCAACATGGAATTATTCTTTCCAAGCCTATTTTTAGTAGAGGGTTCATTGCTATCAGTCCTGAATTCAAGATGGTAGCAAAGTACAGAGTTTTGGCTAGAACTTAAGACAAATTCCTGTCAGTGGTGTTTCTTCCAGATAGAAATATCTCTCCAGATTACAGTCAGTTCCTGGGTTGCTCTGGCCATGAAGAAACTTAGGCAGAATAGGAAATCAGACTGAGACTGTCTTCCCATTTATTGTTCAGGCTGTAGTTCCTTGAAGGAAATCTGAAGATTTTTTTTCGTTAATTCAGTGGCATTGCTACAACGTACACAAAAAGTTTTGATTTCTTATCTATTTCTTGGTCTCTTCTAAGGCCAAAAATGTAATATTCTGAAAGGGCTGAGCCATTTGTTTTGTTTTAAGAAACTGTACTAGAAATAGAAAAGTGCTGATAATTTTTTTGTTCAGCATGGGTGTATGGAGAATGCCCCACTTAGGCAGACCACTCATCTATCTAGCACAGTCTTCTGTGTCCAGAAGAAATGCAGGGATTCTCCTGCCCTCACGCTCTGCCAGCATTGACAACTGTTGTGTTAGGGATATTTGAGGGACTATCACACTAATCCTTTTTGTATATCTGTTGTCCAATAATCTAATTCATATGTTAACCTGCTGTGTGCATATGTCTTTGTGTCCACAAATTCTACCACCTGCCATGGTAAAGAAATATTTCCTTTTGTCTCTGTTCATCTGACCCCCTGCTTCCTTTATCAAGGACACACTAGATCTTGTGTGCAAGCACCAGCTGTGCATAAAATGCCTCTTGTCACCATGATTTTGTAAATATTGGTCAACATTTCCTCTCCAAAGGAGCACCAACCATATTAGTCTTGTGTAGCAGCTGCCCCATGCCTTTGATCTCCTTCTCCAACGCCAGTAGACTCTTCCAGAAATGGAACACCAGAGCCACATGCAGTGCTCATACATGGGTTTGGTCTTTTTATGTGGCAACAGAATGAAGAATTTTGTGGTTTTCTCAATATCTACCATGTTGATGTACAACATGTCATTGGCTGCTTTGCCAAGTGCTGAACATTCTGCTAATGAACTCCAAGGACACTAAAAAGTGATTAAAAAAAACCAAATCTCTTCTGAAATGCAACAGCTAGTCCAGATTTTTGGATTTTTTTCTGCTTACATAATAATCTCATTTAATTTTTCTCATAAACAAATAATTGGCAATTTGGAACTCCTGGTAAAAAGAGTTATGGAAAAATATTTCTGTTGGTATTCTTTCTTTATTCATTTTAAAATAATCATAAAAGAAAATGGTGACAGATATAATGCTGGTAAATCTTGGAATAATAGTTTTGATACTTTCCTGTGAATTAATTTGCACAAGTAGAGGATAATACAATAGCAATTGTGCCTTTCAGAATTACTTATTTTTTGTTTGTTTGTGAAAAATAAATGAAGACTGGTCAAGCATTCCAACCAGATGAAAAAAAGATCAGCTGGAAATGGTAAAAGAGAGACAGATTGCATTCTGAATGGAATAAAAGACTTTATCACCAGGGAATTTTGTTTACCTTGTAAAGTAGGAAATAAATAATTGGAAATAAGTGGATGAAAATTAGTATATTGAAAACTGTCTTCCAAGTGACAAAAAGAATAGAAATGGTGACTGTTACACTCTGCTCCTTTTGAGGTCCTGTTCTGGTTCTCGTGTGATCTCTTGGGAGTTATGTTTGAGTTCCTGCTGCAGAAAGTGAGATGGATTATCAGCCCTTCCTTCTGTTACAATTCAGTGTTAAAGTCCTCTGCCCAAAGTAAGGCACAAACAAGAGCAAATACCAGTTCAACCATGCCGATTTTATTTTATAACATTAAGTGTACCGGAAGGGAGAGGGTGGGAAGCAGAGAGAAAAGGAGTGAGATACTGTGAGTAGAAGATGTGTCCAGTTAGTCTTCAGTGCCCTGGGCTTCTTTGGGGTGGCAGACAGTCTAACCATATTTGCTGAAGAGCTACTCAGAGGCCTGAGATGACATAGAAGATGATTTGTTTTATTTCAAGGCAGGAAAAGGTGTGATTCTTCACAATTCAGAATTTAGCAACAGAACACGATCTCCTTTTTCTTGCCACAATGGAAAACGTGTAAAAAAAAATACATGTGTTTCCAGAAAGAACTTTTTATTCAGTTTCTTAAAACTTAATATGATGTTTCAGTAAGTGTCAAAAATGTCAGTGCCCCCTGCTATGAAATTCAAACAGCAGATGTCATCTAAGACTAAGGCACTGTGATAAGTGGTAGACCTTTGTGTGTATTGATTGTATTAAAATTGATAATATGATACCTCTAAATTTTGTTCTGGATATTTCTGTAATATTTTGACTGTACTGACATAGTTTTCTCTGTTTATTCCATGTTTCTTATATTTTTCATTTATGAATAAAACATGTGGAAGGCTGTTAAGCCCCATGGACTGTTTAGCAGAGTTAAAATTGGGTTACTGGAGATCAGGTTCTCTACAGATTGATTCAGCTTCTTTGATGTACCAGGCATAGTGCCAGCTTCTGCCAGCAGAGAATTTTCTCCTCATTTAAGGTTCTATCAGCTCGATGTATTGTGCCCTTTTCCGTGTGCCTTTTCTAAATACTCTTTCATTACGTGATCATGGAACATTTTGTTACCTAGCATACATTAATATCAAGGAATCTCCTCTTCTTTGACTGCAAATGTCTACAGACATGGTTTGTTTCTGTATGTACATAGTCCTTTGAATGATAAAATAACCCTAGAGTGAACACACGTATTTCAGATAGCAATATAGTTAAGTGTTTTCTTGCCTGAATCATCTTCAATAATGCACTACTGTTGCATCAGTTTCTAAATATGCTTGGCTTTATCTCTGTTTTTCATGTCTACTTTGCTCAGCTTTTGATTTTTGACTCGATGGGGTTTTGAAACCCGATATTAACCTTTCCTCATTGGTTATTTATTCTGTTCCTTCCAGATCATCTAGCGTGTGAGGAGCAGAGAGAGGCAGAGGCTTGAATTCTCACAAAGATTCTTGTTCTTTGCATTAGAGTCAGTACAGGGCTGCTGTCTCTGCGACCTTTCTTCCTTTATTACAGTCTGTTCTGCTTCTCAGCAAGGTAGAAAGATGCTGTTGCAATGAGACATTAAATTGGCTTTGCTTTTATAGCCCGTCATCCATATATGCAAAGCTTTGTGAACTTCAATTTCCAAATTTTCTTGCCTCTAACAATCTGCTTTGCTGCATCTGTTGCTTGCTCAATACTTATGAATTAAGGCATGCTGCCCTAAAGGGATTTGGTCAAAGTTATGATGTTGCTTTATTATTCCCCCTGCATACAATTCTTTCTTAGTCTTACCATTATTTCATTGTAATACACCCCAAGGCCATTTTGGGTTGCTTTGAAGAGCCTTGAAAGACAACAGTATAAACATTAGCAATTCATGTGAACAAAACATTCTAATAACTATGCCAGAAATCTTGAAATATTTACTGGAAAACAGTGAAGATGAAACATATCTTTACAAATTCAGCACCAAACAAAAATCAGTAGGCTGGTACAGAGGTCCTCTGAAAGAACTAAAACATATTGTTGTTTTCTGTGCTGGTGATACTATAGCAGCAATTAGAGAACAATGAAAAGAAAGCAAGCCTGAAATGAAATCTTTTAAACATTTTTTTCCAAATGAGTAAAAATTAAGAAGCCATAAGAATCATATAAGCAAGAAGGCACAAAAGTGAAAAAATGTATATTCATTTAACTGTCCTTATACAAACATCGTCAATCAAAATATAAGTGATTGGGGAAATATAAAGGCTTTATTTTCCTTTTATGTGAGAGTTTCTCACAATTGAAAGTAATATTACTTGCAGACAGATACTCTCCATATTTTTAAGTAATTTCTGGCTGTCCTGTACAAAGTCTGTATCTTTCTTTTTCCCCCAGCTTCCCTACATAAGCAGAAAATAGAAAGACTTATTATGCTTTGGTATACTGAATGTTTTCTGCAGCAAATACTGCAGGGTTGAAAAAAAGACACAAACAGAACCCGAAACCAAACCATCTTTGATAGGACTTTCAGTGTCAAGATTAGTTATCATGCTGCTAAGTGAATAAGTAGTATATCATCATGAATCAATACCTTATCAGAACAATCCAAAACCCCTAGGATCAAATAGTATACATGGGGGGAAGAGCATAAATCAGGTTACTGGATTTCCAATGGATTGTTTTGTGGTGCATTCATTTCCATTGGAAATACAAAGGCATTCTGTCATACTGCCTTACTCAGGGCTTTTTTACAAGGGTGACCAAGCAAAATAAAGAACTCTCAAGTTAAGTGTTGTGTAAGTTAGTTACACAGGCAGGGCTTCTTGACATTCTTCCTGCAGTACATAAACATTTAACTGAAATAACGAGTGGGCCATTACTAATTACCTTTGAGAGGTTTTAAGGGACAAAAGGGGATCCCAAAAAAGTGAAGATGGGAAAAGATAGATTACTGCCTTAGAAAGGAAGTGAGGCCACAGGGAATTACAGGCCTGTAAAGCTGCATTTTGCTAACTAGAAAAAATCCAAACCAGTCTGAGAAACATTCAGTTTGTAAACACCTTGAGTGGAATAAATTCAAGTTGATGAGAAACAGCCATGTCTGTTACTCATGACAGAACTTTCTCAGTGAATGGCAGAAGAGCCAACAGTTCCAAATTAATAAGTACTGCCGAATTCTTCAAATATTAAGGAAGCTGTTATAAGCTCAGTGGTCAATTTCCCCCAGAGGTAGGAAAAGAATGATCAAGCTAATTTGATCATCACATATCTGTGCTTAGGTTGATAGTAGGATAGTTGTTTCCATGTACAAAAATGGATTTTTCATTGATTAGAAATTTTCAAGAATTGCTAGACAGCAATATTTCAGTAATAATAGTAGTAATCAGTCCTGAAATATAATTTGGGAGTAGATTATATGGCTCATGCTTTCATGCCCTTATATTTATGCCTTGAAAGCAAATATATTTTGCATTGTCAGGCCTCACAAATTTGCAATGAAGTCAAGGAACTCTACTTCCCACCTCAGTTTTTGAAGTGGTGGATCAGAAAAAAAAAGTGTTATTTCATTGCTAAGTACATGTTATAGCAAATAATTACTTTTGAGAATAATGAAAGAAAACCCCTTTTCATATGTGCTGTGTTTATATTCAAACATAACATTTTTTAAGGGTAATCAATTTGTTCTAGAATTCCAACAGTAAACAGAATCCTGTTATTTTGACGAAAAAATCAAAAGGCTGAGAAAGCTGAGACTTGAATATATGAAGCACATAGTTCTGTTTACTAGAGCTTCACTTAGGAGAACATTTGCACCTGTTGTGTTGTTCCTGTAGCATTTCTTCCTGTCTCACCAAGTATTTAATGTATCGGACGACCTGACTCTCCAAGGGTCATAATGGGACAACCTAGAATGAAAAGACAAATCATTTGCAGAACTTCCTGCCAATGAAAAGAGCAGCAGATGTTAACTCATCATTCATCTGCTTTGCCTCTGCTGAAAAAAAGAATTACCACAAGATATTTGGAGTCAGTGACCTTAAAGGTCTTTTAGAACCTGATTTATTCCATGGGGGTTTTTTTCACCTTTAATTCATGATAAACAATGATCATGTAAAGGCACACAGAATACAAAGTAATTGCAGAAAGAAAGAGCAAAGTGACAGGGGGATATAAAAAGTTCATAAAAGAGAAGTGAATGCAACGCAATAAATAATAAATTTTCAGTTATTAAAAAGCCATTGTGGGTCTCAAATGGGAAAGGGGCGTATTATATTTTGGGGATCTGCCTTTGCAGGCTTTTGTAGACACGTGCAGTTTGCATGTCATAACAGCAGCATCAGAATTGTGTCAGCAGCATTAACATCATCATGCCCATGAGCAGTTTGGCCTAAAGAATTTGTAGGGTTTTCTGGCCATGAAACATGTCCCTCAGAGCATCAGCACATCCTTTTTGTTGTTTCTCTCCCTATGGAAAGCTAAGGTGTTCATATTACTGATCTCATCTGTTTGTGAAATACACAGTTTATATAAAAGGAGAAGCTTGTACTGTAGGGTTTAAAATCAATAATCAAGGTACATAATTGAAAACAAAAGGTTGCAAGTAAACCCAATATCACTAACATCTTGTTTGTTTGTTAGTTATAAAACTGAACTTTGGTCACTCAATCTGCTTCCCAAGTACAAAGGAAAAAAGATAATCTAGGATATTTGGGCTAGTGCCATCAGGAGTGCTGAAGAAATGTGTTCTTCAAGGCAACACCCACAACCTAAAGAAAGCCTGGAAGGGCTGCCTGCCTAGTTATGAAAAGTCTGTAATGGTCTTGGCTTTCTGTAGCTCTAGAGAAACTACTTGGGCTTCTTCTTTCTTTCTTTCTTTCTTCTTTTTTTTTTTTTTTTTTTCCCCTTCAGTTTTATCTTAAGCTTTCAGAATCTATAATTTCATTTTCATCTATAGAAACCCTGCCACAATCTCGTCAGTTCTAGATGCTTTTTTATTTTTCTCTCTTTTGAAACATCTGATATGGTCTTAATTGCTACGATTCCTATCATCCTTGGTTTTGAAAGCTGTGGTGGTAAAATGTAACATAATTGTTCTCAAAGGGTTGGTTCTGGTGTTATTATTCCTCTCCCACCCATACAAGTGCTTGTGTATGGGACACACCTTTGCAAGACCCCTGATGGTTGCTGTTCTGCCACTCTCCCTGGAATATCCATTTCACACTCCACAGACTGAAGTGTCAGCAGCTATTTTATTCATTATGTATTAGGCACATTTATTCCATTCCTCCAAAACCTGTGGTGAGTTACCAGGTGTCAGTGGAGAGTGGCAGTGATGTGTCTATTAGCACCTTGTCTTGCTTGGACCTGGCTGTGGGAGAAACTCATTTCCAATAACCACCACGTGTTCATCCCCAAGCTCTTGAGTTGTGTTTGCTATGACTGAATTTTTATTAAGTAGACATCATTACAATTAAAATAACTACTCAAGCCATTCTTCAGCAAAACTGCTAGCAGAATCAACCTCATAACTAATTGGCCACTGGAGATCATTAGTGTTGTATGAAATGTTTGAAAAAAAATATTTTCTTTGTATGTTGAAAAGCAGACGCAGCAGATTTTGGTAAGTGCAAATTTTGCCTGGTCTATGACAATACAATAAATAAACGAGAAGAAGTAGTTCTTAAATTGTAAGACAGAACATTACAAATGCATAAAAAAAAGAGGAAAATACCAAATAATAAAAGGAAAGATGCAGAAAGAGAAATGAAAATTAAATTGTATTGATTCCAGGTGGCTGCTATAAAATCTGCTAGATGGTGTGAAAAAGTTTCTTATAATAACTTCAAATACATTTTTTAATAAATAGAAAAACAATAATATTATGTAAAATATCATCTAAACATACAGCACTAAGATGAATAAACACATTTCTAATGTTTCAAATGGATTTTATGATCTATTTTTGACATTTTGGCTGTTAAACTTCTGATTTTAAATTTCTGTGAACATTTTTGTTTTCCAGTCTGCTATTCTATTATTTCTATGATTATTTTTACTGGATTTTGTTTATTTCATTAATAAAGGTCAAATTCTAAGGAAGTATTTCAATTAAAAATGTACCAAGAGTGGAATCTATGATAGAAATGATTGATTTGCCACAGCTTATGGAAATTTTCTGCTTTCTTGGTATTACAGGGAAGAATATGTTGTTTTTGTAGGTATCTGCTAGTCATGTACCTTTGTACACATGGCTTGTCTTATTTATAGAGTAAAAGTAGCTACTCTAAAGAATATATTGCCTTGTATCAGAGAAAACTAACATAATTTAGTAATTACAGAGCTTTTAATTTTAACATTAGTGGTTTAGGGAACCTCTTAAACTGTTCAAGACACCAAAAAAAAAAAAGAAATCACGGCAATCTCATGGTTTTGAAAGTGTTTTAAAGTTGTAAATGGTCATAAAACCCTGAGAATGGGAAATGTCCAAAACAGCAGGCGTGATGATGTTCCTCAGTATTTCACAGCATTTTGTTCTCTGACATTTTCTTGTGTGTTAACCAAGCTGCAGCAGGGAGATAATGTGCCTGTGTATGTGGTCCTAGAAAGAGTTTGAAAGGCAGCTGCTAAGCATCTGCTGGCCTGTCCTTGCACCAAGGACTTCGCAGAGGAGGTGAGGACAGCACAGGTGATAGCTGTGTACAGAGCTGTACCTGTATATAGGATAACCTAATATATATGGTATATGTGTACCTGTATATAGGATACCCTAATATGTATGGCATATGTGTACCTGTACATAGGATACCCTAATATGTATGGCATATGTGTACCTGTATATAGGATAACCTAATATATACCTGTATATAGGACAACCTAAAAGCCAAAACTGAGATCTTGAAAACCTCCCCCTGCTTCAATGAACTTTTCTTATGACTGACTTGAAAATTCATTGCCCCTTTTCTCGTTCTTGTTTTTGGTTTTATTGTGTCTAGCCTAGACTCCTCAGCCTACAGGTCAGTCCTGAGCCCAGCAAGGAGGTTTCTCTTCTGAAGCCCTCAAACCTGGAGGCATGCTCAGCTCCCTGCCAGTGTTCAGATGCAATATAAGACTCTGAAGAAGGGGTAGGAGTGTTGTGATGCTTTCTTTTATTCAGTAAGACTTGTGCCTAAAGCCCTGTAATTCAAACAAGAGCACTTTCCTTGTGAAGAAACTGCTTTATTCTAGGAAGCTGCCAAACTTTTGTGAGTTTCTTGCTCGTTTAGCAGTGATCTGCCAAGCCACTGCATCCAACAGCTAGAATTTGTCCTCAGTTACAAGAGACTGTTGGGAGGGTTTTTCTCTTTCCTAAACAGTGTAACTTTTCATTTTACCAATTACTTTTCAGCATAGTGACAATAAGATTTTTTTCTGCTACTGATAAATGAACAAGGAAATGTAGGGTGGATTTTTCTACTGGAGTAGGAGGATTTTTCTAAATGTCTGCATAAAATAGTTACAAAATTGAAAGGTACTTTGATTTTTTTTCTTTACTTTTTTGAAAGAATAGCTGTTAAAATAGTTCAAGTGTCTAAGGAATGTTAGACAATAATAGTTAATATGTCTAAGGAAGCATTAATTCTTCAAGAGTAACATAAAAATATAAAACATCTATGCATAAAATAAAAGAATATAAAAATTATTATATGTTGGTTGACAATTATTAAAAAGTTGGAAAGGGCTACAGTATCCTAAGTTGTGGTATCTTGGTGAGACAGCAGAACTGTCACTCCTTAATCAGTAAGACTGTAGTGTTTTGTACCTTCTTGCCAGCAGCATTTCATAAATTTTGATGAGCAAGTTTTCATCATCGCTGGTTGGTGATGGCTTCTGTCTTTTTCTGTATGATAGGAACAGAAATAGAGTTTGACTATATAGCAAAGATAGGACCAGAATTTCTTGGATTCCGAAATAAGTTTTCATTCCCATCAGAGGCAGTGAATGACAAAAGAGTATAGAAGTAAAAATATGCTTCCTCCATGTATCTTTAGGATCTTAAATCTCTTTAGCATGTTTTATACAGCAAAAATTATTCCTGACTGCAGTTTATTTTCTTTCCCATGCCTATTTTTAATGTAGCAATACTTTTGAAACCTATTTTTTCTGTACTTCAAAGAAGGTGTCAACATTACCTGCAAGAAAGTAAAAAAATGTGAGAACTGAGAAAGTAAAGAAATCTGAGAATCCTCAGAACTTTTGCATGTAATCCTGTCTCTACCAGTGACTCATTGGGTACTTGAGTGCACAACTGACTTCTTTATGTGCCAAATCAAAAAGCCAATGAGTTTACAGGAATAGATCGATCCCCCCAACTCAATTAATCTTGTTGTCTCTCTTTTATTTTTTTTTCCCAAAATTTGAGGAAAAAATTGTTTAGTGCTGATAGAATTAATCAAGAGTCTATATTTTGTCAAGGACAGTAGGTTTCTGGCTGCAAGAAAAGCAGTTCTCAAAACTTCTGCCTTAACCTGAAAATAAAACTTTGATGAGAAATCCAGTCTCCCACTGCCTTTTAATCCCACTGTAGAGAGATTTGCCATTACTTCTGAGACCACCTGTTTCCACTATATTGTAACTGCACTGCTTGAACATGTGTAGAAACATTGTAAAATTAAGAAAGGCTCACAGAAGAGCTGTGTTAAATGTTGCAAAAGATAATACATTTAGTTTTAAGCCAAAAGATGAAAACCCATGTAAAACATAAAAGCTAAAATGTACAGTGAAGGATGGCACATTTGTAGATCCTACACAGCAATATATGAAATGTTTTTTAACATATTTAGATAATGTGATGAAATGTGTGTAATAAAATTATTTTGTATTTTGGGTATCCAGTAAAAATACTTCAGAACAGTTTGATTTCTTTCCATCTTGAAGGGTTCATGATTAGACTTTTGAGAAATCTCTCTTTAAAAGATTGAAGTATTCAGGTTTGGAAGAAAAAAAAATAGAATCTGAGAATTTTAGCTGAGTATTCCCAGGAAGTTGGCTATTAGCAGGAAGAGAATAATTAATGATTCAGTCAACATTGACAGACTCTATTGTATCATTCAAAAATTGTCAACAATTTATGCCATTTTTTTTCTTCTTGGTGGTACGAAATATTTTATATCAGTTTGTGTGTTTATGTTTAATTTAATTGCACAAGAAATGCCTTTCACTTTTGTGGGCTGTCCAACGTATGAAAACTTACTAGTGTGTCCGTAAAGGTTTTCCAGTGAAAATTTTGTTGCACATGGTTACATCTCATGGTTGTTTTTGTGTTACTGTACCTGAATAAGTGAGAGTTTTAAAGCATTCAGCCAGTTCAGGTGAAAGTCAAATGACCAAGCTTGAAGTTTGAGATTAGTCTTCAGGGCACTGTGGTGACATCACAAAAAAGTTTCTGTTCATGAAGTCAGAAAGTTTAATTTTCTTAGAAGGACTCCCAGTGTGACTGGCAAATCACAGATGAAGGCATCCTTTGTGCTTTGTTCTCTAACCATAATCATCCACTTGTGAATTCCTAGTTCTCCTCTTGCTGGTAATAGCACAAAGCTATGCTGAAGGTCAACAGGCAGTGACAAGAAAACTTTAGAATTGATTTTGGTAAATGTTACTGTTGCAAGATATGCCTTATATTCCTCTCAAAAACTCTGATGTGGGACCAGTTACAGTGATAAAAATCTATCTCAGGTATATTGGATGATTATCTTGCATTCTCAATAGACTTTGCTGAGAAGAGCTTATTTTTCGCCGTTGCTTCAAATTGCAGTTCTCAGTCAAGCAGAGATTTCTTTGTTGAATATTGTTCATGTGATGCTTCTCATAGTGTGTGTTTGCTTTTTTTTTAATGTCAGAATTCTGATTCTCTTTGAGCTTATGCTTTATAATTTTCATATGACCTTCAAAGAGGACACAGAGCTGAGGCAGCATCTGCAGCAATGTTGTTGAAAGCTTGCTGAATAAAGATTGTTGTCAAACAATTCTTCTTTGCAAAATCTGATAATAAAACTTAGACTTACAGTACATTAATCACCAGAAACATTTATATTCAATGTGTCTTCTGTGTGTATATTGTTATAAATATGTTAAAATATAGCTGATGGCTAAAAATGCTGAAAGTACTCTCTGTTCATTTTTTTCCCTCTCTCAAATAGAGTAACTTTTGTATTTATAAAGTCTTATGAAAAGTAAAGGGGGTTTGGATATTAGAGATAGAAGACATCTTTTACAGTATATTTTATCTTATCACAGATCATAGAAAACATGGATAGTTCCCAATTCCAGATAACTTGAATCCTGTATGTATTACTAGAACTTTTCAAAAGTTATTTGTGATAAGGCATGGGGTTCTTAATCTTCAAGAAGTAGGTTTTTGTTGCAAGATAGTAAAATGTGATATAAACTCATAATTTTTTTAAATGTTGCAGGTTTTTCTTTAAAGTAGAAGTGCTTAGAGAAGATAATTTCTGTTGTCTTCTTTATATACTTCAGACAAAGAATATTTGGATATATAAGTATCTAATGTAAATTTGGCATTATAGTTGCACACCAGTCATAACGACCTTCTCTTTAATGGTATGAATGTATAAAGATCAGTCTTAAAAATGAAAAATCATTTTATTATCCACATATGCTGTTGTTGAAAAAAGTTTGCACTTGAATGATTTCTGTGTATAGTGCAAGAATTTCAGCAGTGAGCAATTGAAGTAGAAAAAAGAAAAATAATTTATTCAACTGGTGTAATATCAGTATTTTAGGATGACAGAAGAAAAAGTGATACTTGTTAAGACACTTACTATAGATTTTAAATGTGTTATAAATAAATTCTATGTCCCTTTGGTATTTTTTATTGGTTTAGTTGTAAAGAAATGCTTATCTCCTCTGGATAATGTGTTAAAAGATATTGTTATTGGCACGGAAAAATGGCTTTTAGTTTACAAATGGATATTGTATATTCTAAATTAAACTTTCTTCCAAAGGATTTCCTCTTAAGCAAATAGAATTACAGAGAAAATAAACAAGTCATGTCAACAGATATTGTGTGTATCCTGAACTTTTCTTCATGACCAGATAACTGGTAATGAAGAATTTGAAATGGTGAAAGCATGAATCACAATTTTAGAATTACTTCAAGTGAATTTCAATACTCATTTAAAATTAAGAAATGTTGAATGACTGCAATTGGTTGTACATATTCCACATTTGTTCCCGCTTGGACTTCACTGAATATTGTTGAAAAAATGATTTGTTTCCCTATCAAACAAACCAAATGCTTATTATTGATTTAGATGAGAATTTGATTGTGTTGGGTTTTGTGTTTGTATTTCCACGTCTTTCAGAAGACAGATAACCTCAGTCTGTCCTCAGCCTTTCCAATTCACAGGTATGGTCTGGATTTTAGAGTGTGGTTCAGAAATGTTTCTATTGGGCTCAGTAGCCACTAGATCCTGTTATTTGCTGTCATTACCTATTTGACTTGTTTTGTTTGTTTTCCACCTGAGACAAACACAGAGTTTTAAAAGAAACAGATAACTTCATACGATATTTTAGTCAGCTTCATTGAAGAACCTTTCCTTCTGCTCCTTTTTTTTTTATTTCCTTTGATAATAGATTGTTAAATAATCAATTATTAAGTTACATCAGTCTTAGAAATATTCATCAAACCATGCAAACCGTAAAAGAGTCTAAATATTTTCAATGTCTATTGGCAGTTACGGTAAATATTTGGATGTTAGAGAAAAAAGTTATTATGATCTTTTTTTCTTTATACTGACCATGTAAGCTTCCAGTTTGTGAAACAAAAGATATACATCACAGTTTCACTGTTTATAAAGTTATTCTATGGATGGTTTGTATAGCATTGAACACAACTTTTATATGGTCCAAACTAATATAAACGTATCTTGAAGCAAAGAGTATTTTCATAGCACATTACGTAATAGACTAGGTGTGAAATTAGTTTTATGGTGAATGGAGACCCTGAAGGTTGTTAGCTTTTTATTATGTACAGCTTCTTTTCTATGGCTACATTAATTTTTTCATAGATAATAAAGCATGCTCCAATGAATTAATTAATCTTATAGTATATAGGCAGATTCCCAAATATCTGCTCAGCTTTTTTCACACTGTCACATTCATAATCAGGTATAAAATTGCATCATCTACCTGTTAAAAATATTAATATGTCAAGAAAAAAGATGAAAATATGTTTTTGGTGAAGTTTCAAATTTGTGTCAAATGGTCAGAGTTTCTCAATATTGCTCTGGTATATCATTTTAGTTACACTAAAATGATTAGGGATCAGGAAGAATTTTTAAGTCTTGTTCTTGTTACAGAGTTTTTCTGATGCTGTTATGGGACCTCCCCAGTGCTGTTGTAAAGCTGTTGAATGCAGCTCCCCAAGATTCTCAATCCCAAGAGAAATGTTTTTGCTGTCTATGTCGTTCTGTAAAGCTGAATTTCAGTTGCAGACACACATGAGAAGCTTCATATCTCCAGTTTTAAGTGTTTAATCTGGGCGTTCCTGTATAGGGCAGTTTCAGAGAAAATGATTTAATCTGAATATTGTGATTACATCACATAAAACTTGGAAAGGCTCAAAGCAAGCAGAGCATTCCTCTTGCAGAACAAATCTGCTAATCGATGACGTTTCTTGTCTTTTTGGAAAGTGTCTATTTTCTAGGACAGAACAATTTCCTGCAAGTACACTAACTATGATTCAAGTATTTTAGCTATAGCAGTACAGGCCTGTAACAAATCTAATAGTTCAGTGATTAATTTTACTTATTAATCAGTTTTGTAGCAGCTGATTCACATCCTGGTATTAAACCACAGCTTATACTGACATCTATCACTCCTTTGTGCACCTCACCCAGTTCTGAGGATACTCCAGAGGAACTGGTGATGAGTTAAACCCTGCAAAGGAATGGATTCAGATGTGCGTATGACCACAGCAGCAGCTGTGCTGAGAGCAGGACAGCCAGAGGGTGAGGTGGGCTGCCAGGGTAGTGATGCTGCAGTTGGCATGGGAGCTGGAACCCAGGGTTGCCAAGCTTGTCCTTTCAGCCTCAGCACTTGTAAGCATCTCACCAGTCTGTGATTGCACTTGAAGAGGTTTGATGCCACTTGTTGCAAGGGGAATGCTTAAAACCTCAAATTCAACAGTAGTTAATAACTTCTCATTGATTTCTGGTACATGTTTTAGCTCTTTGACCTAGATTTATATCAAATTTCCAAGAGATGTCAATGCAAGTTGCTTCTGAAGAGTACACAGAGAGTATGCACTCAGCATTTTAGAATGTTTCAGTATGGATTGGTAGATAAGCTTTAATTTTTCCTTAGCAGTTGTCAAATAGGTCACAGATAATAACTTTAAACCATCACCATTTCTATTTAGGCCATGTACTTTCCTATTAAGGTGCTGGCTGAGTGGTTTCATGACATGTCTAATCTCTAATTGAAATATTTATTGTTAATTTGGGAGCATCTCTTGCTATAAATTGTTTCATATTCCACATTCTTTCTGTAATTTCCCCTTACTGACATAATTCTGATTACAGGAAGGTCCTGCAGAAAATCCTCTGGGGAAGACTGATAGAGTCAAAAGCAACACACTTCTCTATCCAGAGAAAAATTGGAAAAGGCAGAACTGTCCGGAAAGCACGCGTAATTTAAACTTGTTCTCAGTCAGTGCATACCTTTTGACAGTCTTTGCCTCAAGGGCTACTGTTGAGGCTCCATTGAAAATTAAATCTGACCCTGACCAGTGGAACTCCTAAGAAAGAAGAGACAGATTTGTCTTTTCTGTCTTGAGAACGAGTTGTGTTTGCACTTCTCTGTACAAATTACATGAAATGCACCCCATGGTTGTAAATGTCTGTTGGGGACTGAATTTTATAATTTATGGCTTAAACATCTTCATGAAAAACCTTTGCCTGTTATAGCAAAAGCTCTACAAAAACTGCAGAGAAAACCACCAAAACCCTGAATGAGGCCCTGCACTACCTGTTGATGAAGATAAGAGTACATTCACACAGGGATCAAGTTTAGCACTTTTGAGGTGGAGACCACAGCCCCGGGGCTCTCAGCTTCCAGGCTGGCACAGACCCTCACACCAAAGGAGTGAGGAGGAGATGTTTGGGGGTGGTGAAAAAGCCTCTGCTCTGAGGCTGTGAATGCCCATCCTCTGCTGTGCAGACCGGCTCAGATGTGGGGTCCCTTCACCCTGGGAAAAGTTGATCCACATGAGGGCCAGCAGAGGGGATGTCATGGCCCATCAAAGGTCCCCCCAAAAGGGGTCCCCAGACCCTGCAGCAGAGCACTGCACATGCTGCAACAGATCCACAGTGTTGCAAGGGACAGTGTCAAATTTACCCTCTCCTGGGCGATCCCACCTGGCCCAAACTTACATTAATCCAGTGGATTCTATAATTTTCAGTGCCTGGGGGAGACCCTCACCACCAAGAAGACCAGATGGAGGGGAGCAACGAGATGTCATTGGGACCTTTGGAAGGGTGATATCCTTCCAGTGTCACTGTCTCCCTGTCCCCCCATGCACTATTCTCTTGCCGCTTGCCCGCTTGCCCTCTTGTCCTCTTGCCCTCTTGTCCTCTTGCCCTTGCTCTCTCTCTCTTTCTCTCCCTCACTTTTTCTTTCTCTCTCTTTTGCTCTTTTAAATAAATTATACCAAGGTTTTTTGGCACCAACATCTCACCTAGTTTTATTTTAATCATTTTTTGGGGTATATTTTGAATCTTTCTGGGTTTGATCTGTTTTATTCAGAGGCTTAGCTTTCTTTGGTCTTCTGTGCTTAACTCAGCTTGTCACAACGTTTCAATTCAAATATTACTTAAATCTAAATATTATGTGAATTACCTTTTCCTATTATAAAGGGACTTTCATGATGACTAAGGCAGTCCAGTAAACTCTAAGATGCACGTAAGAGTGATATTCCATATTAGCCTTTCATAGGTTTTTTACAAGAGATGTTTTACCATTCTACAGGAAGTGGGACACTAGGAGTGGACTAAAACAAGACATAAGAAAAACCGAACTTTTTAAAGTTTTAGTTAACTTTTGTCTCTGTAGGAGTGTTTGTAAGCTGCATAAAAGCTAAAAAAAAAAAAAAACCCAAACCAAAAAAAAAAAACCCAACAAATCCCAGAACTATGTACCTACTTCTAAAATAAGTAAATTTACTTAAAGTTATTTTGATAACTTATACAAAATACAAGTTATCTTCATAAAAAAAAAAAAAAAGATCTGTTTTGACTAGTGCACTTGGAGTAAGTACTGAATATACTATGTAAGGAGATATGTTCACATTGTTAAAAACAATGTCTTATGACATTTGGAGAAAATGTAGGGGGAGTTATTTTCATCCACAGTATACTGGCAGGAGCTGAAGTTGCCTTTTGAAGGCTTAAAATCTCTAGCTGAAAACTTAAAAGGAAAAAAGATAAAATAAACATTGCATTACAAGCTTTAATCAGAGAAGAAATAAAACAAAAAGGTCTGCAGGGACATGAAAGGTATTTATGAAATATCTTTCAGGAGAAAAAAAAATGTTTGTACAGATAAGAGTAATTAATTTACTAAGTAGCCCAGGAGATTTGGTAAGTGTATAACAAAATGTCTTGTAACGCTGATCCCTCTGAGCTACTGCACAGCTGTGGTGGAATTTGCAGGTTGTGCTCCAAAGATGATGCAGGCTTGGAAGAGAAATCAGTGTGGTCACTTTAGAGGAAGTGGAGAACCAGTCTGTGTTCTCTGCTGGTTCAGAATGGAGCTGCCAGTGATCTGGCCCAGCCTAGATAAATTAGCATTGCTTGCATAGAAGAGAACAGTTCTGCAGGGCATGTACAAATTTTTCTAACTGTAATTCTGAGGGCAAGGACATGTCATGATTTCTCTGGTGCAGCTTTCTACTGACACCTATTTTCTGCAGTTTTTTATTATTATTATTTTATTATTATTATTATTGTTTTAAATTTTTATTTTTTAACGTTATTCTTCCTGTTCCCATCTTCACAAGAGTGTTGGGAGACTCATAAAATGTGGTTTCTTTTAGCAGCTGGAGAAACTAATTGCTAATAAGGAAACCTCACTAAGAAGCTGTTTCCAATAAGGAAATCTGATTCTCTGGTTTTATATTACAATGTTGCTGCATGAACATTTTAAGGGTAAGACTGGTGTGTTTGTTGCTGGAAATGAATAGTGAAAAGAAAGACAGACCAAGGAAGAATAAAGACATAATGAGTTCACTTAAAGGAAGGAATAATAAATTTTATTTTAAATAATGGGAATGCAGCTAAACCAAACAAGTGATTACTGAATTTAAAGTGTCATATCACAAAACCAAAAAATCAGGGAAAAGAACGTTCATAATTATCAGGGGAAAATTAAACTAGAAATATTTATACATAGGTCAATTTAAAAAAAAATCAGTAGAAATAAATATTCCTAGATATTTTACAGTGTCTGATTTTAAAATTCTTCCATGCTTACAAATGATAAAAGAAATAATTATTCCTTTTATTTATTATTTTCTTTTTGGCAGTGCTGACATTTCCTCTGCATAGATGTCTTTCTCCATGGAGATGTGACCATGTTATGCAACCATTTCTTGACACATACAATTTCATGCTGAGGTTTGAAATCCTGTATTTTGTTATTGTGATAGAAACTTTACATGTACAAAAAAATGTTGTTTGCAAAAACATGCAGCTTCGACTATCAATTTCATCCCAAGTAAGTCTCTAAGTTCTCTTACCATTAGTATATTGCACCAGCAGGACTCCAGCCCCAGCTAGACCAAGTGCTTAAATAGTATAAATTGTGATGCATCAATGTAAAATAAGTGGTGGCTATTATGGGTTGATAAAATGGAAGGAAATTATATTTCTACAGTTGCTACAAAGTTCTTCACTTTGTGGTAAATGTAGAAACATATCTATATATATAATATATTATATATGTTCACATATAATATACGCATAATATTCTAATAATTATATCAATATATTATATATTATAAATAATATACTATATATTATATAATATATATAAAATATATAATATTATATATTATATATAAAAATAACTGTAGTAAATGTTCACTTCTCTGCTAAACTATTTTTTCTCAAACTGATCTTGAGTTACAACTCAAGTTGTAATGTGTGAAATGATTCATGTGTGTGCTGACACTGTTTGCCATATCTTTGTGATCAGGGGCACATTTTCCACTTCAGTATAAGCTCTGTCAGGGGAAAGACTTCCTCTCTCTGCATGCAAAGATAAAGTAAGTATGCACCAGTTAACTCCTTACTTCAGAAAGACTGGAACTACAAAGAACAGCAATAGTCCATGCAGGGAGTAGCAATAATAAAAAAAGGGTAATGAGTGTATTTAAATCAGCTTTATTTAGGAATTTGTGGTATGAATATTACATATATTGGATTATATAAAATAGTCTTTGATTTTAAATGGAAACTTCCTAAAGCAGCCACAGGAGGCATTTGATGAGATTCTGTTTCTGTTCCTGAGTTTGCCACTGGTTACTGCATGATTTTAAAATGTAAGATGTGGATTTATGAACTTCCATTATAAAGGAAAAACATATTTTATACATTTTCAGAAAACACATTATTCTCTGAAGTACTTTTTGAATTAGATACCCACATACTGTGTTCATTTCTTTGAACTCAGCCATTGCAGTGAGTTTGAAACTAGATTATAAATCATTAACTTTCACATCAAGCAGCTGATGCTTAGGATTTCTGAGCATTGGAAAGATTCTTACTTGCCTAAGGATGTCATCATTTAAGACAACTCTTAGAAGGCAGAGAGCCAAACCATGGGGAAAAGATTCATAAAAACTTAACTCATAGGTCCAGGCATCACTGCAGAATTCAGCTTTTAACCATTTACCGAAACAGTTAGAGATATTTCCAGCTGTTGACCTAAGTGACAGAAATTTTCAGTGCATGATTCACTGCACTTAAACTTACCTTTTATAATGTCCTTTTTTCAGCAAATACAGTTCTTTGGCCTGAAAAAGGCCAGGGATAGGGGAGGGAAAAGAGCACCAGAACTTCTAAAGTTGGGTATATGCTTTTGATAATTAGACTGATGACTTAATTTTCCCTAGGAGAACATCCATTGCATTTAAGTGTGAATATGTGTTATTCAATTAAAACTCACTGCACTTCATAGGGGAAGAACAGTTAATAAATGCAAAATCTAATAATATTTGTGTTTCTATGCGTTATGAATCAGCAAGTCCTCAGGAAGAATGATATCTCTAACAGAACTGGAAAAGCTAATGAGAAATGAAATAGCTGTAATTAATACATTGTAATTAATTTTGTCCAACACCTTTTCATACTGAGATTACAAATTTGAGTGAAAATTTTGGACACATTTTTTTTTTTCTTTGTTGGCATAGTAAATAGGAAAACCACATCTTACAGAGATTTGAAAACCAGCCCCAAAAAATGTGAGAGCTGCTAGAAAACCCTGGCAGTTCAATGCAAACTGTAGGCACTGTGTACTGAGCTGTGGAGTTCTACAGCTCAGCCTTTTCAGATGCTCACTGCTGTCATCCCATAAATTAAGGTTTGATTGATCTAAACAATGTGGGGCTACCTAACCTACTACTAGGTGAATATTATGCTTGTGCCCTCTCAACTAGAGAAACTAGAAAGCCCAGTTCAGTAATTTAAGCAAAGTATCACTCTCAGCATTGCTGTTGCTGGTTTAACCAAGCAGTTACTTTTCACTTTTGTTAGACTCTATACTGTGAAGAAACACAGGTTTTCTTTCTGGACTGCCTTTTTTTTTTCTTGCTTTGGTGTCATTTGGGTGCAAAAAAGGTTATTCCGATCAAAAATCTGTTTGTTCTTTGTGCATGAAGCTGTTGGAATCTAAACTAGTAACTTCTAATAATGTCTAAGAACACATACTGCGAGATAGTTGAAGCCAGTCGTGGGAGACTAAAGTTTTCAATAAAAATGTAGCACAGAATCCTCAATGGCACACCAGGAATAAGGGATGGCAGAAAGAACTACATTCTATAGTAGAGGAAATAATGATGATTAAGGTGACTGTTCTGCTAATAAATAATAAATCAACAGGAGAGTTCACTGATAATAATACTATTAAGGAGCAGAAAAGAGACTCTTCCTGTAAAGTAAGGATTTTACACAACGTGAACAATTTAGCACAGCTCTGAAGATTTTGCTCTAGTTGATCAAAGAGAATTTAATGATCAAAGGTGCTTTTTAGAGATGTGAAGGGAGAGTGAGAAAATAACCTTTATTGAGTGAGCATAAACTCAATATGTAATTCATGACCTCTAACAGCATAAAATCCTATATCGTGGACAAAAAAATATCAGACTGTATCTACCTTACACATACTAAAGGGAGAAAAAGCTCTCTTTTCTTTTCTAGGAAGAAAAGGAATGGGAAAGCCTTGGGAGAGATGTATAAGAAATTATCTTTAACGTGACCAACAAAATGTGCAGGATAGAAGAAAAGAGAAAGTTTGGACTTTGTTTTGTTTTGTTTTTTCTTCTTCCACATTTGAAGATCCTTCACAACTGGAAAGAGGAAGAGTCTGTATAAGATGATCTGGTAGGAGTTCAGCTTTCCATTATCATGGGTTAATAAGGACAAACCATGCTGCTAGAATTGTGGAGAAATCACCAAATAAATAAGAATTCTCATTCATGAAGGTTCAAAGCTTTGCTGAGGATTCTTGGTGCAGCACTCTGTAAGGAAGTGGACTCTTCAACACCTGTGATACAAGAAAGCTCAAAATGACTGAATCTCAAACAATATTGGGATTTCATTTACACTTATTCTAAAAGTAATCACTACTGAACAAAATAAATCTTAGATACTCTACTGGTAAAATAATTAGATAATCGTGGACCAGCAAGGATTTGTTTTGAAAGAAATAAGAATGTGTCTATTGTGGTTACATAAGCTAGTGCTGATAGCCAGGTACAGTTACATTTGTTTGTGCCATCCAAATTTAATTCTGAACAGACAAGACTAGATTTAAACCTGCTGTACATATTACAAGCAGCTGTATTTGCCCATAAATTGGTGCTTCTAATAATGCATTGCTGAATTCTCCAGTTCCTGTCTGGCCTTTGTTCATTTTACTGTAGAGTTATTCACACCCTGCCATTGTCAGAGGAGTCCAACCCTGCTGTTTTCTATTCCTGTGCACACTCTGCTTCTGGAAAGAACTCCTCACAGCCAGGCTCCTGGAAGGTGGCAGGTGTTTGCAAAAAGAGACACACTTTCTCCTCCTGCAGGTCTTCTTCTGAAGGAGAAAGAAGAGAAAAGAGAAAAAAAACTTTCTCTTTTCTTCTATCCTGCACATTCTGTTGGTCACGTTAAAGATAATTTCTTATACATCTCTCCTAATGCTGTCCCATTCCTTTTCCTCTTAGAAAAGAAAAGAGAGCTTTTTCTCCCTTTAGTATGTGTAAGGTAGATACAGTCTGATATTTTTTTGTCCACGATATAGGATTTTATGCTGTTAGATGTCATGAATTACTTGTCATGAATTAATAGAACTAAATTAAAAAAAAAAAAAAAAACAAACAGAAAATGATCCCCCTCCTCCTGTGGAAGCCACTTATTTAGCATTCATCACATGGACAATACTATTTTGTCATTGTTTTCTCAGGTCTTTATAGTTTATTTTTATTAAAGAGGTTTTGATGACGTAGTTCCAAGTTGGAGCTAGTTTGAATAAGAAAAGTTATTTTCTCAGCATACATACAGGCAGAACCTCTAGGTATTCACACCCTTGTATAGATTGAACTAACTTACACTTACAGACCTAGTCTGTGAAGCACCATCTTAGTGTGAGAAACATTTCTTCATTAATTTTCCACAGATAGGTTTTAAAGAGAGTTGAACCCATCAAAAAAATATTGAAGTAAGAACTTAAGAATTTTGAATGGCTGCTACTAAAAAAGTATATAAAATATAATACTTTATTTTCAAAGATATTCTAGTAATTAGTTGAATATAATGTTTAAGACCACGGGCTGTCTCCAGAGAAGGATTTGAGGGATTTCAGTGTTTTAATGATTTAATATCTTACCAGCTAAAAGGTCAACATCACAAATTATCTAACAAAGAAACAAGGTACATTCTTACCTGTGGAAAGCCATTAGGTGTCAAAAATCTAATTGCAGAGGGGTTTTGGATCATGGAAAGAAAAGCATTCTTATCCTTATTAGCAGTGTGTGGAAACACATAATACCCATCTCCTGGGCAAGTGATCTGAGGGAACAGAACTCAGAACGACTTGAGTCATTAGCAATGCCTGGCTGGGAAATTTAACACCTCAGATCTCACCTGTTTCCATGTAGATGAAAAGTGTATAGATTAAAAAACCTGAAATGAGAATTCAGTATTTTTTTTTATGAAAAGATGTTTTCTGTCTTTGTTTTGTTGTCTGTGGTATAAAAGCCTTTAGTAGTCCATAAAAAAGCAACAATGAAATACACAGTAGTTGTTCTATGTTAAAAATAATGTTACTCCAAAGCAGTTATTCTGAAATGTCTTAAAATCATCTCTGTATTATAAAAGAATGGGAAAATAAAAGTGAAGTACAATAACTTGCAGTTAAAGTAAAATTGCCTGATGATATAAACAGAGTCAATTTCCATGTTTGCTGCTCAGTCTATTTTCTCTTTTCATATGCTGGATAAAATAAGTGAATAAATAATCCTGGAAGAAGGAACCTAACCATGTTAGGGCTCTAATCACCCTCCTACAGAGTCGTGCCCATTGTTCTACTCCCTGTCTTTCCAGCCCAATCATTTTCTCATTCTTTGTTCCATTTTGGCACAACTTCAGTAAAAGGGTGAAGAATGCTTCTATACTTCTGTGGAGATCCTCTTTCCCTTTCTGTAAAATTCCATGAGCCTGGTAAATAGAGCTCATGGCTCAATGCTAAGAGGAAAGATTAGAGAGGATTAGATATTCCTGGACTTTTAATTATTTAAATATATTGTTGTTTAGCCATTATTCTTAGGCAATGATTTTCAAAAATGTAGATGCACAAAGCATTTACCTTTTCTCTGAACATGCTGGTTCACTTGCCTCTGAAATCCCTTTCTATAGGAGCCTGCATCATATTCATAGGAGGAATTTCTCAGGTTATCACAAATTTGTAAGTTAGCCTTTGTAGATTCGCACCATCAATCAAAAATATTTAGTTCTAATTCCCATAGTCTTCTAAAATCTCATTGTGTGTGGATACTTTGTGGATAAAAGGAGACACAAGTACTCAAAATATTGTGTTTCTGACCTCAAAGCATTTAACTGAGATTATTCCTATATACTGTAGGTGGAAAGCACCTGAAGAAGACACATGTTAGCTCTGGCATAATGTTTTTTGATACAGCTTCACAGAGACTGATGCTTTGGTTCTTGCTGGCATGCTATGCTGTCTCCATGTGCATGTATATGCATGTATATGCATGTATATATATATCTAATGTAAATAATGTCTAATATGTGCTGATGCTATAGATTGAAGAGGAAGAGATGTCTCTGTGCCAACCTCTTCGCTCAATCTGCCAAAACCATTCCAGCAGTGTTACCATGTTATGATGGACCTTCCAAAACTTTCTCAGCTGCGGGAAGTGCAATTTTTGTAAATAATATAATGAACTCAATCTTAATGAAAAAAAAAAAAAACCCTCAGAACTGACCTTTAAATGTTCTAAACACCAATAGTTCTATGGCATTACAATTTATTTAACCTTTGAGAGAGTGTTCATTTAAGTCACTCCAGCTTTATTGCCTTTTTACTGTAAGAAAATGAATTATGTCACAAAAGGTAGCTTTGTTCTTATTGGATAACAAATTTCTCTGCATTTTATATTTTTATAGTCATTCATTTAGAGGACAAGTAATTTGATATGCATGTCTCAAAGTTTCTTTGATTTTTATTTAAAATATTATTTTCAAAACTACATTAGCAATATTTGCTATGTGTTTTTCCTCCTTCGCAGCATTGCCCTCTAAGATTTCTAATCTAATGATGCAGTGCTTAATGAGACCAAGTGACTCTGCTATTAGCTTAGGGCTTATTTTATCTCTTTAAAATAAGATTAACTATAAATTTCAATCATAACAGCGTTGCATATCAGAATATTAAAGTAATAAATACTTATAATAATAATAATAAATAATAAATACTAATAATACTAATAGTTGTAAGAATAGAGGAGTCAATCTGCTGCACCCTTTTCTTTTTGAAAAAGATCTGTTCTACTCTAAATGCCTTATTTCATGCACAGGATTTAGCTATTCTTTTGTTGTGTCTGAGACAGGTTCTCCTTGAAAAGCCAAGTGATGTTTATTTGCTAGATGGAGAGCTTTTGGCCTTAAAAAGAATTGGGAAAGAGGGGACAATGGTGCTCTTTTGCCTTGAATGTATGCCTTTTCCTCTGAACAGTAACAACTGGACTTTGGTTTTGAGCATATCATCCCTCTGGATATTTAGAAAAAATAAAATGTTAATCCAATTATTGTTCAGGCTTTAAAATGGAGGGAAAAGAACAGCGACCTTTTTCATGAATGCAAGAGCCAATTGAGGATGCTATTATAGGTTTTGTGTCTGTGCACAAGTCTCCTCCATCTTTGGAGTCCTCCACAAGAGGCATTTAAAGCATTGTTGGGAGCATCTATCTGTAGATCTTCATCTTCAGCAAGGTTTTGTAATTGAGACATACTGTCACCTTTCACAGCACGGGTCATTGAGAGCCACATAAATTTGGCTCAGAAGTAACAGTAAAAGGTAGATCTATCATTACAGGTAAGAAATCTCAAGGTAAATACTGAAGTGCTCCTCTGTCATTCACATGAGTGGTTGGCTCTGAAAGCCATGACATACAGAGCCACTTGACTACCTGATCCTGTCCCTCTGCTGTTTTCCTCAGTCTGTGTGAACGGCCTATTGTTTGACAAGATCCATTGAAATCACTGGAGACTTTAAAGCCAGTTAGGTCAACTTCAGCATTTCTGTAAATCCACCTTTTCATGAGCAGAAAAATGTATGCCTCCAAAACTCTTTGTCTTTTTGTGTAGCCAGACAGCCACATAATTTATTTTCAAATACAGAAATCTCTATGAGCACCTTGTCACTTTAACTTCTGTCAAATGTTATACACTTTCCATAAGTGTATTGCCTAAATGGAAAGCTTTTAATGAAAGTATTAATGGATATTTAATGAACAAGGTTTATAGCACACTTTTAGATTTTGGCCTCATCCAATATATTTGAAATGACTCCGAAAATTTTGACTTTTAGCAATGTTACACAATGTTCCAACCATCACTTAGGTACTGTAATTACCAGAATTTAGTGCTCACTAGACAGAATTATATTAGATGAGAAGCATAATACCACTTTAAATGGTTAATAATACGTCTGCATGATTAACTTTTGAGTATATATAAGTCATATTTCTGACAAAAGAGTACTACTAGGTATTTTCACTCTATCAACTATATTATATTTTTAAATATGATTTTTTAATTTTTTTTAATCATTAAAAAAAGTCCTAATATATAATCTCAGCTCCCAACCTAAAATGTAATTCTGATTTGGCCAGTGAATTTATAATCACAAAACAGTTAAAAATATGTTTTCTTACTTTGGTAGAATTTATGACAACGTGATAACAAATATTACCTCATGGCTATTCCTTTCAGCTAAGTTTCTCATAAAATCCAAGCATAAATTCCATACTTGGATGGATGCTTACAGGTATTTTGCAACACGATGCAGCAATGTTTTATATTCTATATTTTATATAAAGAACATAGATGAAGATAAGGCAGAAGTCTGTCTATACCATGAGGGCTTGCTGTATATTGTATATTCCATGAAATATGAAAATCTGTGAAGGGAGGAGGATACTGCTCTTTGCCTGAAAATAACAACAAAAAAAGAGGGCTTGACAAACTTCTACATGTACCAGCTGAAAGATGGCAGATGACACAGTAGCACAAAAACCTTTATAAGTGTGCATTGTAGTATTCCTGAGAGAAACAAGAACAGGGAGACCTGATAGCTTTGCCTCAGCTGTGACATAAAAAGGGCTTGAAGAGAACTCTGAATTGGTTTGAAAGTGCCTCCTGCCCTATCCAAACTCAATTAGGCAGGCCATTTTGGGCAACAGCATGAGAACAACAGATTGCTACAGAGCTGTGCTGGTTTGAAAGCAAAACCAGTGAAAGACTCCAAGTCAGAAACACAATTTAATAAGAGGAAAAGAAAATAAATAAAAGAAAGTAAAATAAAAGTAATAGTACAAAAAACCACTGACAGAGTCAGAATACAACTTGACACCCTGTTAGGGTGGTAGTGGCAGTCCAGATGAGATGATCTTGTCGAAGCAGTGATCCTGTAGAAAGGTCTGGTAGCTCTTGTCTCCTCTGGGAGTCCAGTGGATAAAAAGCTGCCTGTGCTGTCCCAAACCCTGGATGTATCCAGGTGGGAATGCTTGGCTCCTCCCCCTGGGCAGAGCATCTCCCAATGGGCTGATCTCATTCTATGAGTCATGCAGTGGGTCCTTGATGGCCCATGAAACAGAGATAACTCCCAGAGGGAGTTATCTATGAGTCATGGGCCAGGCATTGTTAGGCTCGTTAACAGAAGATAAGGAAAAACACTGCCCCACCTTGGCTCCAAGGGCTCATGGGGATAGAATACAAACCTTGGGCACAATTTTACATTGTAACCTAGGACAAGAGCGTCTGCTACACTTGTTCTCTGAGCATCTCCTCAGTGTGGATACCCAGAAATAGCTAAAGTTTATTGTATACATTGCTGCTTTCTCCTGTATGTTTTCCACTTTCAGGCTGGAGGGTATTTCCTCTTTCACACAGTCTATTCTAATCTCAATGGGACTCTTTTACAAAGAGATTTTTATTATTTCTTCATAGGTTTCCTAATATCTACAAGAAAAGGTTAATTCTCTCCAGTGTCAGGTTGTGTCTGTCCCTGCAAGGCTAATGTTTTATTTAGGAAATACAGATTGGATATCTAAAAAATAAAAGAAATATATATATATTTCCTTTAGTTGACTTTTCAGTTTTTTCATTCCTTTTTTAGCTCAGGGAGTCATGGAACACCCTAAGATTGTCCATGGCATCCTCTGTTCCCATACATTGGTAGAATATCTTTCATTGTAAATTATGCTTTCCAGGGATAGTTAATATAAAGCATCTGAGATGTTTAGGGAGAGGAGATGTTTGCTCTAATGCAGCAGTATGACTAAGAAAAAAGAGCTTCAAAGAGACTTTTTAATGTTTTAGAATTTCCAAGTTAAAAAGAAGCTGTTAAATATTTGGGGGAGGGAATAGCTTATTTTCTGCAAATGAGTCTATCAGTTAAAAGAAGCAATGTATACAATTAAAATTAGGTGGCTAATATAGACAGAGGTTTCCATCTGGCATCGTATTATTAGAAGAAAAACAAGAACAATAAACAATTTCACTAGACTGATGGTTTTTTCCCTTCATTGAATCTCAATACTAAATGTAATTAGGATCTCTGAGCCCCAATGACTAATATAAATTTCTCTCTTCAGCTTTCCTTTGTGCTGGCTAATGAAGTAAGTAAAATATCTTTTTTGTCTACTGGAGAAGTATTCGAGACTTTAGCTTCATGTCAGGCATAAATCAAGCCTCACAGTACTTCATATCCTCAGAATATCCCCAGGAAGGAGAAATTCATCAAGAATAACACCATTAGTGAATGCCTGGAGGGCAGCCATCTTATTCTCTTAAACCAATGAATAAGCTGCTAGTATACAATCAGAGTTTTAATTGATTAATATTTGAACAGAAAGAGATAACAGAAAGACTTGTCTTTATGTTCCTTTCAACAACTGAAAAATATTCTGACTCCAAGTTTTTATTGCTCAGATCTAACACATTTTTAATCATGCTGTTTCTCACAAATATTTTGTTCTTAATTTCATGTGTTTGCTTGTCTACTCATCATACATTTGATAAAAATTAATAAAATAATAATAATAATAAAGAGATAGAAGTCCTTATGCCAAAGAGTAATTTTCAAATCTTTCAGGACATAAAAAAAATTGTAGGACTTATGTTTGGGTATTTTAGTTTTGGTGGTTTTTTTTTTTTTTTGTTTTTGGTTTTTTTTTTTTTTTTTTTTGTTTTGTTTTGTTTTGTTTTGTTTTTTGTATTGCATTAGAGATACTTCTATAATTTGTAACTAAAATTACTCTAAGAAACTGATGAACAAATTATGGTGATTCATGTACTTGAATTTCATTGTATTTTCTATTTCAGCATCAAGATTGTTGGATGCCAAGCTCTGATTTGGGGATACTTTGGACCACAAACTCTTTCCTGTGAGTCTGATTTCCATCAACTAAGATATATATTTCTGCTCAGATGCATCTGTGTTTCTGGAAGCTTTTCCTCACTCCATTACTAAAAAATGAAGTGCATAATACTGTACCATGAAAAGCTGCCAAAACTTTGCATTCAAGTTAACACTAGGAAGTTTTCTAATGCAATAATCTCTATTTTAATTAATTTAAATATCCAAAAATGGTAATAAATTACCTCATGTCAGGAATAATTTTTCCTGTAACATTTTTTGAAATAAATGTAAGATTATAGTCAAATGAAATTCTTGTAGTATTGTAATCCTACCTTCTACAAGAAGATACTATGAAATATGAAAGCCTGAAAATAATAACAAAAATTTCCCTATTATTTGATCCACATTACTTAAGACATGTTATTTATTTTTCCAAGAGAACTCAGACATATTAATAATTCAGACTTATGAAACATTGAGTAAAACCCCAGGTTTTTTTTCTCCTTTTTGATGAGTGAATCAGATGATTTTAAGGGATTTATTTTCAAAAATTCTTCTGTACAAATGGTTATAACAATGTGATCTAAGAGGACGATAAATTCCATGTTGCAAGATCCAGATCTGGTTTTAAGTAATTTTGAGTCAAGACAACTGATCATAATTGAAACCATCTACATTCATCAGGAAAGCTCTGAAAAAAAAACAAACAAAAAAAACCAAAACCCCCCCAAAAAAACCACAAACAAATGAATGGAGAGAGGCAAATTATCTGTCAGCTAACAAAATTGTTATCATAGATTAAATTTTGTGGTTTTAAGTTCACATGGATGATCAGTTAGTAAAATGTCTGTTGCTATCTTCCACTAAACATTTGGTTCTGAAGTCAACTCAGTACTCTCTATTTTAACTTTTCTCTGGAAGCATTTATTCCACTTTTCCGTGAACCTTGGTTTTAAAGCAGTTGGTTTGATCATAAGCTAGTTTATCAAAAAGTGTTGCATTGGGACTGTGGGGACCATATATGGTCCTATATAGGGGGCACCTGAGGTGGTCACAGTTTCCTGCTTCAGAGGAAAACTAATCTGTAATTGTAATTACAGCAAAGTTTGTAGGTGTTACGATGCAATCAGATTACATGTTCACACTTCAGACATTTTTATGAGCTGCCTTGATGAAAAGTAATGTTTTAAAATGAATACTGGAGAAGAATGGAGGTGCCTTCACACAGCACTTCCTGGCTTCTGGCTGTTGTACAGTGAGTATCTGTCTTTTTAAGGGGAAAGGAATTGATCTCTTTCAAATGCCTATGGAGTATTGGCACTCTGTATTTTTCTCCCAAGCTGCTTGCAGTAGAACACATAAATTCATCTTGCTCTGAATGTTTAGGCTTGTCACTGATAGCTGCTAAAAGAGGGACGCTTCATATTCCCCAGACTAACAAATTGTGATTTGGAGCAGTTCAGCCTTATTTGTTCCTGGAGAAATTAATCTTGCTAGTCTTGCTCTCTATGCTTCATCAAATACAGGTCATGTACTTTAGTGCTGCTTCTTACTCTTTCTACCAATTATATCCTTATGTGCTTTTCCTCTCATATTTTACTATAGATACAAGAAAATAGCAAATTTTTCTATAAATACTTGGAAAAAGCACACAGGTAGAGCTACTTAGGGTTGGAGAGAACCTAGAGATTTATTACAGGCAAATTATTTTAAAATTACCTTTCCTTACATGGTCTCTCACCGTTTTGTTGTAATTCCCTACGTAGCCTGGGCAAGTAATATGAATGAGATTTAGCAGCATTTTCCATACTTCTCATAAAAATCACTTACATAACTGTAAATAACATCTGAATAAACATGATTCTTCTTAGCAGTTTATTTTCTGTATTTTCTAACTTCTGCTTAGTGAAAATTAATTTCATGTTTTTTGTGAATGCAATGTTCTTTGGCAATAGTTACAGTATCTTGTCAAAGGTAAAGGGTTATAATATTTTGGGGTTTATTCCACTCATTTAGGACGATTACAAAATCATTAGGTTTGTAATACTAGAAAAATAACGTGGTGACTTTTTTTGTTGCCCTTAATAGTACTGAAAAGTCCGTTTATACTTTTCAGAAAAAAAACCACAACCCCATGAAAGCTTTTAATTAAATTCATTAAAAATTGCACTGCATTGATTATTCAACCTGACTTACCCAAGACATGATTATACAAAATAGGATAATCTGTTCCCCGGCTGTAACTTAGATAATAAAGTATCTAATAGGAGTTGCCATGGCAATCAAAGTTAGAAAAGTGCTTTTTCAGACAGGAATTCAGAAATTAAAGGGCTTCTAATGTTACGATTTTTCTGGAGCAGAGGTCTGCTTCTGATGGTTTTAGAAGCTTGTCAGAAAAAGTAGTGTGATCCTTAAAAACTTCACTTTTAATGTGTTCTTTACAGAAATACTTCTAAATTTTATGCTAATTACCCCTTTCTTAAACTTCTATGTTCCAGTTATCTTGAGTTTTGCTTGGCATAGAGGAACTAAAGGACTCAGGAGTTAAGACCGTTGACTATGAAGCTACCTAAAATTAGGGCACCTGCAGTTGTTACTCTCTTGCATTGAATCATGAACAATGAATTCAGAAATCTCTAATTCTGTTTGGACTGACACTGTTTAGCAAGTTCATTAAGTATGAGGAAAAAGATGATGATTTTAAATTACAGAGAGGCTACAGTACTTGATGACAAGGGCAAATGAGCTGTGGCAGAGTCCATCCTGTAGATTTGTTATGAGTCTAGGACAGGGATAATTTCTGAAAGAAAACAAAAGCAAACAGAAGCCATCACATAGCAAACAAAGAACAAATCACCCAGATGTAACAGTTTTGGATACCATGCCACCATATCAATGTTTTCGAGTCTCAGAGTCTGTAGAAAGTTATAACACTGAAGGTATTTTTTACACTATTTCTAAAGGTAAAGAATGAATTTTCAACATTCTAATCATTTAAGAATTACCTACACAATCATATAAACCTGATAATCATATTTCACAAGAGTAGACAAGCATTTACAATAGTTGCTCAAATGACTGGTGTTATTAAAAAATGCACATAAGCATGTTTCAGATTCTTTTGTGCAAATGTTTCTGTGAAATGTAAGAGGCAATTAACCAATAATCACTTTTATATTGAGAAAGTGATATTTTTATGTGAATGATCGATGTTAATTATTTTTTAATATTTCTCTTAAAGTAATAGCTCTGCTTCTTAATTATTTTTTAATATTTCTCTTAAAGTAATAGCTCTGCTTCTTGCTCTGCTTTGAAAATATTTTAATTTAGGTATCCAACCTCATAGCACAGACAGCAGCAGTACAGAGTGAATAGGAAAGAGAACAATTCATCAGGAACTCACTGGCTGAAAGTTGTTTGTCTACATGATTTAAACAAATATTAAAATCCAAAATGTGTTCACATCTGGTCCTGGGAAGAAAGTTGGATCAAATTCATCTGACTGTATTCGTAAGTAGAAATCCATCAAACTCTAATTAAAATTCACTAGAGTAGTGATCACAGGGAGCACTATATTGTAATTAAATAGAAAGTAAAAATCTAAAACTTAAATGGTAAACATCTCCTATTTTGTTTCACCAATGAAATTAATCATATTTCAAAGCAAAGTTTTTAATTTGTAGGATTTATTTCAATGAAGAAGTGATAAATAACTCCTTTATAATTACTTTAAAAGAGATATTAGGAGTGAAGGACTCAGTACTTCAGGCCAGATTTCAGTGAAATAGAAAGAACAGCATTTAAACACTGTCTGCCATAGAGCATAATAATGGTTTAGAGGACAAATATCCACTTGCAATGGATCACCTTGAGGTCTCCAAGTTTTGATCCCATTAAAGATTTTGCTTTTTAAGATGCACAGAGATATCTAAAATCTGATTCTCTTTTTTTCTTTAGGGTAGTGTAGAGATATGTTTCTGCTGGTAAATTAGGCATGTGAAGAGCTTAGGCTTGCCTGGAACATTTTAGCATGTTTGGCAAAATAACCTGTCTGTGAATTCTTTGGGAAACCACTAATTGCCAAGCCCCATAAGAATCCTGGAAATACTCTTAGATTCCAGTTGGTTAAGAGTGTTGCTGGACACAATTAAGCTCACTAAAATAGGTAAATGAAGCATTTTATTTAAACTGAGATTTTTTTTTTTATGAGGAGTAACTCAATTTTGTAGTTTGTTAATTATGAATATACTAGCTTTTTTTTTTTTTTTGTAAAATTTAACACTGATAATACAGTAAAAAGGGCTCTGTCACAATCTCTGTGACCCAGAAAATGAGTTCAAGACACTATTTAATTCAAAGAACTTTTACTTCATCCTATCCTAATGCTTAAACCAGCTAAGAAATATTGGACTTACACTTTTATCGGGCATTAGTTCTTGAGTGTTGACCTTACATTCTTAGTACATAACTAATAGTGCCATGCTTTTAAAATGTCAAAAAAAATTAAAATGTCTGCCAAAAAATTAAGACCATGTGATAAAATATGAGGAAAATTTAAAATAATCTAAAAGGTCATAGCATGTAAAGCCATGTTAATCACTAATAAAATGAATAAAAATATACTTAAAATAAAATATATTCAAAAAAAGCTTATGGTACAGCAAATATTCATGTGCAGTTAAATAAAATATGTATGGTATAGTTCTTGGGTAGGTGTTCAGTGTAAGGTTGTGCAGTTGACGCCAGACCTGGTTCTCACCAGTGGAAAAGGAAAAAAATATTTATTTGTTGTCTTTGATTATGTTTTTCTATTTATTTCAGGCCAGATCCTGAAGTCCCCAGCTAGTCTTTACTGTACAAAACTCACATTATCAGGGATATTTCTCTTGATTTAAGAATGAGTCAAGTAAATTTCCTCCACTATTCTAATTAGTAAATGTGTCACCCGCTGCAAGGGTATCCCAGTAGACATTACACAGGTTCTCTAAATAGACTCATATGTAGCACATAGAAAGGAAAACACATACTGTGCTAAGGAATATATGGGATTTAAACATTGTAACTGTGACCTTGGAGATCTAAGCATTTAAGAGTTCATAAAGCCTTCAAGTTAATTTGATTTGAAATGTCAAGAAAATAATGAAAGGTCTGCTTTATGAGTAAACACCTACAACCTGTAGATGTAGGACAATCCTTTTCCACAATATTGACAAGAATTTAAGCAGGCAGTTCAGAGAGAAGTAGCAGCACTGGTGGGTAATCAAATCTCATTAAATTAGTGAGATGAGGGATGTGAGTGAGGAAAGCACAAGCATTAGTGCCATGCACACTGAGATACCATGGGGTTTGAGCTGAAGAAAATATGTTTGAGGGGATACTAATATCAGTTTTTGCAACCAAGTCCTCCAGCATCGCTGCCTACTTTGAGCATATTGGTTTAGACAGGATAATTTTTAGAGATACTTCCACATGCTAAGTAGTTCCTCTAACCTTCCTAGTATCTTCTACTCTTACTAACCTTATCAGGCTAAAAGATGTTTAGAAATTTCAGTCCCTTCATGGGATTAAGCCAATTAAAAATATTGCTTCTTTTGAGTACCATAAGGTTTTCAAAAGGAGAAACTGATGGTGGCAATAGACTTGTAGCAGTCTAAGGGGCCAGAGTCAGACCAAAGGAATGCAATCCCATACTTTTTTAATGTTTGCAAAATAAGAAATAGGTAGGGAGTGCTCTGGCAGGTTCCAGCTGCTGTCACAGCAGGTCTAGTATCTAGACATTACAAAACTCTCTTGGAAAGACAAAGCTTTAGAGATGTCTGGAGGTACATGGATGAGGATTTTTCATTCTCTCTGAAAATGACTCTCCTACAGCCAGACATCTGACTCGAGGCTCCCTGCCCCACTGAGCTGGCAATCCTGGCTTTGTGATGGCCACTCCTGCACTGCTGTGGATCTCCTGAGCTACCCTGCCAAGACAGTCAATCTGCTGGGAAGCATAAACTGGGCACTAGGACTCAGATGGATGTTTTAAGGGGTTTTGAAGATGTAAAGGAGAAATGGGGCTGTTGCAGAACATAAGGACTGGAGGGTACCTGAACTTATTTCAAGTTTAAGCCACTTGCAACAACTTTCTATCGATTATCACGCTGTTGCCAGGGTTTAGATTTTGGCTGGGATAAATGAGATGGCATCTTTTTCAGTCAGGTATTTTGATTTAAATCCAAGGAGGCCTTTTTATTTAGTAGAAGTGTATTTGTAGGTACAATTTTTCATAACATAGGGTAATAAAACCTGGTAATACTAACAAAAACAAGCACAGAAGTAGGAGTAAATGAGGGTAGTTTCCCTATATTTATTTTCAGACATGTCCACTCTCTCATCCAAATAATGTAGTATTTCAAGTCAGAATGATAATGCTTATCAAATCTAGAACAATTTGCTTTATGTCTGTTTCCTTGCATTACCTCTCTGCTTACAGAATTTATAACCCAGTCACATCCAAATATCTGTTTTAAAATCTGTCCAAAATACAAAACTCTCTGACGCACCTGTTCTTCCATCTATTATGCTTTATAAATTTTCTCTCTTACTTTATCATTTATTTTACTTTGGAAGCTTACCCACTGCTCAAGAGTTGCTTCTACAGAGTTAGAACATCGAAAGAAATATTGAATAAAGACTGTAATACAACTGTAAACATTTTAAATGAGTATTTCATCCAAAATCAAATCTACAGTTCTTATTGTATTTGGTTGCTGCACAGATTGCAAGACTCATGTTCTTTCCCAGCATAACATCAATAAGCTATTTTCTCCACCAGCTGCTCACAAGTTTGGTTTGCTGTGACTATTAACCATAGAAAAGTTATCTCAGTATTGGATCTCACTGATGAAAAGATCCAAAGCATCTTGATTTATTGCAGTTATTGCTGGATATTTTCTGGTTAAAGGCACTCATAGTAAAATCAAATTCTTTGCCAATCTCTAATAACTATGATCCAAACAAGTCCTGCAAACATTTTTTATCTATGTTCATAAATATATGCATATTTGTAAATGTGTAAATTACATTTACATTACTGTGTGTAAATGTACATGTGTGCATATATATATAAAAACACATTTTGATTTGTGTATTCCATTCAGTACTTACTTGAAAAGCAAATCTTTTCTTATAATTATCTACATAGTACAAGGTTATGTCCAGGACAGAGTCACACAGGTTGTTCTCTGTTCTATAAAGGGTAAGGGTCATATGGCAGGCACACACACAAAAAAAAGTCTTGGAAGCTGCTGTAACTGTTGATAGTGCAGGGAATGTTGCTGTGGAGTGATGAGCAGCACCTCAGAGTTTAGTCAGTTGTGCCAGGTTCAATTGCTTTGAATACAGTGTGGCCAAGATATTACTTACGTGTGAGGAATTCCAGTGAAATCCCAGGTATTACTGTTAGGGTGAGGAGTACCAGTGGCAGATACGGACTCCTAAATGCCCACTTTCCATGCTGATGTTGCAGCCATATGCTTATGGGAAGCTTTACTTGCTAAACATTTGAGTTTTTTTCTCCTGGCAGTACTTTAGCAAGTCCAAAAGCTGAAATACTGTTTACTCAGACAGGAAAAAAGTTTCCATTGACCAGAGCTATCATTTTTAAAGGCACACTCCATATGACAATTCTAATTTCTCCTAAATTCCAAATGTTAATAGTTCCCCGTGGCTTCCTTATCTTTTTAGTGCACAAGTGTATAAACCTAATTTTTTTTGCAAGCCTACCAATCAAAGCAGCACTTATGATGTAGCACACATGGGTCTACTGAAATAGAAGAAAATGTTAAACCCTGGCAAAGTTCCTATATTATCATAATTAAAGAGTTCTCTATGATGAATCTAAAACCACAAAGAAACTTGACTTTTGGGTGTGACATGACCAATGCAATAATCACAAGCAACAAAGAGAGAGAAATTTTCTGCTGACAGATAAATTTCCTTCCTGTATTCTTAGGTTTTGGGTTTTTTTTCATCAGTAATTTCATGGGAAGCCCATAGGCAAGTAGAGGTATTAGGCAGAGCTGGTTACAGAATGAACTTGTGTTTTTGAAAGCTGTGTTTTAAACAAGTCTCTGGCTATGGGTTTGTCAAAGAATTAAATTTCTTGCAATGGATTTGAAAACTGGTTCTGCTGAAACAAACATATTTGCATTTGTGAATGTTATGGAAGTGCCTGTGAGTTGTCATCAGCTTATTGCTGAGAAACTCCTGAATCAGGAAGTACTGCAACAATTAAAACTAATTTTAGACTCTTTTCAGCTAATAGGATTATTTTCCTTATAAAACATAGGATACTTTAAATTCACATTTTTTTTTATTATCACAACTCACATACACAAATTAATTTTCTGACTTTAAAAACCACCCTTGTTTCCCATGCTACAAATGCAGTTTTACAGATTGGAACAGATGGTGGTTTAGAGTGAAGATGTACTAAACCACTATAAAGGTATAGTTACTGCGATACTGTGTGGTGACAGATGTTAGTAAGAGCTTATGAGTTTAGTCTTTTTTATATTTTCTTTATCGTAGCTTTATAGTATATTTCATGCAGTTTGAAGAAAAATAATCCTATTTTCCTATCACTCCGATTTGTGTTGAACTTTTGCTTCATAAAGATTCTTGGATGTTCCTACATTTTCAACTACCCTATTACTTAAATTTGCCTTTTCTAACAAGCATTTGAGTACAGAAATAAAATCTAATAATATATGTTTCTATTTTTATTTCCCTAGGAAAAATATGTTCAAAGGCAAGAGTCAGAAGGGTTCCAGTGAAAAGTGTTAGAGGATGGAAATCTGAACCATGCTCAACAGATTTGATGTCTGCCGGAGCATATGGGAAAGAGAATCCTTAACTGACAAATCTTTACTGAGAATGAACCTGTTAACCAAAGCAATTTAAATCCAGCCAGTGTTCACTGGAGTGCTCCAGCTGACCTCAGCCTTTTTCTGATAGCAGAGGGAAGCTTTTAAGGGATTTTCACAACCTAGTGGAACTGAACCCATAAGTGCACAGGAAAATGATACATTTCTTGCAGCTTATTTTTGCCTGAATCCAATTATTCCTAGTCAACAGCCAGCTGTTGCCTCAAAATAGACTAAGCTGGGAACTCTCTGCAGAAAAGTTGGGAAAATGAAAGCCAGCTAGTTGTAAGAATGGATTAGAGTGGTGATTTTTTTGAATTTCTTTCTTTTTGCACCACTCTAACCTAGGATTGCTAGATCACTCTGATCTAGATGCCAAAATGGCATTGCCAACTGAGACTCTCTTGAGAGAATTCTTCAGGCAAGTAAGTGGATTACATCTCAAGCACTGTATTGTCTGCAGTTTTCAATTCAGTTAAGCTCTGGGAATTGCAGATAGCAGCTGAAAAAGCCCCCACTTTAAAGAGAAAGGTATAAGTGTCTGAAATGGGAAAGGATTTTCTGACTGTAAGATTTGCCCTGGGAAATTGAAGATGGGTTTCTAAGGAAAGGAAAACAAAGGAATGATCTCAGAATGGTCGTGGACTGAAAATGGGAAACAGAGATTTAAGATGGTCTATATAGGCATCGTAGGATTTGATGGATTGAAGAGGAGGATCAGGTAATTCTGTGGGACTGAAAATAGCAAACATATTTGAATTTATGAGTAAAATGACAGCATGGAAGGAAACTAACTTTTTATAATATAAAAAATACTCTTATAAAGAACAAAAAACCTAACAAAAATGATAGGATAAATTGAGGATAATTTTTTAAATTAATTGTAGAACTGGCAATTCACTGCCTTTAAGCATTATAAGTCAAGGTAGCTTGAAGAAATATCTCTAAGAAATATCTCTAAAATGTTGTCATTTTACATGATAATTGTGTCTATAAAAGGAAAAACTGGAACGTAAATATGGGTTTAGGATTAAACACTAAACTGCTAGAATTGTATTTTGCTCTTATGCTGACTGTAAGCTGATACTGACCAGCCTGATGGTATTGATATCGCTATTCATAACACTCATAAACTTATTCCTGTGCCTGCTTTTCTTCAGGGAGAATGAAGCTTTGATTATTTGCAAAGAACCAAGGAAGGACTGCAACAGAAAGCATTTAGTGAAGATTTAGGCAAAACTTGAGCAGTTTAAACAAGTATGAGGTAAGTATGTTCTTTCAAAATTATTCCACATCCTCCGGAACTGCCACCCTGTCTGCAGTGCAGACTTGCAATTGCATTCTTGATTAGTGGTTTGCAAAAGAAGCTCTTTGGAGGTATCTTAATAGACAGATTGCAATTCTAACTGTGTCCATGCTAAAACCTCATTAAGGGCCAGTAAATATGAGCGGAATGAGAGAAAGCAGAAAGATTAAAGGGGTAGTTATGATTCAACAGAGGAAAGACGTGTTTTCATTCACTGTGTAAACAGAATTTCAATTGCCCTTTGGGCACTTCTGCATCACTGGCAAATAACCGGTGTGCAAGGAGAGCACTTTTTATGTGAACACTGAAACTTGGTGGGCACGCAAGCAGTGGGTAACATGCAGCAGGTATTAAAAGGATAAATATGTGTAAAGATTGTGTTTGGCTGGGCAAGAGACAGAAGCCTGGCAGAGGGGATCGTGGTGACACAACACAGCAAGCTCTGTGCGTCTTGTTGGATTAAAGACTAGATTTGTGTCTCAGCCAATATAATGTCATGTTGAGTTATGTAAATCCCATCACAGAAATGCAAACACAATGCAGCAGCAGCATTCTTTGGCATGAGCTCTTCAGCTGTTTCCCTGAAACCAATTTGATGTCTTGCTACAGATTGCTTCTCCCTTGAGGCACAGCCACTCTGTTAGTTGAATTCAGTTCTTTTTTTTTTTCTGAGTTATTATGATGTAAACCCCATAGTTTAATAACTGCAATGTTTATTTTTCTTAAATGCAATATCTTCGGACAACTAGAAAGTTGACATCATAGTAAATGAAAATGATATTGTGCTGTTGAGGAGGTAAGCAACATTTAGTTTATAAATATTTAATGTTTAAGGAAAAATATCCTGACTGATAGTAGGATATAGGCACTCATATAATTAGTGAGAGACCAACGATACTGAAGACAAGCATTAACCAGTCACTGAGCTCAGTGATACCACTCCTCAAACAGTCAAAGATCATCTTATTTGGATGCTCAGACTGGTTCAGAGTGTGTGGAGAAAGAAAAGCAGCACATGGGCTTGTTTCACCTCTTTCCTTAAGTGGATGGCAAGAGGACAGAGCCAGCCAGATGATGGAAGACAGCATGCCTGTCCTCATTCTGTGCAAGGCAACAAAACAGGAATTCTTCCAGGGGGAAGAAAAGGAGTGAGGATGAGAGCAAAACAGCAGTTCAGAACAACTGTGGGAGAGTGCAGACCTGTTCTTTGATGAGGTTTGCTATGACTTTCAAGTTCTCCTTTGCCTAAGGCATCCTAATTATGGTCCTAATTTAGCCCCAGGTTCTGGAGCTGTAATACTAAAGATTCAGGCCTACTGCCCTGATAGTTTATACCAAATTCAAAAATCACTTTAGGGGTGAAAGTTCAGACTTAAAGCACAGCTTTTGAATGCAAGCTTAAATGATGCCCTCAAAATAAAATGCCTGCAGGTGCCCTCTTTCCACTCTGTAATATGTTAATATTAAGCCTAAAGCAGCTAACACATTAGGGATTTTCCTTTCACATCAGCTTTTTAGGGCCTCTGCTGTATATGGTACTATTTTGAACATCATGAAAAAAGGGTTTTTTGAATATATCAACTTTAAGCTGTGTGATGCTTTCAAAAAAGATTTAGAAAACATCAACATTATAACATAATTTTCTCAAATTATGTATGCTGGGGTTTATTTTCCTTCATAATATCTTTTAAGATAAATGTGAGTCAGTGTAGAAAAGTGAGCATAGCAGCATTTAGATTGCTATCATTCTTTGATTTTATAGATCTCCTTACTTTTAGCTCTTTGTTCAGACGTATTGAATAGCTGTGCGTGGCATTTAAAATTTCTCCTTCCAAACCCACTTCCACTTCAGAGTAAGATAAAAACCAAAATGTTATTTTGTAAAAGTCAGCATTCCCTTCAGAGGTCTATAAGTATTTTGCAAAGGCACTGTTATTCTCATGTCTTAAACCCTCCTTTCAGAATATTTTGGTTTCCTAGGTTGGTTTGACACTAATCACATGTAACAGTTGTTTGCAAATGTGCAGCAATGCTGTCTGTTGAGATCTGTAAAAACACTAATGGCTTCTGGAGCTGTTTGCTGCAGGAGCAGGAGCTTGGCTGCAGCTGTTGACAGTGATGAAAATGGGCATCAAGCTGAGACAGTCCGAGCTCGTCCTGATGTTGAAGGATTGTCCACCTTGAGAGCTAATTGGAATTAAAGGCTTATCTCACCTCGAGAGCTAATTGGAATCCTGGATCAATGACTGAGCTTTGAGGTCACTGGTTCAGGCCACAGGTGAGATGATTTGTCTCTCCTGTAGATATTGGTTCATATGAACCCTGCACCATGTAACGACCCACCACAAAATAATAATTTAGTCCCTATTCATACCTGTGTTGAGAGGTCTCATTTTTAGTTTATCAAAGCAATTCAAGGCTGTATTGCCTTTATTTAGGAAATTATTAGAGCTTTATAAACAAAAATTTACACTCCCTGACCATGGAAACCACTAAATATTTCTGGATATTTCATAACTTTAAAGACAATGTGCACAGTAACATCTTCTCACCTGCTTCCTCAGCCTTTTGAGGTGAATGCATTCAAATACAGACTGTCCCACGGATCTGGAAGTATATTTTGCCTTAGCTGTAATAGTTGCAAGATGATATTGCTTCTCTTAAGCCAACATGTCAATTAAACTGCATACCTACATTCCTAATTTTAAACGTATAACTGACAACCAAACTGAATTTTCATTGTTTTAATATATTTTCAAAGTTTCTATTAAGTTTAAAATCAGTCTCTGTGTTAAAATTTGTAATTAAGTCTGAAAATATAATAGCTGATGCACCAATTTTCAGGAAAACCCTGTTCTCCAGGAATTAAAGCAAAGCCAGATAAAAACTTAACATTCCTAAGTGTTTCAAATCCCACTAAGTATGGTAAACTTAAATGATGTATCTATCAATTAAAAGGAAGAATGAAGTTCAGAGAGACAATAGGCATTGTATATCCTACTTGTAGCTCTGAGACTATCCAAATATTTTTTCCCCTCTGTGTCTGAAACCAAACAACAAGAACAACAACCAAACAAAAAAATCCCCCAATAATCAAAAAACCAACCAAAAAAACCCCCACAAATTAATTTCTTTTTTGAGGAATCAATGTTATCAGTTATATTTTGGTAACAACTACTCAAAACCTCAGGGGGCATAACAGAGATATCCTTAGCTCTTGATCTTTACTGCACAAAAACACAACATAAGGGTTGAGCTGATGTTGAAAAAATAGAGTCAGGCCTGAATATTTGAATAGGTAAATCTGTAGGCATTGAAGAGACCTAAATAAGTTTTTAGGTACTGTGAAATGTACCACCTGTGCTAGGTACAAACTTCAGGGTTGAAAGTGTTATAATTCAGATGTAGATTAACAAATGAAGTCCTGTTTTAGAAGTTTGAGTCTTCTGTGTGAATTCAGTTGCATTTTTTATACCTCTTATATAGCAACAGTAAGAAAAATTATAACAGAAAGTAAGACCAGGACTATAAACTAAAAATATGACAGAACAAATTCATAAAGCTATGGCAGAAAGAAAATTGATTTTCTTCCTTGTTATTTTAATTTACTTGGTTTTAAAATGATACTTAAAAAAGATAAGAAAATCCAGGGAAAAAAACAGACATGAAGAAATCCCTTTTGTCTATTTTACTAGAAAATGGGTATATTATGACCTTTTCATAGAAATTTCTCAAATTTTCATTTGACTTCTCAAGACAAAATGCATCAAAAATAAAATAAAATAAATATAGAACGTAAAAGTAAACAAATATTTGCTTTCATAGTACCAGTTTAGCTTACGTTATTTAAAAATTAAAATAAACATTTCACAAATGCAGGAAAAATAACAGTATTCAAGGACAGAAACAGTAAATATTGACAATGTCATGAGCTTCATACTTTTATGAAATATCACTTGTTGGTTTTGGGTCATAAAAATGATAGCTTCACTTGCAAAAGAGCAATGAATCATATATAGTAGGCCTGGGAAAAAAAAAAAAAAAAAAAAGAGCTTTCATCTACACTTTACTTTATTATTAACCAGAAAAGTTATTGCATTATCTTGGAAACCAACACTCCATCTGGAAGCTGCTCCATGGTTGACGGAGCTCGGGAGATGTGCTTCAGTGGAAGGAATACATTTATCTGAAAGCATCACACCTAATGTACGAGGCACTAAGCTTTGATTTCATGGTCTCATGCAGACTGCACAAATATCTCTCAGTACAGCTTTTACAAAGAAATGACAGTCAGGAAGGGATGAACAGGAGCTAGATATCCTGTAATTTCAGAAGCTTACTGGCTGTATTTTAATTCACTCAGTTGTCTGGAAGTTTTATTCCTGATAGGATTAAATCCTTATTCTAAATAACAACATAATGATAGCCTTGAATATTTACCTCAGAGTTGCCTTTGGTGAAGAATGAATTTCATTTCCTTGAAGACACAGGCAGCAGATGATCTAAAATCTAGATATTTAAAACTGTGCATCAGTGGAGAAAGCCATGTTTGAAGTTAACATCTGAACAGTTTTTAAAAAAAAGTCAAATTATTTTGGGTCTAAGGCATATATCATATTGATTGGCACTGAAGGCATAACTGAGCTGAGAAAGGAGTTATTATCTGTTACTATCTCTGAGAGTGTACAAGATAATACTTTCACCCAGCTCCCTCACAAACACTGATCTTATTTTTTAGTATTCTGTCAAACTTTGGATGACTTTTCAGAAGATTGACACAAGCTCCCTTTTGACATTTTTGATTTCAGGCAAGCATATGGCAGACCACTTCTCACAAAGCTTCTCACACTGGCTGTCCTGTCTCTTCCACCAGAAACAAAAGATTAATCTACATAAAAAATGAATGTCACTAGAATAAGATTATCCAAGCAACTAAAGTTTGAAAAATCGCTTGTAACAACAACAACAACAAAATATTAAAATGGGGAAATGCTGCTCTACAGTGCTTTGCCTTATTTATTTATTGTGAATATTACACAAGTTTAGCAGAATAAAGGCATACAGAAACATTTCAGGACCAAAATCACCACAGTGGGATTGGCATGGCTCCAGCTCAGGATATACAGGTCCATATTCTATCCCCTTTTTGTTCAAATAAATGAAGGAGGTTATCAGTTCTTTGCATATAACAGTTACTAAAGTGGATAAAATGTGCATTTAGTGCCTGTCTCACTTGACTGCTAACTAAAAATAAATCAGATACCAAATTTATTCCTATATCTTTTTTCTAGAAATAAAAGCTAGATAGTTTCCAGGAATAATATATAGCCAAAATAATACATTGCTAAAACCTTGCTGTTGAAAGATGCTGGAACAAAGCAATTGTTGGTGACATCATTGGAACAGGTCCAGTGTTAACTCATCTTCTGATATATCCTTTTAAAAACTGTACCACACATTTCTTTAAACTCAGAGGAATGTTGCTTGAGTTACCTATAATAATATAATGGGGTTTTCCTTAGCCTGGGAAAGAGGCTGAATTTGAATCTGTGGTCTTTATCTTACTTTCATATCAGCATTTTTCCTCAGAGTTGAAAGGGATGAATCTTATTGCTCTGTCTTCCTGGAGATCAAATTCCATGTGGAGCCTAGGATAAGTTCTGTGGAGGAACAGTATACAGAAATACTAAAGCATAGAGTTCAAGGTTGTGACTATTATCTTTCTAATTATTTTGCTTAGAAAAATAAAAAATAGTAAAATTTCAACAAATGACATTTCCTGTTAAAAAAAAAAATCTTGTTAAATAAGTCAGTTAATTGTGACTGATAATTTAAATGTTTCCTGTCAAATGTGTTGAAAGGTGTTTCTCTGATCTTTTTGCGGTTTCTCTTTGGTCTTTATTTTAAGAGAAACAGTCATTATTGCAGCTATATTTGGAAAATATCATCTTCACTCTAGTTAAAAAGTCACAAATGTGTGGCAACTGGTTCTATAATAAGATTTTACCTGATTTCCTGCCACCGAAATTGTAATTTAATATTTTAGTCTATCTGACTCGACTGAAAGATGGGCAATAGCTTTTAGTCAAATGCACACACTTCCTACAAAGGCTTTGTTGTCATAAATTCTTCTCTGTTTTTTCTATAAACATATGGTTATATCCTGCAATGTGTTGACTGTCACTTGGAATCGACATCTTTATAGGTTGTGCCAGCCATAAGATTTCTGAAAACTAGTGTTTCAGCTTTTATTAACATCACACAGGAGCACTGAAAATGTGTTTAGGGAAAATTATGGTATGAAAAATGTTTTAGTATGAAAATTTAGGTATGGAAAGTGTTCAATCCTACAAGGAACATTTACTAAAAAAAATTAATAGGTGTAGTAAATCTTCTAAATTAAAAAAAAAACAAACAACCTACACTAAAAAAGTAAAACACTCTATGTCCTAAAATGCCATGGACTTTGTATAAATTTAACAATTTCTTAATTTAAGGCAAGAGTAAACTTTCATATGCCAGACTAACAGAACAAAGTGGCAAATACAGATTCTACACATGTTTGAACAAATGAATTAATTTAAAAGATACAAAATTCTTTGTTTTAAAGGTATTAAATTATTTATTGCTTAGAGTGAAAAGAGTGATATAGATCAGCTTTGTTTCAGCTGTCCTTATTCTTTCATAACACTATGAATTTTAGTTTTATTTTCTAGTAAATACGAAGAATGACACAAGTCTAATAGACAGATTAAGTCTATTGGAAACTATGTTTCAGAAGTACAAAATAGAAATAAATAATGCCAAACTATATCACAATTACCATAATATCATAATTACTTTCTGTAAACTTTTTCTTCATAATATTTTCTGATATGTTATCTTACCATGATTTATATATTACATGAAGCAAAGCAAATAAGTAAAGAATGGGAGAGAATGAATCTAAGATTACTTAATACTCTAAAAATCTCTGAAATGAAATAAACACAAGCATATAGAAATCCTATTATGCAAGCACAAGTCATCCATTTATTATTATTATTTTATTCTTTTAAATAAAATAAGTTGCTGGCCAATAGTCTCTAACCATGTAAGAACTGGGGGGCAGAATTACAGAAAAAAAGCAATCAAACAAACAAAAGAAAGTTGCCTGTAACTTTAAAAAGGAAAATTAAAAGCTAGGAAACTGAAATCAATGCTCCAGCTCTCTGTGTGTACATAAGCATCAAAGTTAAGTGATTATAACTAAATTTAATTTATATTTAATTGCTATTATTATTGTTATTAATAATAATAATCATAATCATAATAAATATTCTTGGAATCAAATTAACATAATGCTCATATGTGAATAAACTCAAGAGGGCAAGAGAGAAAATGCCAAGGGAATTGTAAAGTTTCATTATTTTTGTTCCAAAGCTAGGCATTAAATTTCAAACATTGGCACTTTGAAAGATTCTAGCTGTGTTCATTTGTTTTGCATTATTATTGTCAGTCAAATGTCAGTCCCACACTTGCTGGCCTTTTGAATGCAAAATAATGCTTTAGAATTTCTGTTGTGAGGCCTCTTACAGCTGAAATAATAAACACTCACTTGTAGATATTTGTTGAATAACTAGAGTACATGGCTTGTGTTTTTTTCACACAATGCCTGACACTGCCAGTGAACCAAAATAATAAGCACTGAATTTAGACAGCTTCCCCTTCACCACTGTAATGGAGACATGGAGGAATTGACAATTTTTTTATCATTTCTACTTTTTAAGTACCATCAAAGGCATCTCAGCTTAAACTGGGTGAGGAAGGAACGGCCTTAATGTAAAGGCTTACAGAAGCAACCTGTATGGTGAGTAAGAGTGCTATGAAAGAGCTCATCTGTTATATTTGGAAGATAATCCACTAATTTCCTCACTGAATTTATCAGAAATGTCCCTCCATCTTACCTTGTGCTATTTTTCAGTATTGGCTCAGTCTGATGTTTTGTTTAGTGTGTGAATTGCCAGCTAGCATGGTGTGAAAACGTGTAGACTAACACTACAAACATTTTACCAAAGTTGTTTGGTTTTTCTTCTCTTATGAGCAAGTGTTCACTGCAATTCTTTCTGCTGCCTTTTTTCCCACTCCTGGGCTAGTTGCTGTTTCTGAGTCACTTGGAGTCCAATAGCTCTTTATGTTGACATATGTACAAGAGAAGCAGTGATGAAAAGGTCCAGTGGTTGTGGACATGATTATACATATCATTCGTCTTTCTGCTAATTTTTTTAAGATTAGGAGTTACTTATGTTACATAAATATTGCCTTCTGGAATCACTGATTAGGGTCTCAGATAAGTGCTATCATTTGTGTAATAGATAGGGCTCAGTAAGTAACATATATGTAATTTGAATGGAAATGCCCAAAGGAAAAAGCCTTGAGTGACTTTAGGACAGCTGCCATTACATTGCACTGTGAAAAAATAAGAAATGTCATTTCCCTGGGAGTCATTGAAGGGCCCTTAGCTCTCACCATAGGTGGGAGTTAGGGATGATGTAATTGCTATATTCAGTAAGACAAGGATTCAAAACAATGATTTTGGTAACAGGAATGTAGACTGCATTTCAGCAAAATTTAAGATAGACAACTTCTGTGAGTCTGCAAAGTAGTTTTAACACATTAGCTATTAGATTAATCCGTGAAAAGTCTGGTAGTTCATTCTTTCAGGTTCCATTTAATCAAGGCAAAGTCTAGGGTCAGTTATAATGATTATCATTAGGGATAAGTAGACTAAAACAGGAACTATATCCAGGCATGGTTGAATGTAGGAAAAGGGAATACAGGCAACCTCACCCCTGATAAGTAGCAGCTGTGTTAATTACCCAATACACCCTTGCCCCTGAGGAGTCACAGCAGTAGCCAATAAAGAGAAGTGTGATAAAAGGGAGTGGGGTAGCTGGTAAGGGGGAATCATGAAGGAGGAGGAACCTTGAGGAAGAGGGAAGGAGAGGATCATGAAGAAGCAGGATCCTGGGGAGAGAGAATCCCTGCAGTGAGATCAGTGTGGGTGTGCAGTCAGAGCTGTTGTTGGAACCTGCAGTCACAGTCTAGCCAGGTAAGAGCTGCAGTCAGAATCTGCAAACTGATCCCTGCAGTCAGAGTTCAGCAGGAAATAACCAGCAGTCAGGGGCTGCAAGGGAAACCTCCAGCAGGAGCTGCTGCAGCCAGAGTCAGGGAATGGTTGGGGTCAGGATGGCTGAGCTGTAAAGAGGAATAAACCAGGACCCTTTCCATGCTGTGATAAACAAGGAGTCTGTGTCTGGGCTCATTTCTGCCCTCTAACAAGAGGGCTGCTGCAACAGTTGAACCTTGTCTTAGACCTCACCTAGAGATAGCAATAGAGTGTCTAAACCAGACACTGTGGCATGACACGGAGACTGATGTAAGGAAATATACTCGTAAATATGTTTAGTGCAATGTTCTCTACATTTCTCAGGGAGATAAGCAATTGAGCTTTTCATTTGTATTCAATTTCACTGAGAAGTTAAAAGTGTTCAAACTTGCTAGAGTATATGGAGCCTGAGTAGGTGTAACAGCTCAGAAACCATCAGATTAGGCAGTGTGTGAATTCCAAATGCCATTTGAAGGAATTATGCTTGAATTTTTTCTCCATTGTCAAAGGGGAACAATCAACTCACACTATGCACCCCAAATTATTGTAGCCACCAGTTTCCTAGGGGAGAAGCTAAATGTATAGCTTCTCAGACTAGGGCAGATTTTGAAATATCTGTCTTTTTGGAGGGTTCCCCACCACATCCAAACCACTTGGAGCATTCAGAAATGCTGGGAGCTGTACTGCATGGATCACCCTTTGAATGGGGCAGACAGCCTTTGTGCCAGGCGCAGCCTTGACCTCCGAATCAACAGGGCACTTGCAGGGTCTAGGTAGCTCTGCTGCACCTGTGGCATTGACTGCAGAAAATCTTAGCCACAGGGCTTCTATGCTGTTGTGTGTCCATGTCCTGTGGCAAGTAGAGGCCCAGGCACCATCCAGCAAAGGAAATTCGTCCTGTCTGTCAAAGGCTTTCAGCTCTCCTCAGGGCACTTATCGCTGGCTGTGAAAGAGGACCTCATACAATGGCATATGACTTAAGAGGATTTCTCTGAGCTCCAGACTGGAATGAAGGGTTCTGCTCCTTTGATGAGGCTTTGAACCCGCAACTTTATGCGTGCAAAGCCTGTACTAGCACCCTCACCTCCTCCCCATGCTACGAGTGTGCTTCAGGGAGAGATAATCCACGTTCTCATTCCATGAATTTAAAACTAAGGGGGCTTGCAGCAAGCATTAAACTTTATCTTAGGTAGTCAATACTAAAGGAGCATCCATATGTCACTCCCGTTTCAAAAGTAGATAAGGCACTAGCTGCATTCTTTAATGCAAATCCCTCTAAAACCTTATATGCTATTAGTAGTCTGCTAGTTATTTGATGAAAGAGAAAATTAACTTTTCAAAGAGCTTGGCAAAAAATAGAACCGAGTCTATTACGCCAGCCAATCCAATATTCTGCACAATGAGATAGTGTTTCTTTCTACTCATTATGCCTAGCGAAAGCAATCAACAGAAGCCTGAAATGATAATTGTACAAAAATGCAATCTGATTAAAAGTAGAGATCGGCAGGTATTGGAAATAACCCACCTATCTCTCAAAGAAAGTGCTGAGTCTCTGTGGTGCAAGTATGGGATTGTTTCAGCTCGGCATTGCAGGCTTGGTTTTCTTTCTGGATAAATTTGCCCTGTGTTAAGACAACTGTGCTCTTAATAGACAAGTGTCAATTTAAAACTGAAGAAACATAAGAATTAAAGCTGTAATATTCATTCAATTTAAAGACTAATATGTACATTAATGTTGTGATCTATTTGCCACTTACTTTGCCCCAAAGCATTCAGGAAGCTACAGTAAATCAGAACCTAATTCTGGGTAACACTAAGGTTAATTAGAGCATATGAAATTGCTACTGGACGTGTCCATAAATTCTGTAGCAACAGTTATTAACCATAAAATTACTAGATAATACAAAACTGTGACATTCAGGAACTTAAATTATATTTGCATTAAGTAAGGGGGAAAAAAGATATTTCAGATACTGTTATTTGAGAATTTCTGGTGAGTTGCAAACTGTCAGGGAAAAAGCTCCTTGAAGAATAAATTGGAATAGATGGGAAAGGATAAGTGTGAGATACTTGTGTGTATTTTTTCATGTACCCACAAGCAGGCTGGGGACTCGGCATGTTCAAGATTAATTTGATAAATAGCAGCTCCTTTTTCAGAACATGCTGCATTGAATCTGCTGAATATAGAGAGGGATGAAGGGAAAAATTATCAGAGGGTAAAAAACAAGAGGGTAGATCTAAAATGTACCCAACACCCACCTTGCATAATGCTAGAGGATTTAGGTACACTCCATCTAAATTGCAATGCACCTCTCTTCCAGCACACTCAGTGCATTTGGAAATTATTTTTATGTTCGTATCCTTTTTAATTCCCAGTTCAGCCTGCCTCTTCCTCTCTGTTTCATGCAAAGCAAACATTTTAGTTCTTGGATTCCTACTGCCTTATCCCCACGTTGCTCAGGGAGCAAATTCCAGTTTGCTTCCAAAGGATGGGGAGAGACCTGAGCAGAGGGTCTTCATGGAAGCAGCTGAGTTCTACACCTGTTGTTTGTGGTCATTTTGGGAATGACCCACCCCCTATCTGGGTGTAAGAGAAAGCTGATACTGCTGATGTGCAGAATGGATACAGTCCAGATAACCTCTCTGCAGGGCTGGGGAGGAGACCTGATTTCATACTGGCAGTAGAGAATAGATACCTTTTTGAAAATCTGAGAGAGGAGGCAGCATTAGCTCACTGCAGAGTATACCTGAGCTGTAATATAGCCAAGACAACTGTGACCACGAGTGTGTGATTGCTTTTTTTGCAAGCAAGGAGTGTGTAATGGAAAGTATTCAGCTGAATCTCAACTTCAGGAGAACAGAAACTCAAAGTGAAGATGTTTCTGTAAAAGAGAAGAACAAAAATTGGAAAATGCTGCTTATGAAGGTAAAGAGACTGAATTGCTTATTTTAAAGAAGAAAAAGGACAGTTTTCATTATATGTCTTATATTTTGGAGAAAGTGCTGTGAAAGGTACAAATGCCATGAGACTTCTCATTAGATAGTGTTATTTACAGCAAATGTGACAAGAGCTGTACATAATTACTCAGATACAGGAAGGTCTCTGTAATCTATGAGCTGCTAATAATTTCCATGAAGCCACAGCCCTTAATAATATTTATGTAAGGAGAGTGGTCGAGGAGAGCTGTGAACATAACTGTAGTGGCAATCAACAGCAGAAATATTCCACAGCAAACCACTTTATCAGTGAACCAGCTGGAAGAACAGGCATAAAATCTAGATAAAGATGACAAGATGGGTTGCAAAGCTACAGATGACAGAAAAATAGATAAAGCCATTGTTTTCAGACAGCCTTGGGGCAAGCAGAAATTTACCTGTGCAGACACTTCACATAGTTAACATGCCTAAGGTCTCAGTCTATTGGAAGTGCTGGTTTTGATGTACAGCTTTCTACCATCCCCACCTAACTGCTTCCCATCACAAAACCAGCCAGAATAGCAGAGGCTGTAATCATGAGAGGTGCTCTACAGAGTCAGACTAATGGTCTGCCAGTGGTCCAGCCTGGTTTTCTGTCTTTGACGGAATGAGAAAATGACAGTGATGTTATTGAGAATGGATATGCAATTCATGCAACTGCCTGTCCTGAAAGGAGGTGCTTCCTTTGATCTGTTTTGAACTGATCTCCTGCCAATAATTCTTTTATGTTGGGATTTGGAATGCAGCAGATCTGTCTTCACTTTCTCAAGCCATTCAGAGGAAATGATTGCTGTGCCTATAGAAAGGAAGTCAGCTAGTACCAAACAGTCCAAGAGGCAATGCCAGGCTTGCTCTACACATTTCTGCTTTGCTATATGCAGAGTGGTATAGTCTCAGAAGTTTCAGGTAAGTTCAGTATCCTTGGGCTCTGACTCATCCTTATTATCACAGTGATGCCCATCTCAGCATTTTCTCACACAGTCACTATTATTCTTCTTCAGCTTTTATCCCAAGTCTGTTTTCATAAACATGATTGTAAATAAAAGTGATTTATTAGTGTTTCTATACATTTAAGTTCTTTAACAGGCACACTAGAATTACTTTCTAACATTTGTGTTTACTGCTGTCCATTGAAATCTGCTCTTTGGAGCAACTGCTTAAAACTATCATACAAAACTGACATACATACAAAATATGGGAATTAGACGAAGGAGAAAGAAGATAACAGAGAAGGAAAGGGATGCCAGTGGTACAAAATGAATGCTGTTCCTTACAAAACTGCAGGAACTAAGGAATGTTTCCCATAAATATTTATTGAGGACCAAAGTTGTGCAGTACTTCTGCCACAAGGGACTTGTATTCTAAAAGCAGTGTAGAAAGAGAAAGCTTCTATGCATTTTTCTGCCTTCCTCTTTCAGACTGTACATACTCACTGTGACATCCATTTGCTGCATTACATTTAATTTACATATTTGACTGCTTCATCTGCATGAATCTCAATTATCCATCTTCTCTGTGATGACTTGCCTCATTCCAATTCTTCTAAGGAACTATAATTTTAAGAAAGAAATAAATGGAGAGGGAGGAAAAAGAGTAAATTGAGGTTCTAGGGTCCCAAACAGCAGACTAATCCTGATCTGACATTCAGGATTGACAATAATCTTACACAGGCTGTAATTTTAAGATTGTGCAGCTTGTGGCCTTTTGGCCCTTGGAGGTGAGGATTTTTGTGTCACAGTAAGACAGAACCCTGTGTAAGCTGCAGTACATATCTGTGTTTGGTGCTGAGATAATTACTCTTCTGCTGTCAGTACAACGTCATACCTACCATCCCAACTGTACCAGATGCCTTGAAACAAACAAATAAACTTACTGTAAACTGATTTTGAGGTTTCCAAAAATAAGAACTTCACAGGCTGAAAGACTGTATGTATTTTTGTGACTTTCCCCTCCAAACATTTTGCTGAATAAACCCCCCAGATTTAACATGCGTATTTTAATTTGTTTTAATTTTATGTGACTTATAGCTCTCTTTCATTATGAGATCTGCTAAAAAAACACCCTACAGTAATTATTCTACCTGCTTTTTAAAAATGAAAATAATGGAGGAGAGGAATCTCAGAATTTTTGTTAGAGAAAAAATTGTTCAATGTAAAGAGCATAGAGCAGACCAGACAATAGTCTGCTGGCAGCTAATGCAAAAGCAAAGCAATTTAAAGCCACCTCTTATACAAGATGCTGTGCCCCATTATATGACACTCTAGAACAGTCAAAGTGGATAAATAAACAATTAAACATCAACCTAAGTCATCCCATCCCACATTTATCTTTATACCTGGATAGAAGTACAAAAAACATAGTTCAAGTTTTCATGCACTAAGTTCTGGCCAACTCTCTTAGCCTTCTTAAATTTTAATTCATTCCAATTTTCAGTGTGTGTCCACAAGTAGACAGATTCTAAATCCATGACATGTTTTTCTTAAAATAAGCATTTTCCAAGTTGTTGCTGGATGCTTCCAAAATATACTATGAGAGATCTCCTTTTCTGTAGGAAACTGAAGGATGCAGCTTCTTACAGAGAGTTGCATTTTAATGTCACAGAGGTAGCCAGCTGACAGCAAGGTCACAAACAGCCATTCCAACTTGCCAGGCCAGTTGCCAGCTGCAGCAGATTTGTCTTTCATGGGATTAATGCTCTACAATCACTCGTACCCAAAGCAGGTGATTGAAAAGGCTTTTGGGGTTTTTTTAACAATTATTTTGGCAACATGGATTCCTATCCTAGTTTTATCAGGCTTGTATACTATCAACATTTCAGTTTTGTATAACACAGGCAGGATTAAGTGAAAGTAAAATAAGTTTCTATGGCATTAAATCACAAATGGCCTTTGCTCGAAAAGCTGCGTAAACATTTCAGCGGAAATGTTTCCAGTGCAGGAATGGCACAGAAACAATGCATGGATTAATATGCTGTGTACCATTCCTCTTGCCAAAGAAGTTGGGGAAAGGTGATAAAAAGGGTAAACTTGGTTACTTTTCTGGTTATAGTTCTGATTGATTCAGGTTAATATACATGTTAAGATCCTCAGGCTGCTTTGAAACAGCATTGCCTCAGGAATGCTGCAAAAGTGTACTTAATTTAGGCAGCATCCTGTACAACGAAAAAATATCAGAGAATCTGGCTGTGTAGGCTGCATATTCTAAAAAATCTTGATTGCGCTGTCTCTTCACTGACCGCTCAAAGTTGAAACTAGCTCATGAAAAAATCTTATTTTGAGTACTTGGGAAAAAAGCTAAATATGGTGAATCATAGAGTCTTAGCAATTACTGTCAAAGTCTTGTCATTTTGAAAGATTAGAGATGTAAAATACTTGCTTAAATTTAAAAATGAAAAAAAAATAGAAATTGACAATAAAGAAAAAGGCATTTCAAAGTTGGTCCTATGAAACGACTAAAACGAACACAGTTGCAAGAACAGTACTGGGTCTTTCTACCTTCTTTCTTTGCTATGAGAGAGGTCTTTAGAGACTTAAACATGCACTGACTCAGCCTCAAGGGGAAATCAGGGAGAAAATGTGAGTATTTCCAGGCTAAAGGTAGAATTTCATCCTCCAGCTGCAAGGTTTAGAGAGAGGAAGAGAGCTGGGAGGACAGCAGGTGATAGACAAGCTGTGGGCTTTACAGTTAATGTCATCTTGAACTTTCTGTTTTCTACTCCAGCAATATATGTGCTCCTGAAATCCATGTACACAGTATTGCTCAGCTTCAGAAGAGGTGATAATTACAAATAATAGGCATAAAACCATTTTTTTTATTATTTTCCTTTTCTTATCCAGATCGAAGTAGGGTTTTGTTTTTTTTTTTTTTTTTTACTTCTACAGTTCATTACAACGTAAAGTCTAATTCTGGTTTCTTTACACTGTTGTAGAGTGGAATTTGTAACATAAAATAATTTGAGTTTACAGGAAAAATCTGCAGATGAGATTGGCTGCTAAGATCAGAGCTAAAACTGTATGGAGAGAAGCTTGTGCACACATGACAAGATTGAAGTCAATAAAACAGCTTGACACACACAGTCTGAGGGAGAATAAAATCAAGGACATTTTTGTATCCCAGTAAACCCTATCATGGCAGTAGGAAAATCCTGAAAAAGCAAACAGGACCAGACACTAGTTAAGTCAAACTGGGAAGCCTCAGGTCACCTTATCTGGGGGCAGTCAGCTACTGTACTGCACGATGACAAGCAGTAAGGCTGTCAGTCTTCTTGATGTGCTGCTGAAAATAGCCACTCATGCAAAAACTGAATGTCCAAAGATCAGTCAGTGTGATGAGAATTTGAGAACCTAAAATTATTTGGAAAGATGCCAACGGGTATCAGTGCCACTCACATGAATGCGTTTGTTATCCAGTGCTGACAGATCAGGAATACACAGGGTAGAGGACCTAGGGCACTCTGCGTGTCCTGAAAGTGAATCGAAGCACAGGGAGAAGCACAGAAATTGTTGATAAAATATGGCTTAATGGTCAGAAATCCATGTGAAGCAATACCTGTGGTCTGATTCTCTTCATCAGATAATCATTCGTTGTCACAGTCAGAAATCATTTACGGAAGAAGAGAAATGAAGAGGGAGTTGAGGAGGGTACTTTTGCATTTTCTGCAAAGACAGAGGTGTTTCATGGGACAAGGGAATAAGAATGTGAGGGCTTCATCCTACTTCGTGTGTCAGTGCTGCCTCTGAGGATCTGCTGAGTTTTCACTGAGATCATGGACAAGCTCTGCCAAAGGCTGACCCTTTCTTTGGTTCCTATGCACAGTTTCCACCATTTAATTTAAATGTAAAAGTCCAAATAACAAAAATAAACCTTTTTGGTAACAAAACTGATGTTGTTAACACTGAAAGAGGTACAGCTAGGCCAGAAAATGTAAAATTTTATCTTAGACTCATGCAAGTGGAAGTGGTTGTGTGAGAAATGTAGGGTTCTGTCTTTTCTCCTACTTTCCAGTTCTGCCCCAGTGTGGTGTATTATATTTTCTGTTCTTCATCTGTACATGCAACAGATCTGTTGTTATGATGGAGGCAGGTAAGATGTCTTGATAGAGGATTTCTGATTTTTCTCTGCTTTTCTGATTGGATTTTTTAAGCCTTGTTTTAATGATAATGTGTCCTTTAAATGACTATGTCTGTTTTATATAGTTACAAGTGATGGTTAAAAAAAGAAAGTTCTTATATTTCATGAAGTAACAATAGTTTGACCTTAATTTGAGATTTTTTTTCCCCTTTTGTTATGAGTGATCTGTAATGAAAACTGGAGATGATAATCTCATTTTCCCAAAGTATTTGATTTATGAAAGTAGATCTGCAAGGTTCCAACTAATATTTTATGGTGTGTGATCAATTATTTACTCAGCTTTCTGTTTACCTTGAATGTTTCATTGCATTTTCATAAACTCCTATATACTGATTCTCCTGGCTGTAATTGGTTTCTTCACTTTTTAATGATCCAAAATTAGTTGCATAGATCTAAAATGGATCTAAAAGAGCTCTTCATTGCTTTCATCTTTGCACACTCTCAGATATAATATCTCAATCTATTAAAATGGTAATTTAATTTTTTGATTAAACAAAGATGGAATGCTATACTGGGAAATGGAAGATGATAAAATATGGAATAAATTGATAAACCTCTATGTAAGGTAGGACACTGGGGTTCTCTGTGGATGGTTCGCATTCACTCACTTTCAGCAGGATTTGCTGCTTTGCAGTGACAATACTGGTGAATATTTCTCGAGTTACTGAAAATTAAACTGCAGTGAAAGGAGTCCTTAATAGGACTCTGCTCATAAGAATATTGAATTTGTGTTAAAAGGAGGAATGAATCTATATTAGGAGAAAATTATGTGAACTAGCTACAAGCTGAAACTTCAAATGTGTTTGCTAAATTACTTCTCAAACTTGGCAAGAAGAATTCTAGCTCTTCATTTTACCTCCTTTTACAAGGAATCCTCAGGAATATACATAAAATATTTGAAATATAAGATCTTTACTTTTTAAACACTTTGGATCTTTAAATTATAATAAACTGAAATAGGAGAAAAGGATTTCATTTTTGTGCAAAATGAACAAGAGAATACTTTTAGTGGCAAATGCAACACTTATAAAATGTTTTTAAATTGGAATACAATCATTCTATGTCCATATTGAGATATCCCAACAACTAATTAGACTAAATTACTGAATATTGTGGTTTTTTCGCATAATTGTGCCACATATATATGCTTCTAAAATGAATTTCAACAGTTTAACATGAACATTTTTGATGATAATCTTCACAGTTCCTTAAAACTGTGAAACACTGAAAAATAATGTTTCAACACACTGAATTTCTTTGTCATAAACAAATTACACAAATTATTATGTACTGATTAACGATAGTATCAAGACAACATTCCTATGCAAATGTATATTAAAGTTGATCAATTCAGGAAAGCTTTTTGTTTCATAATTAGGTAGGTAGCCTGCTAACTTTATAGAAAGAAAGAATTGCTAAAGAACCAGTTGCTGTAAACTCCTGTGTGTGTTCTGGACAATTGCTGCAGCCCCCACTGCTCTGGGAACCCACCAGTGGTCTGGAGCTGGGTATGACAGTGGAATCAGACATTCCAGAGAGTTCTGCTTCCCACCTTGTTGCAGAGGCCACATCAGGAACAGAGGCTGATGACTTTGGAGGAGTTGAAATATACACTGAGTGATGTAAAGTTCTAAGACAGATCTACATCCATTAGCTGAGTTATAAGCCTCCTCATTTCAAGTCTACTGGGATTTCATGACTGAAATTCAAATGACGAAAAATACAGCTTTTCAAACAGTAATGCTTACTGAACCTGCTGGAGGAACCGAGTTTACTTCTGCATCATTTATGTATTTCAAAATGCAGAATATATCTGCAAATGATAATCTCAAAAGAGAGGAGTTTTTTTTCAGTTAATTTTATTTTTAATTAAAAAATATACATGTCATTACAGCTGGGAGAATATGGCCTTTGAATTATGAATGTCAAGCCAGAAATGACAACTAATTACATTAACCTAAGCTATTTATAAATATATTTAAATCAAGAAATAAATAAAAACATGCTTTCCTTTACCGAATATCAAGATTAAAGAATGCTGTGTCTCAGCTAAGACATCAAAGCTTTCAAAGAGTTTGGAGAAGAAATGGTGTGTTAATTCTTATTGAAAGCAAAACTATTCCTAGGGGAGACTGTTCTAAACCATATGTCTTTGACATAAACTGGCAATAAAAGAGAAAACTATTGCTGAGAATTTCTGTGTGAGAAATGCAGCTGAAATGTTTCTTCCTTTTCAGACAATTTGACCTCGTTGGAGATATTACACGTCCTTATTTTGAGGTTCATATAATCTGCTGAATTGAGCTTGGCGCCATTCATAGTCTTGGAAGAAATGGCATACATTTGGAGGTAAGCTATAACAGCAAGATTATAGTATTACTAACTGGAATGGAACCATCAGCAGAGTTCACTTGGAGTTTGTTTGGCACCTATTGAAATGAAGAGCTTGGGAGTATTGAGAGCGGTTCCCAGATCTGGTTTTGTGGTCTGCTACACGCAGAGGTGGCACTTGGGTTCACAGTTTAATTGTGGGCTCGTCAGTGAGGTCTAGGGTTGGACTCAGTGATCTTAAAGATCTTTTCTAAGCTAAATCTGTGCCACGGTTGGACAGGCAACCACTCCTACTCAGTACTGGGGTTACTATTTGAAAGATACAAATCTTTTGAGGTCTTTCCCAGGCCTGTCCCACAGTCTGAAAAACATACAAGACATGCTGTAGGCATGATGTCTCTCCCAGTGTTTCTATTGGATGCACCCAGACCACTGGGATTCTGTCCTCCAGTATGCAGTGAAGATTGCCTCAATTTCTTATTGATGGTATGATGCAAGAAATCCTTTTCTAGGGAATGCTTACTGCTCTCTCTGAGAAAATACACCTAGAATATAACATGCAATAACTAAACAGAAAGATGTATGAAAGAAATATTTCTGCTAAAAGCTACAGAGCTGTAAATGGCAGATATTTAACAGTTGAGGCTGCATCACACAGTTAAATTGCCACATTTCTCCTCTAAGATCTTTCCTCTTTATGTGTCTGTGCTGGTTTGAAAGCAAAACCAGTGAAGGACTCCAAGTCAGAAAACACAATTTAATAAGAGGAAAAGAAATAAAAGAAAGTAAAATAAAATTAATAGTACAAAAAAAACCACTGACAGAGTCAGAATACAACCTGACACCCTGTTAGGGTGGTAGTGGCAGTCCAGATGAGATGGTCTTGTCGAAGCAGTGATCCTGTAGAAAGGTCTGGTAGCTCTTGTCTCCTCTGGAAGTCCAGTGGATAAAAAGCTGCCTGTGCTGTCCCAAACCCTGGATTTATCAAGGTGGGAATGCTTGGCTCCTCCCCCCTGGGCAGAGCATCTCCCAATGGGCTGATCTGATTCTATGAGTCCTGCAGTGGGTCCTTGATGGCCCATTAAACAGAGATAACTCCCGGAGGGAGTTATCTATGAGTCATGTGGCAAGGCATTGTTAGGCTCATTAACAGAAGATAAGGAAAACACTGCCCCACCTTGGCTCCAACGGCTCATGGGGATAGAATACAAACCTTGGGCACAATTTTACATGGTAACCTAGGACAGTGTCTCTTTTAAGTTTTATTACAACACCAATTATCAATTATTAACTGATCAGGATTGGGTTAGAACTGAAATGTTGGCCATATGGATTTGCAGGTGAAGGAGAAAACAAATGGTAGATTTAAGAAATAGCTTTAGCTAATTTCTAATTTTTGTGTAAAAAGGTCAGAGAAATTCTATTTTTTTTACAATGTGTTTGCATTTTATTATAATGGAAATTTTGGTAAAATTCTCATTATTGTACCATTTCTGTTGTAAGCACTCTAAGTCACTGGGTAAAATACAAACCCTTCCATGTTTCAGGGACATAGAGACAGTTTTTCCTCCCACCCCATTAGAGAAAATTCCATGACCAGTTTTGTTTATGCTCTCACTTTCACCCACTGAAGCTTGAATTAATTTTTGCACAGTAGAATAACTTGGAGGGAATCAGATTATTCCTTCTGTCTTAGTAATCAGCCCATAGCCTTTCAGTAAGGGTGCTCATCAGAAATAAGATGAATACCGGAACTCAAACGTACAGGCAGTAGCCATGAGGTTTCTCTGTCTAGTCAGCATTGATTTTAGAAGGAGATGGCAGTTTTAACTTTATTTTGCCTAGAGTTGATTCTGATGGGCATTTGTTGACAGTATCTATCATACTGACCTCCTTGGAGTATGTAAGTGTTCCTTAGCTTAATTTAGAAGAATTCAGGAGTGGAGTAATCTGAAATATCTTTTTTTTTTTTTTTTTTTTTTTTTAACTGATTTACAGTAGTTCTGCTCAGTAAATGAACTATAAGACTATGACACATTTGTTTACAATTTACAAATGCTCAATTTGCATATATTTAGGAAAGTGTACAATTTGAGGGCTGTAAAAGAAGTTGCTGACTGATTAGGAAACCTAAAAATACACAGTCTGGTTGTTTTGTTTTTTTTTTTTTAATGGATTTCAAATTTCAGAATGTCCCACTGAGCCCGTGTATTTATGGGTGCCAAATCCCTCTTTAAGGAAAGGTATACAGTAACTGAATTATGGAGGAGATGAAATAAATAAAAAACATCTTCCCCAGCTTTTCCTCTCCTATACCTCCTTTAGGATTCCATTAAAAAAAATGGTGCTATGGAAGTCTTCTTGTAGCATTTCTCAAAATTTTAATACTGAATTTTTATACAATAAAGGTATAGAAAGATGTATATACATTGTTTCTCAAGTCCTATATTTCAGATGAGAAAATTGCAAAGTAAATGGATGTGTTATTCCTATGCCATTTTGATATTTGAACCATATTCACTGGGTTAAAATCCCTGTTTCTCAGGCCAGCTCTAATACCTTATCTGATGATTTGTAGGGAAGCCACAGTATCTCAAGTAAGCTGTGAAATTTAATTTTTAGATAAAAAAGGTTAAGGATTTGTTTCTTCTTTTCACAGAAAAAAAAAAAAAAAAGGAACGCCAGAACAATTTAATAACGGTTTTTTGGGTTTTTTTTACTAGTGAGGAAAATCTTAGTTGTTGAGCGCTAGAATTAACTTTAACAATGTGAGTGCAGGGAACTGAGCTTGGGAATGTGGATTGTTCAGAGCTGCCTCTAGTTCCCTTTGTGTTTCCAGAAGATCTGTTCCCAAGAATTACAACTATGTGTAAGTGATGTTATTCCCCAGTTACGAGCTCTAACATAAATAATAACAAACACTTTAAAATATTGGGTATGGATGAAACCCCCAAGATCTCCCCGCATATTTGATTCCTTTCTTGAAAGCAAAGACAATTTCATAGATTCTAAATTCTGCAATGAGCCTTAAGGATAGAAGAAGCCAAACTCTTGAATGGTTACTTCAATTGTTCCTGGGTAGTTGACGTCCATTTTTCATATGGACTTACTTTTACTAGTGATAGGCATTTGTAATTTAGTAGTTACAGCTACTGATTAGAATTTAAGTATCTGAGGACTGCCATGAAGTAGTGGAAAAAAATTCTGGTGCATTTTCTGGTTTTTCGGTGCAATATAGTTGTAAAATTATGTTGTTTGGGATGGGTTTTTTTCTTGTTTGTTATTGTTTTGGAGTTGTTTTGTTTCATTTCTAGAACTTCTGTGCAGCATTCTAAAATGTCGCTATATTGTTTTACAAAACTATATGTCAAAGGATCTAAGATCTATTAATAATATTTCTTTTAGAAAGGGCTAACGTAATTTTCTTTGTTTCTTGAAATCTGTGTTCACATTGCAGTAACTTTCAGCATATTAATTAAAAAAACATAATTCCCTTTACTGCTCCACTGTCTTACACTTTCAACTGTTCCCAACAGTAAATTGAAGCCCAATGAAATCTAATTGCCTGGTATGCAACCTGAGAGACATTTAAAGAGAAATTAGAAACTCTAATTATATGCTAACTTTCTTCCATTTATGTTACGTTTGCAAATTTAACTCCCCATACCTTTAATTTTCTGTCTACTGCTTTAATTTTGGCTTTTCATTATTAGCAGCACTAAACTACTCTCTAGTTGCATCAATATACTCTTATATTTTCCTAAATGAGCATAGATCAGTTTGTGTTCCCTGATGTTTGTGTTGCAGTCAGAAGTCTCAGAAGTGGTTCACTGCATTTTATTATAGAGAACTTTTGTACAAAACCATCAATTAAAATGACCTAAGTTTTAACAGACTCTTTTTTCATCCAGGATTGAAGGTAAGGGATTTTACCCCCAAAGCCTTGCTGGCTCACTGGCCTTTTAGCTGTTTTTACAGTTGAAAGTGTTATTTTTTTGCAGTTTACCACATGCTGCAGAGGGTGTTAATGACAGACAGTCCCTTATTCTACTTGTATTTAGATTTATTTATTTTTCCCATTTTTTTTACCTGTATTTTGAGTCTAAAGTGAGATGCATAGTGAGCTTTTATTTTTTAATTAGCATTCCAGTGTTGTTTCCCAAGTATAGGAAATAGATTTGAATTTTTGGTATCTTCGGTTTTAATCTTTTTAATTTCTCCAGTGTGTGTGTGTGCATATATGTGTATAAGCGTGTGTGTGTTGACTTCTACAAAGCACTCAAAGCACTAAATTAAAGCACCTTAAACCTGTGAGGTCAAAACATCAGAACATGAAACTCTGTTTGTCCTGTGTCTGAAAGCAGACTACAGCAAACACTTATGAAAGAGTAAACAGGAGAAGCTGGTAGTGCTTGTTGCTCCCACCTCCAGAAAAGGGAATTTCAGGGACTCACTAAGCTATAGATAGCTCCCTATGTTTAAGCAGCCTTTGAGTTATTTCACAGAATCCCAGACTTCTAGAATCATTTAGGCTGGAAAAGCCCTCTAAGATTATGGAGCCCAGCAATTAACTCAGCACTGCCAAGCTCACCAGTAAACCATGTCCTCAAGTGCCACATCAACACATCTCTTGAATACTTCTGGGGTGATGACCCCAGCAGTTCCCGGGGCAGTTTGTTCCAATGCTTGAAAACCCTTCCAGTAAAGAATTTTTTTCCTAATAACTAATCTAAACCTGCCCTGGCACAACTTCTTTGTTACTGCTGAGAAGAGACCAATTCCCAGCTGGCTACACCTTCCTTTCAGGTAGTTGTGGAGAGTGGTAAGTTCTCCCCTGAGCCTTCTTTTCTCCTGGTTAAACATCCCCAGTTCCCTTGACTGCTCTTCATAAGAAAGGCTCTTCCTCTAGTCCCTTCACCTGCTTCATTGCACTTCTTTGAGACTTTTTTTTTCCTTTGCTGAGAAAAGGAATAGATCATTCACATTTAATAAGAGAAAACTAGTAACCTCCCTCAACCTCTGTAAATTTTAAATCATCAGGAAATCCTACGGCAAGGATGTACAAGGTTAATTGTAAGCCCTTTGAAGACCTGCTCATGTTGAAGCTAATGTCAGCGCATTAATTCTGAGTTTCTTTGATTTTTACACTCATTGTAATGTTATGCATTACCCTTGAATTCTTGTAGTCTCCCACATCACTTGTATCTACTTGTTTTTTTCCTTTTAAAAAAGATTTGGGTTTTTTTTGTACAGTGTCAATGGTTTAATGCTGAAGGGAAAAGCATTATTGAACCAAATGCCCATAGTTATATATTTAAAAGTACATAGAAAATTATTAAGTAGCCATTATGTGTACAAAGATGCCTCTATATGTTTCTTTTCTCCTCTATTTTTGATGACCCTGAAATTTGTTTAAAGATGAAATATCTTGTCCTTTTTTAAAGGATGTATAAGATAGAGGAAATATGTAGAAAAAGTATTTTTTTAGGAAAAAAAAATCTGGTCATATCCCATGATATTACTGGAAGTACAGTAACAGAGTAATATCTTATTCTAAAAAACTATTATTTATAAATACTTAAATATACAAACTGAGAAAATATATTTTAAAGTGGTTTTGTTTCAAAATTACATTCCTTCTATTCCACATATGAAGTGTTAAAATAAGACTTCAAATTCTACTCTGCTTTTGTGCTCATATAGGTTTTTCAAAAAGAATTGATTTCATGACTGAGTGCTAGAAAGTTTGCTTGATTGTTCTCCATTATATCAGCTGGTCTAATAAAAGATATTGCCTCTGCCAACAAACCTCATTTCTTCCTTCTGAAACTGCTTTAGAAACTTCTCTGCTTGCTTGAAAAATGTCAGAGAAATGATGATTATCCAGCATCCACTCACCTAAAAATGATGCACCTAAAGCTGAAAAATGCATCACACATGAAATATACTGTAAGATCATATCAATGATGGAATAACTTTGCATCATTTAACATCATAACTGATATGGGTTTCACAGCATAGTGATAGGAACTAAAGTATTAATCAGTAAAAATGCATGTTAAAATTATTGAGAGACTCACTATGACCACTAAAATTAGAACCAGTTATGCATTAAGTGGAATGCCTTAGAAAATAAATATAGACTTGATTTCTACATAGGTGTATATTAGGTGTCAATTACCAGCAAATAATGTGCTGATACAAACTTGACTATATTAATGTTATAAGATTAATCCTGCACATGCTGTATGATATGAAATATACTTTCAAAGGAGTGCTAAGATTTTCACTCAGAATTATTATATCTAACCAGTTTTGGATCATAAATTAAAAGGACCAAAATCTTGTGGTGAAAACAAAACCAGAGTTGTCATACTTGCAGACTGAGAGCAAAGTCTGGCCAAGGTGAAATAGCTTAATTTTTAATAGAATCTGACTTTCATATGTTAAACTTTGTTTCTGCAGACTTGTTTCTTGAGTAAATATACATCTCTAAGGATTTTGCATCTCTGTGTTGATATACACTTAGATGACATTACCTATAACTCTGGGACAAACCTGAAAAAGAATTTAGGTGTGTCTAACTTGTAGGCATCCTGTACCACTAGCAAGCTCACTTCTGAGCTCTGAAAAGTATCCCACTGTCCTGGGGTGACTTTATGATACTTGTATCCCAAATTGTCTGTTCTGTTTATATTGGATATTGTGTTCTGTGTCTTTTAGACTGGTTCAGAGAGCAAAGAGGGGGAAAGAAGAAGTGTGGAGTTTGTTTTCAGAAGCTGCACTCACTCCTCCACGTTCTGCTCCTGGACTGTGTTGTCTGCAGCACGGACAGACAGTGGGACAGAGATGTCCTTTGCTTTTAGTTAGTATAGCTAGCTGAGGCAGAGAAGTTCCCTGGACTGTTTTTTTTCTCTTTTTCTTGGGACTGTTTAAACCTGTCCTAGACTCAAAAACCCAGAGGTGACACTGGGATCTCACAGCTGCAGCCCCTGGGGCCCAGGATGGCATTTGCCAGTGCCAAAGGGACTGATAAGAGACTGAGAGAACTGAGTATCCACAGCAAGGACTCTCTGAATTTACCATCACTTAAGAGTGGTGAGAGGTTTTATTGTTTCATATTATTCATTTTTTATGCTGGAGGGCACTTTGTTTGTTGAATAAATAGTTTTTTCCACTTTTCTTTAAGGAGATTTTTTTCCCGGCCTGATTGGGGAAGAGGCCATTTGAGTTTGCTTTTTGCTTTTGCTGAGGAACCCCATCCAGAGCTTTCCTCCCAAATTTGCCCTAAAACAGGACACCCATGAGTGAGAAATGCTGTTGGGTTGGGATCTGTAAATGTGTCCTGAAAGTAAAGGAATGGCAGGAGCCATTCTCTTGTAACCAACAGCGTACTGGCACAAGAAGATGCTCAAGGGCAGAGTCTAATTGCCACATTCACTGCAAGGAACGACAGCTGCTCCCACCTGGAAGCTCCTGGGAAGAGAGCACGTGGACATGTGGTCCCAGTCAGATGGGGAAGGGTTGGAGTTTTCGTTCTGTGCATAAAATTTGAATTTGAGTCATTCTGACTTAGATTCAAAATCCTTCCTTTGCCTTCCCCTAAAGTTTGTTACATGTCTTAATCTCTGGCACTATCTGTCTCTGAGCTAATCATTCCAAGTGTCTGTTGTAATCAGCAGAGTTATAATCAGTATCACTAAGATAATTACTTGCATCCTGAAGTAGACATCTAAAAGAAGCTAAATTAATTGCATCTTGAAAACGACTATTTCTTACCATTTCGCCACAAATGAAATACAAAATGACTACCTTAGTGTCCATAATAACCTTATAGAACCCTAAAGTTAGCTGAGATTACTCGTATAAGTTTTGCTTAAAAAAACTGAAAAACATTTTTTTAAAATGCAATTCTTTAGAAATGCTTTGAAACTGACTTTAGTAACACCCCAAGTAATTTTTATTAATTCCTCTTGTGGACCCTGCGAGCCTCCATAGATGCCAGAAAAGTATTTGACTTTGTTTTGGTTCGGTATTTTTTTTTTTAATCATTATCAAAAACTAATTTCAAAGTTATTTGAGTTTTCTTCTATGTGTCTGAGACTCGCTCTGTACTGATTATAATAGTTCAGCTCATGTTGTAATTACACCAGTTTTAAAACTTCTGGCATGAAACTATCAGCTTTGTAGTGAGACTTTGTCAACTGGGAACCTCCACAGAACAGTGATGCCCAGAATGACTCTTAGGGGTGCTCTGTTCCAGTTTACAGTGGTCCGTGTAGCAGCCTGTTATGATCTGAGGTATCACCAAGCAGCATCTCCCTTTTGCTTACACTGGAGAACTTTGGTGTGCTTTGCTACCTGTTCCTGCTCTTTAGGCAGGCTCTGTAAACACCACCTCGGTGGAAAGTGAGCTCACCTGGGATTCTTCCTGCTCTTAGTTATACACAGGGTTCGATTTAATCTTTTGTGGCAATTAAGCCAGGTTCTCTCAACAAGTGCCTGTGCTGCTTCACTGTGGTGGTTTTTTTGTCAAATAAAGGGCCTTGGGCTTTTTGATCTGTGAAAGCCCCGTGCTGGAATTCATGGCAAAGTGTTAAGGTACACAGAGCCTCACCTCAGCACAGTATATTTACATAAATCATAACATGGTTTCATGGATGTGTAGTGTTTAAAGATTAAATTCCAACTCCCAGCTTCCTCTCATGGGCTTCTTATGAAGAAAATGTCCATTTCCTTAAGAACAAAAGACAATATTTTCCTACTTTAATTTTATTTACTTAGTTCCTTTACAAAATCCCATCACTGAGTGAATATAGTCCTTTCCTGTTTCAAAGTAGCTGAACACTGACCTATATTAAATTATTTGTGTCTAATACTTAAGGCACAAAGATGCTGTAGTGGCCAGCTGTTATTTCTTGAAGTCATGGGTTTGTTTATTCCTGATCAAACTCATCAGTAAAAAATATAACATCATAATTTTGTAATGGTAGCATGATCTCTTGCATCTGCTTTCATTTTAATTTCATTTGCATAACTAAATGCTCTCTTTTGTGGGTTGGTCACATCCATAACACCCTGATCCTGCTTTCACATTCACACTGACTTCTCCAGTTACTTGTGAACAGTTCAATAAGAATACTCAATCTGTTATTAGGTTAACAAAAAGGGCCTAAAATAATCAATATTGAAATTCACACAAGCCAACATGTTTCTTCTGCCAAGGAATTAAAAATGCAAAGTATTTGTTGTATAAAGGAAAAAAACCCAGCTCCTTGGTCAAAATATCTCTTCTTCTAGAGTGATTCCTAAGGCTCATTTTTGGGATGTTTTAAATTGATTTCGTTTTTTAAGCTAAAATTTTTTAAACCAAATATGACTTTCTCAAGAAAATAAAAATAAATGAATTAGTTATTCCAGGATAAAAAGACAAAAGACTCAGGAGTCAGCTTGGAAGCCACTTTAGCACGGTGATATCTGTTATCCAAATAAAAGCTCCATGATAAAGTATGAAGGTTTGTTCCTTGTTTCTGCTACTGTGTATTGCAAGAGAGGAGTAAGAATTGAAAGTGGAAATATTTGCTTTACAGACAAATAATGTGCTATATCGACTGCAAGTTCAGAGATAGAAGATTATTTTCAGTTGTTAACTGTATGCTGACTTCCTATGTTTTCCAGGTCCTCATCTTTTTAGGAGCTTCATATTATGTGTGATTTTTTTTGCTTTTTTTTTGTACCAGTGTATACTAAATCTTTAGTCACCTCCTGAACTGTTCACAAACTTAGCAGCTAAGAAACTCTCAGAGTATTCCTTCACATCTGCTCTGTTTAACCTAGAAACAGAGACAACATAAAAACTCAAATAGATAAGTATATGGTGAGAGACGGATGTAGAAGGGATGACAGGAGAGTAATGTGCAGAGGGACTTTCAAGTCTCCAGCTATACTCAAAACAAATATGAAATATCTTGGGTTCATTGACCTGGAGAAGCTTTTGAAAGGCTCTTGTGTTTGTCATAAGAATCTCAGGTTTAGATTTTTGTTCTCCTTCTGTATTGAAAACAAATACATGTACAAGAATGTTACCTTTTTTTTGTATTGTAATCAAGCAGTAGCCTTTGGTTATCTGTTTAAATGTATAAAAGGTCATAAGACACTGCTTTTTATTTTGTGATTAAGGCTGACTATAACTTATAGCAGCATAGGGTAGTTATAGACTGTAAAAAGATAAGTCTGATGAAGTGTTTCAAGTTTTTCTTGTTTTACATGACCTTGGCCACGTCCTTCAATTTCCATAATTAAAAAACATGTGGGTAATACACTATTCTTTCACACTTAGCTTCTCAATTAAACTGTAGTCTTCTTAACATCTGGAAAGATTAAGAAAAAATTAGGCACAAAAATAAATGATCCTATGAGACTTATACGAGACAGAGCTAAAATCAGGAAAAAAAAAAGAAATAGACATAAATGTCAAATCACTTACAATAAGCATATTTTTTTTACAACTTGAGATTTGCAACCATACAGATATTTAATCCTGGCCACTATCTCTCACTTTCTCTCTTTCAACAAGCAATAAATAAGAAACCCATAAACAAGCAGTAGTTGTACAGTTAAGGCACACTTATAAGAATATACATAGATTTTGACAATAAGATTAAATTCAGGTCAAGGGTACTCCCCATCGCTGGGTTTTAAAGTAACTGGAGGCTGTTGATATAACTAATGTCAGAATTGAACAATGAGAATTTTCATAATACCTAATAAAGGTGAAATAAGATGAGCTCCAGTCTCTTAATGATCCTCTGCACAGCAGAGTTTCGTAGTGCAAGCAGTTCCTGCCCGAGTGCTGCAGAACTTCAGAAGGAATGACATGTCCTGTGAGACTGTCTTTGGCATCCACTGCTCTGGTTAAGCCCTGGACGTTGATGCAGTTTCCTCCTCAGCCCTGTTACACATCTTTCCTAGTCACAGCCATTTCTGCACTGTGGCCACTGGTGGGGCTGCACTTGAGTTATAGGGGGGGAGCTGTGTGGTGTTTGTTGCTCTTGTTGCTTGCCCTGTGTGTGTATGACTGTGTTCTATCCAATGTTCTATCCATGCTCCAAGACAATTGGACTCCTCTAATGAGTCAAAAGCTAATTTCCAGCCCTCCCCCAAATACACCCCTCCTGCCATCTCCCCAGTTAATTACCTTTCTCCTTTAGATCAATCATAAATTATATTTCTCAGGTGACTAAGCAGAGAGATCCTTGCACTTTTGAGTACTCTTTGAGTACTTGGGCTCAATATTTCTACTTGCAAAAAGGTGTAATGACCCTCCTTTTCTTTTGAAGCATATTGTAAAGCTTGTCTTGTTATGTTCTCAAAGGAGTATGATACTAGAGTGTTGAGTGCCTTAGAAATGCCTATGCATAAACATCTGAGTTAAGGCCTTGAGTGGGATCCAAGGGTCCTTGGATGAGATCCACAGAGAAGCCTGCACAGCCATAGGAAGGTTTATTTACTTCTCTAGCTCAGCATCTCTGTGAATTATAATTTTATTATGAAGCATAAAACCAATAAATGTAGAGGCCTGGCCTTTGTATTGAGCAGAATGGGTTTGCTACCTGCAGCGACATCTCTCTGCCAACCACCTGAACAAGTTCCAAGCAATTTGGAAAATCTCGCTGTTCTTTAAAGTGTAAATGGTTTCATGGCAGCTGGGACGAATCCATTTCAAATTTGAAATGAATATTCTCCAACCGTGCCAGTGGGGGAAAAAAAATACAAATTACAGTACACCAGTTTATTAGACACAACCATCAGTGCCAAAACTGGAACAAAATTGAACCCTTTTTGATATTAGGTTAGACAACTAACAGATACAAAAAAAAATCCTTAAATATTTTTTCATGAATAGTACAGTAATATTTTCTGTGAGGTACTGAGAAATCATATCCGTTTGTGAAGTCCTTGGGAGCTTCTGGCTGAGATGCTATTCAAGAATAGCAGGAGTTTTAAAGGTATCATTTATTTTGGTGGGTATTACAGGGAAGCAGTGATGGCAGTCTGGCATTACTTCCAAGGTTGTTCCAGTGTTCTTGACCACTCAGGAGCAAACGGTGCTACTTGTCACACAGAAAAGCAGAAACCACAGATTTAAAGGTGGGGAACCCTAAATACTGTTCTCTCCCAACACAAGGTGTTTCTGTCTGTGATGGCTGCTCCAGGCCTTGGTGGCTCAGGGTGACATGCCTGACATAGATGGATTCTGTCACTTCCAAGGGTTCACCACAGGCACTGCTCAGCCCCTCAGGTGACACCTCAGGGAATGTTTTTAAAAAGCAGAAAAAAAAAAAGCCAGACAGACTGAGGAAAAGGGGGGAAAAGAGTAAGAGACAATCCTGCAGGCACTGGAGCTGGTGAAGTAGGGGAGGAAGGAGCTGCTCCTGAGCAGGGATTCCCCACAGCCCATGGAAGAGCCCATAGTGGGGCAGGAGGAAATGTTCACTAAGAAACGAGGACTCCATGCTGGAGGAGGAAGAAACATGTGAAGAGTGTAGGGAAGGAGCTCTGATGGACTGACCACAGTCCCCTTTCCTCATCCTCCCTGTGCCACTTGGGGTGAAGGGAATGAAGGTGTGCAGCTGAGCCTGGGAATATGGGTCGGGAGCAAGGCGTTTTAGTTTTCATCCTTGCTTATCACCATCCAATTCTGTTTAAATTGGAAATAAGTTAATTTTCCTCAAGTCCTGTTTTGTTTTTTTTCCCCTGTGACAGTGATTGGTAAATGATGTCTCTATTTTTATACCTTCATCCATGAGTTTTTCCATTCACTTTCTTTCCCTGGTGGGAAGGGAATGTAAGAGAGTGGCTATGAAGGATTTTGCCATGTAGCTAAGGATAAGCTACAACAGTATCCAGAGAGAGAAAAGAGGGCTTGGTCAATTTTTTTATTTATTATATTTCACTTCTTACATTGTTTCAGATGTTACTCAGTGTCTTTTCATTGGATTCATGAGTCTTTTTCTGCTTTTTCCAAAGCAGAAAGATACATCTCTAGTCAGGACACAGAGAGAGGAAAAGATACAGGTGTGGCTATTAGAAACAAAACATAAAACCAAAACCAAACAGAGAAAAAAAAAATTCTAAAAACCAAAACAGAACAAAACAACAACAACAAAAACAACCAAACCCAAAAACTAATTTCCCATCCCCAGGAAATTCTTTTAGATTTCACTTCAGTGTGAATTTTATGGCTTTGGTTTATTTTTTTTGGGTTTCTTTTTTGGTTTTTTGGGGTTTTTTTTTGAGATTAAGACTATAACCTGAAACTGTCTGGGACAGAAAATACATCTTCATCAAAAGTACAGTGACTGAGTAAATTTTATTTTTTTGATAAGGTAGAGATTTTCCATTATGGATGAAGAAATGGGACTCCCTATTGCAAGTCGATGAGTTATCTTGTTGTAGAAGAAGAAAAAATACAGTTACTATATTTTGATGCATTACAAATGGATTTTTAGTATTGCCCTTGAATTCTATTAAACATTTTGCTTTGACTAGCATTGCAAAGATAAGATAATGGCTTTTCAAGTCTCAAACCTACTGAAATCAATTCACTTTTATGTTTTTAACTTTGCTTTTTCACTTAAGGTGTATGGTATGAATGTTGAGATGAGATATTTCTCTGTGTTGTCATATAACTTTCCAGTTTGCCCACTCTTTTGCATTTGTTTTTGCAGAGACACAGTTATTCTTCTGACAGATATTAAGAAAGATTTTGCATGTGCACCTGCAGTATAGCAAGGATGTATAGTCACAGCCTTAAAGGTCCTTCTAATATGCTCTATGGTAAGTACAGAACATATTTTTTAAAAAGATCTCATTTAATTTATACCTGTGATTTCTCATGACCTATAAAATCTTCCTCTGAACTTTCTTAACACGGGTTTCTATAAATCTATACCATACATATGTGAGAGAGTATATATATATATATCTATCTCTATGTGTCTATCCAAACCAGATTTTTTCTCTGAGGATTTTCTTTTTTTTTTTTTTCCCCCATTTTAGTAGAAATTATATTCCAGAAGGGCTCCATGTTATGAAGAAGTTTATGAGGCAACTTCCATTCTAGGTATTCTCCTTTGGCCCTAAGGCATCAAGTACCTTGCTGTGTGTTTAATATGCAGTCAGATATTCATTATTAAGCACTGCGTGAAACATCATCACTGCAAACCAACCACATTATTTCAGTATGGCTAAAATTAATGAATTTTCAGTTTTGGCCAAACAAAGATCAGTAAAATTAAGCTGGAAATGAACAACGTTCCTTGCCCAGAGGAAAAGCAAAAACTTACCTCCCAATTTCCATTTAATAATACATATAGTCACAATATTTAGATATCTTTCTGGCCATATTCCTTCCTCCTTAGGACAACTACTGAAGGAATTTACTGTTCATCAAAAGCAGAAAAAATATTTATAGGTGGATAACTAATTTCTCATTTTTATGCTGAATTTGCACAAAACAAAACCTTGCACAGCTGCTCTTTGGAAGATAAAAAGGATTTAAATTGCTGTTGCAGACTTGCGAGTAGAAATGTTTTCATATTTTCAAGAAATCAAATTGCATGTGGAAAGGGCAAGTTTTGGTTTTTTTTTCCTCCTCTGCATTGTTTGCCTCTAGAAATATTTTATCCTTTTTGCTTATTCCTAATTGATTAGTTCTTATGCATGGAAAGACTATTTTTGCTACTGTAGAGTGTGTGGAGTGAAAGACAAATAAATAAAGAAGTTCACCTTGTAATCACTAGGAGAGACATCCAGAGTGAGAACTTTGCTAAGGCAACAATTAGGAAGGCTCACAGTTGTTTTGATAGTGATCCTGGTTTTATGTCCATGATTCACTTTAATTATCTAGGCAATTATGAAAGCATCCATCACCTTAACCAACGGGTCATACAGCCTTCCTTGAAGTAAACTTGGGTGTGTAATAAAGCTATTATATAAGTATTTGCTATAGAAATAAATATTTCATAGCTAAAATAAACATATGATATCAAAGAAATGTTTTACCGAGGGAAATACAGCAAATGCATACAAGCAGAAAATGAGAGAACTAAGAGGGAAAACCAGATTTTATTTAAAGGAGTTGTGGTGGGGTTTTTTTCTGCACAGAATCTATCCAATATACTATTTGAAATACTGAATGTTCCTCAAAATTGCTACCCTAGCCTGCAATGAATGTAAGGCTAAGCTGAGTTTCTCCTCAGATTCTCCATATCACTCATCGTCTGGACTTTGTGGTGTCAGCACGATGGGGACTATTTCAGGCATTTCTTCTCCCTGCCTGATTTACCAGGAGACATGTCATGAGATTCACCTGGCCTGCAAATCGGATCTGAAGAGGCGGAGGAGGACAATGACACGACTTCCAGCAGTCAGTCATTCATTATATAGAAATACCCTTCAAAAAATCCGTGCCTGCCTCAGGTGAAATAGATGTCAAATTTGCCTGAAGGACATGGATCAAAGAGCGCTGCCAACTCAAACTGCACACATCAAAATAGCCCACAGCTGAATTGCCCTTTTTCCTACTGAAGCAGAATTTCTCCTTTTGTGTGGGTGTTGCATAAAATACATATTTAAATCAGCTTAAAATGTATTTTAATTATTTGCACTGATCTCACAATTTCCTCTACAGAAGAAAAAATAAATATCATATGATTGTTAGTGTTGGACCAATTCTTTCTGTCTCGGACCTGTGGGAAGATAGGAGGAGATGGTGCTGAGGAAAATCTTGCCCCCGATACATTGCAGCTGTGTTAATTACCCAAGAGTGGGAACAGCCCTGCCCTCCCAGCTATGGGTGTGATAAAGAGTGAGTGAGCTGGGAGGGGTTACTGGGAGCCTGATGGCTGTGCTGTGAGGAGGGAGGGACGGACAGAAAGGGTCAGGTGGCCATGCTTGGGACAGGAAGGAGCCAGATGGAACTGGAGAAGGAAGATGGAAGAAGAAGAGAAAAAGCCAGAGTTGTGTGGAGCTGCCCATGGGAGGCTAGATAAAAAAGGTATGAAAGATTTTAGATAATAAGGTGCTGGTGCTTGAAGCCGCCTTCTGTGTCAGTTGTACCTCCTCTGTCACTGATCTTACCTACTTTTTACCAATAACTCATTTCCCTCCATTCAGCTGAGTGTTCCAGGTCCCTTGGACATGATAGCAATGCACAGTTAATTTCCTCACATTTTCAGTAACTGGATTCCAGATTTACCTGTTAAATGTTTCAAGAGATTCATTCCATTAAAATATTCTATGTTTGGCTTACTAATAGATCTAAGGTGGGCTGAATATTCATACTATTTACCTGTTCTTAAAATCAGACTTCTCTTCAACCTCAGCCAGGTGAAATCTCAAGCATGATAATTACATCAAAAATAGGTCTGCTAAGGGGTTTGCAGACACATCTCTTGGATAAGTTGAGTACCTTGCTCCTAGATCAGGTACTATTTTATCTGTGTACTTGCCAAGAGAGGGCAACTCTATGCCACACCTGCCTTCTAATGCTGCATTTTCAGAAAAATTCAGGTCATAATAAAAAAAAAGTCTTGGATCAGGTGTATGAACCTCAATTTCTCTTTCCCTCTGGATGTTACAAAAAAAAGCCCCTAAACTTATATAAGTTACACCACAAAGAGTGCAAGAAGTGTCTTGGATCATCTCTTGCCACATTTCCCATTTTAAACAGATTTTGAATGGCTTTCCTGGTGAGAGGCTGCCAGACATAGCACTGAATCTACTTCCTAATGCACGTAATTAATTGTTCAGTGGTATTGAATTTATTACCTTGCAAAAAACATAATTTTTTTACTAGCTTGAGGTGTTTTTTGCCAAGTTCTTTATTGTACAACACTGGTTTTTTTTGGGTTTTTTTTTTCTTTCCTTGCCTCTGGTGATATTAGAGAAATCAGGAACAGTAGACCTCAAAAGCTTCATGCAAAGCTTTATGGTTCTTTCTCTAGGTTTTTTAGCCTGGAGAAAAGGAGACTCAGTGGTGACCTTATCACTCTCTACAACTCCCTGAAAGGTGGCTGTAGGCAGGTGAGAATTGGTCTCTTTCTGCAGGCAGCAACTGACAGAACAAGAGGACACAGTCTTAAGCTGCACCAGGGGAAATTTAGGTTGGATATTAGGAAAAAAAATTGCTGAAAGAGTGATAAAATATTGTAATGGGCTGCCCAGGGAGGTGGTAGAGTCACCATCTCTGGATGTGTTTAAAAAAAGACTGGATGTGGCATTCATTGCCATGGTTTAGTTGAGATGGTTTTAGGGCATGGGTTGGATGATCTTAAAGGTCTCTTCCAACCTTGTGATTCTGTGATTAAAACATAAAGGATTATTTCTAGCTAGGAGTGCAATCATCATTGTGAAAATGCCAGTTTCACACCACATTTCTGCAAGTTAGCACATGAAATACTTTAATTCTCTAAAACTTGGAGAATTTTGTTCTTGGCCAATGAAGATAGCTGAAATAAAGTTTCAGGCATAGATTTTGTGATGACTATTGTTTTTGTAACCACTGACCTCAGTGTAGATGATCTTCAGAGTTAATGTTGGTTGTTTTAAAAAATACTTTTTAATATCAAGTAAGCACTTTCTATTCATGCTTGGTGTATTGTACTTTTAGAAATTACAGCATTCTGATAGTTTTGAGGCCAGGACTAAAATGATGGACTTTTCAGTCTTGGCTACTCTCTATGCCACTGCCAAGGAAAGACAAAAGATGTGTCAGTGGCAGCCCTGCCACTCCCTAGCCTTGCAGAAGCCTGGATCTGGATGCTGGGAGAACTTGGTTACAGGGGCAAGAGTCTCACTATGCCCAACTAGGTGAGATTGCAGTTTGCTTGCTGCACAAGCATGAAAGGACGTGTCTGCCAAATATTTCCTGTGTAGCACTGACCATGACTTATCCAAGGATTAGATGAACAAAAAGGAAAACCTTGCATTTCCTGAATTTAATTTTGTTGAGCTTAGCCATGGTTCACTGTCTGACCTTGTGTTTACAGGATTTTATTATATGAAAGCACTACCCTTAGGAAAAGGTCTTAATAGAATTTAATAGAGATTAATCCAAATGGCCTAACTAAATTATTCTAGCAAATCTTAATCTAGAAGATTTTTTTTTTACGTGGATGTTTGTTAACCAGAAGAATCCTTTGTTAAGCATAGCAGAAAACTGTATAGATTTGAACTCTGTAGATATATGTATAAATGTAGGAGAGCTTGCAAAATTGACATAGGATAATTAATGTCAGTTAGAAGAATATAACAATGTACAACTTTCAAAGAAGTAGTTGCATACTTTAAAAACAGTAGCATATTTAAATAACCATGAGTATTATAGTTCATGATCTTGGGGCATAAAACTGTAGAAATATAGGTGTCTACCTATATTACATACATATACCTACATTACCTTCTGTAATGTTACAGAAAGTAGTAATGGCAGAAGTAGAAATCTTGGAAAATTAAATGTGTTCAAATAAATATTAGAATAAACATGAACTCCAATGAAAAGGCAGTTTTGTAGTTAAGCAATTATTTGTTTTACCCTTTACTTATAAAAACTATTTTTGGTTGGTAGGGTGCCATGCGAAGTAGAAAGAGGTTGAAGAGAGGAATCTGGTAATGTCCTGCACTCTTTATGTCAACATGAGATCTTATGCTGTGTATGTTTGTATCTTATGCAATATACCATCCTTAATGAGGTATTTCAATTTCAGTCAAATGTCAGAAATTGAAAAAGAAAGATCTGCTAAACATTTTATAAATCTTTTCATTAATTAACACGTTCCTGCAATACAAAATACTTCTACATGCTGTAAAGTAGCTCTAAGCTGAATAAATTAACAGTGATGCCAAAATATGTGAAGAACTGGATATAATAATAACAAAAATGAATTACTTAGGATAGCTTCAGTTAATTTTTAATATAGAAAAACATACTTTGGCACCTAGTTTTAAATTCTAAATAGATATGAAGAGACTCTAGGATAATTTTAATGATAGCTGTCCTATATTACAGGGAATCTTAAAATACAAAAAGCAAAGCTGCTGTCAGCTAGCTGACAGTAGGCAAATGTTTTCTCAGGACAGCATATTGGTGATGATACTAGAGGTCTGACTGGCAGAAAGTGATGGATGGGTTTGTTTCCTGCCATCCCAAAGCCAAAATAAGTGGGTTTGACTTCATCTGCACAGTACATCTAAGCTTGGGGGTGGAGGAGGAGAAACTTGTGCAGGCAATCTGGCAGAGAAAGAGAGGGATGACACTGAGCTCTACATATGCCTCCCACTGCCAAGGCAGCGTTTCTGCTGCTCTCCTTCGGATGAGAAGCTTTGATCATAAGCATTCCCCTGAGGATTCTGGGAAAGAGGCTTGGAGAGAGGTGCTCAGATGTTGTCTCTGTGCTCCCTGAGGTCTGACCCTGCCTGGAGCCACAGCTGCCACTGCACCCTCTTCCACATCTTGCTAGAATACCCTCCTGAAAAGGTGAAATTTGCAGAATAGCCCTAAAAAAATAAAAGATTTCATATTCAGATCTGGATGTAACAAAAACTAGAGTTGTTTCTTCTCCAGCTGATGCAGGTCAAACACAAATCCTTTTTTCCTGTTTCCTTATGGAGGTGTTTTTTTTGTTTTGGGTTTTTTTTTCTTTCAGCATATTAGTGGGTGATACCATATTGAAGTAGGATGCTGGAAATAGGATAATTTAGTGAAAGTATGAAAACAATAAGTGTTCCGTGTGCTTGCTAAAATGACTGGAAAATTCATATTGCATGGACTTTAGCAAGGCTTTAAGTTTTATTTAATAGAGAATCTTGGAGTCACAATTTATTAATTGTTTGTTTGGGGTTTTATTTTATTTTAAGATACTTGTTCTAGTTATTAGCAGTGCATTATTGATAAAACTGTTTAGTTCTGCACATATATCCAGCCCAATTTCTGAACAGCTAGGATTTGGATAAATGGAATGCACTTTTCTTTCAAATTCAGGTGCTAACACAAAGGCCAAAGAAAACCTGCAGTAGTCTTCTTAAAATAGCACATTCAATATGATTTTATTTACTCTTTTCTTTCAATACATAAAGGATACAAAGACCCCTATGACAAGGTGAAAACAGCTCTCATCAAATATACTTTCCATTTTGTTTTCAGACAGATGGGTCAGTTTTGACCATTTCACAATTCTTGTTAGGATCTATTGTTCTGCCAACTTTGGCATTGCTGATGCCCAGTTTATTACCAGAAGTCAAAAGAGACAACAGAGTCTTTCTACCTTTGTGTATAAAAATGTCAGTCTTGCAATTTAATATTTTTTCACAAGGTGCTGATTTTTAAAACTGATTGGAATGTTTGGGGTTTGCCACTTTTCCATTTGAATAACAGAGATTGATTCGGCTGTTGGTTGCTTCCTTTTTTTGGTAAATATACAAACCTAATGCTATTTCCCAACTTTAATTAAACATGTAAATTATTTACTTACATAATGAAAGTTCTGGTATTGGCAGGTTTCTTGTACTATTTATATTGCCCAATGGCACAGAAACTTCACATTATCATATCAGTTCATTGTTTAATCATAATTCCATTTGATGTTATTCATGTTTGGATATGAATAGAAAAGACCTATCAGTTTTGGGATCCATGTGTTACACCGTGCATAGACATCAAACTAGTGTGAGCTACTGTGCTGGTTTGAAAGCAAAACCAGTGAAGGACTCCAAGTCAGAAACACAATTTAATAAGATGAAAAGAAAATAAAAGAAAGTAAAATAAAATAAAAGTAATAGTACAAAAAAAAAACCACTGACAGAGTCAGAATACAACCTGACACCTTCTTAGGGTGGTAGTGGCAGTCCAGATGAGATGGTCTTGTTGAAGCAGTGATCCTGTAGAAAGGTCTGGTAGCTCTTGTCCCCTCTGGGAGTCCAGTGGATATAAGCTGCCTGTGCTGTCCCAAACCCTGGATTTATCCAGGTGGGAATGCTTGGCTCCTCCCCCTGGGCAGAGCATCTCCCAATGGGCTGATCTGATTCTATGAGTCATGCAGTGGGTCCTTGATGGCCCATTAAACAGAGATAACTCCCGGAGGGAGTTATCTATGAGTCATGTGGCAAGGCATTGTTGGGCTCGTTAACAGAAGATAAGGAAAACACTGCCCCACCTTGGCTCCAACGGCTCATGGGGATAGAATACAAACCTTGGGCACAATTTTACATTGTAACCTAGGACAGCTACTTTGTCACAACCACAATTCAATGCTTGATGCTTTATTTCTCTAAATTATTATTCCACATTTTTTGTTATAAATTCTGTATCTAAGTAAAGGCTTAATGGCTTTGTCTGTGTAAAAAAAATAATGTAAAGTAAAATAGTGCTTATTTTTGTCTTCTTTTTGTTCAGCAATACTGATCCTAACAGTATTAGGCTCTCTCCCTTTTGGTACAAAATCATTTGGTGAGATTAGAAGATGCTCTTTGTGCCACTTTGCCTACCCCACTAAGCAATGTACTTTTTTATTTTTCTTTTTCAATACAAGTCAAATGCTGGGGCTTTGTTCCTACATGGGCATATAATTCCATTAAAAGTGAGTTAAAGTAAGTTTTGTATATACTTTGTGTCATCCTGTGTGATGATCCTCATAGAACAGGAAAGCTGGATGCATGGGCCAGCTTTGAAGAGATAGAGGGTGGTAGGAGAAAGAGTGGCCAAAAGTGTAAATTCCCTCCTGGTGTAAGCCAGCGTGACCTGTGGAGCCCCATGAGCAAAAATATGAGGAAAAATCAAAATCATGAGGATGAAGAAAGTGGCTTTGAATACATGTATTTATTGAATGTCTTGTCTCCATGAGTATGTAGGCATTAAAATGAATAATGTGAAATGCTGAAAGAAGCTGAGCATTTTTTTTTTTTTTGATCATTAAGACATTCAGCATCTCTAAGAGTGAGGTTGTTTAATACTACATGGAAAGATTTATTAATTCCCAAGGGTCTCATTAATCCTTACAGGACTATGTATATGTTAATACTAGGACTAGAAAACTGTCACTGTTTAGCAGCTGCCTTAAATTGCCTCATTCAAATTGTATTCATATTTCAGAACTCTGTGTCCAAGTTTTTCAAAGCAGAACCTGCCTTCTTCAGTTGAAGGCTAATCTTGTTTAACTTCATGGAACAATTAGCATTAGCTAATTGGCTAAAAGGAAGAGCTTTTTTGCCTCAATGAGAAACTTCTGTGTCTCAGTGTAGATTGTTTCAGGACTTCAATTAATTAGCTCCTATGTGAGTGAAGGGAATTCTGTCAAAAATTAATAAAGCTCAAATTACCTGCTTTAGAAGTGATCCCAAAAAGAGTTACTTCCTTAAAAGGATGAAAGTTCTGCAATAGCCTATGGAATGAATGGCAGAGGCATAGTTCAAAGCAGCAGGTATCAATGACCCATTCTCCAAATCCTTTGCCCTGAAGTTGTGAGATCACCAGCAGCCTTTTTGCTGGATGCTGCCATAGGACACATGTGTCAGAGCCAGGGTATGTACCTGAGGACTCGCTATTCTTATTCTACATTTCTCTCCTCACACTGGACAAACGTATTCCACAACATAAAATAATGTCAGAAGCTACAATAAGGCATATTTTAGATTTCAGCTGTGGCATGTTATTTAAAAGAACTAGAGTTGTGAACGTTTGTCTTGCTTTGACATTTTTTAAAGGACAAACAATTGACCTAGAAATTGATCCAGTGGAGATAGTACTGAATATCTTCTCTCACATTTTCTTTTCACAGTTTGTGGCACTGCTGAGGGGGATTTTTCTGCATGCTACTGTATTTGACCTAACACAGATATTCCCATGTAAGACATAAGTCCTTTATGAGCACACTTGTCATCTCTACTAATACATGGAAAGAGCGCTGCCATGATTTAAAAGGGATGTAACTCAGAGATATATTTTAGCAATTATATATGTAGATTAAATCAGCAGACTTTAGTGTTAGCAGGCTAAGAAATTCTATACCTCATGCAAATTATTTAAAACAGAGAAAACAATTTCCCTTCCTCTTCATGTGGCTAAGTAGTCAGAGTTGTTCTTGAATTTGAGGTTAAATTAAAGCCAACACTCCAGTTGTGGCCTGATATTCTTACTTAATATGCATAAATGCTGTATGGAAATAATAAATAAGTTGTATCAAGTGTAAATATAACTTCACATTTGCAGTGTACCTATTAACAAAAAAAAATCAATTTTAGTCTGACATTCCTGTGTTCTGTGGCAGTCCTGTGTCAAATAAGAATCATGTTTTAAATATTGGTTAAATAGTGATCTAAACTGAATATTTACTCTGAGGGCGACTGACTTGAGTTTTCCTCTTTAATTTTGGATGTTTAATTAAGGACTTTTTTTTTTGAGTCTGTCTTGATCAGAAAGAACAAAGATTTCTGGTCTGGTTAGTGGACCTGAAAGTTAACTTGAAATAAAAAATAGTCTGCAAACTTACAACAGGATTCTGGAAAAGGGATGCTTTTAGTTATACTCCAGTAGTGGCAGCTCTGTTATACCTTATTTCCTTCAGTGGGTTTTGCATGGGAGTTTATCAAATTTAATTAGTTGTCCTGAAGACTTTTAATTTTTCTTCTGTAATTATACTACCTTTCTAAAACCAGTGTTAAAAAAAAGATTCATTGTAGTCTTTAAGTCATTATCATTAATAAATATTACTTGTGACAGCTATGTACCTACATGTCTTCTATATTTCTATATTTCTATATTTTTCCATGTATATTTTTTAGTGAAAGGGTGTTTGGTATTACTTAGATATAGCACTTCATGCTTAACTGCATAATAAACCATCATTTTTTATGACAATATTTAATGTCAGGATCATGTTTTCTTTACTTGTTAGCTCCTTTGACCAGACTTTTCATAGTAAATAAAGAACTGATTTCAGTAGTTTTTTTTTTTCATGAGCTGTAATGAAAGGTATTTCAGTTTAGATAGAAAATGTTCAGTTACATGATGAAAATGTTCATCATGTAGCCCCTTACAAGTTCTCAAGTTACATTGATTCCTCACATAATCAAAATAGTATTAGCCAGGATCAAGGATTCTCTATTTTGTTATCCTAGAAATTAAAATAGTTACAGCAGTAACAGCTCATCATTTAGCTACTGCTGCTGTTTAATGAAATGTACTGGGGTTTATTTCAAACTGACTCTTGATACAATGCTAAATTATTCAGAATGGTTAATTACCTCATCCACGGTAGGAGTACCTAGTGCATCTATTGATTGATGCTCATTTGCATTCTGAACTTTTTCTGGTGTCTCTGTATTTCCTGCCAATCAGCGGCAGCACAAACCTGCAACTCGGTGTGTATGAATAACATGGTTATTTATTTATTTTCAATAAACTGTCGTCCTTCCCTTTAAAGGGCAGGGTTTTGGTGGTTTTTTTCCTACCTCCTTAATTCCTGTTGACCTCTTGGGGTGCAGGTTTTACGCCAATGTTTTGTGATTAATTCTATGACTTGGGCAATGCTAACAGAAGGTTGTGGTGCCTGGAGTCCTGTCTGTCTGTACACTGTTCAGAGCAATGGAAGAGCCACGAAGTGGGGTGTGACCAAACAAACTCATTCCGGTTTTGGCAGATCTGCCTGACTCACACAGTGCCAGTGACCCAGGTGTTTGCAGGGTTATGGGAGCCAGGAGCTCAGGCAAGGCTGCTGCACACGAGGCAAATGTACTGCAGAGACACTGTGGTCATGGTTAGCACCCTTCTCAAAATAACTGCGGCTTCATAGCTTTTGATTCACAGCTCCCTTTTTCCTGGTTGGCTAAGCATGCAAGCAAAATAGATAGATATTTCAAGAGACACTCTCAGTCACTTTGTCAGTTATTTTTAGAGTTTTATGTCCCTAAAGGTATATGAATATACATCTGAAAGCCTGTTTAGTGTCTCTGGAGTGGTCCTTTATTCCCTGCAAAGGCAGTGGCTCCAACTATGTCAATTCATGTGCAATGCACATAGAAATCACTTGCTGTCCTTTAGTTTTCTTAAGGGCATGGAATCCACACTCTTGTCTCAAATATTTGCCTGTGCCATTTTAGTAAAAGCCCTTATTAAAGTGCTTTATACTGCTTACTAACTTTTCTGTTTTAAGTGTTGGAAAGCTGATTTAGGACTGCTTTTTTACAGTATTGGTATTGAAAACATTTAAAATTCATACAAAAATTGTTCATTTTGTCAGGAAAATTTCTGTTCAAAAATAGCATTTTATTAGAAATTTTCAATTATCTAAGTGTTTGAAATAAAAATCCTCTGCAATGATGATTAACCAGCAGTGGTGGCATAAATGAAAACCCAGTTTCACAAGCTTGGTTGGTCTTCTGCCACCATCACTACCACAGAGCTGTTTGCCTGCCAGCATTTTTTTGACTAGGACCATAGAGTAATAAGGGGAACATTGTTAGAAGGATATTTTTCTAGCACTGTTGTCTCTAACCTATCTGGAGGGCCTTCAAGGTCTCCAATTCAAAATTATGTTCTAGCTTTTAGAGCTTTTATGTTGCTGGTGGTGCATTTCCTCAGTTCTGTTACACATGCTTTAATTTCTGCAATTTGCTTAGTTAGCTGTGGAACCATCAGCTTTGAACCTGGCGAATCTGCTAAAATACAGACATGAAAATAATATCAGTGAAAACTTGCTGTTTAAGTAGAGACACTTCTGCACCATATTTAGCTGTCTACCTAACCTTACTTATTTGCAGTATAATAGATGAAAACACCAAAGTAATTTTGATTGGAAAATTTGCATTAGAAGCCATGTAAAGTTTCACATCTTCACTGCTAGCTGGAGAGTAATCACCATGAAGTGGCACTTGGATGCAGAAAGTTGAAAGAGAACTGAAAGTATTTAGAGCTAATAAAAATGGATAGTTATGTAATTCTAAATAAGGAATTTTACTCTGAGAATTTCTGCTTGCTGACTCTGTAACCACATGCATAAAACCCTTTTGCTCTAGTTCATCATGGTTTTTTCTCTTACAGTGAATGCTTGTGATTAACGCTGTCATTTATAAATGTTAGTCTGGATTGCTTTTAAGGAATAATTACCTACCTGTGCTTTTGCATTTTTCTTTCAGTGTTGCAGAATAATTTGTCATTAGGAATAATCAGACACTGTTCATTTTTTTTCATGTAAGCTGAATATTTGAAGTAAGTGGTAAATGATTTATGTTATGCTATATCAGAAATTCTTCCCTTCTCTCAGTTTCTGTCATTGACTGCCAGCTCTCTCTAATACACGTGTCCTAAACAGAGAACATAAAGTCTTTGTGTGGAAATGCAGTTATGTGCTTGTTTGCTGCAGTTAAAAACAAACAAGAAAAAAAAGAAAAAAAAAACCCCAACAATCCAACTGTATTGGATTTTGAGAGTTTAACTATGTAAAAATGCAGCTTCTTGGCATCCTTGCTTTTCCTGGGTTTTTTATGTTCTTTTAAAAGAATGTTTCAAGACATATAAAGATGAGTGATGCAACTTTCAAACATCAGTGATTCAAACCCCTCTGACTTGTGCCTAACATGATATATGCATTAGATGTTTAAGTCCTGGGCTCTGACTTCCAAGCCTACTGATGGCTGAAGGTCCTGACTGAAGTTTGTCTTGTTTCAATTTGCCTCCAAGGAATTAACAGGAAACTGCTGATATCTGGTTTTGTGGAACCGGCAGGGGAAGTCACAATTGAATCCCACTCTTGGGTGGGAGCTAACCAGGACAGGAGCAGCATCAAGGAGCAATTTCTCCAGTGGGTGATAGTGACAATCACATTCTTATCCTGCACTGACTCTGCCTGACTCACAGAAAACTGTGAAATTCAGAATCAGGACCACTGTGGACCAGGATATGCACGACACAAACCTCCAGTTCACATTATAGCTTAGTATATAATATTCACACATTGCTCTCAATCCTGACAATATTCCTTGACCTGGAAGTCTGTGCCTGGGAACAGGTGAAGATGTAGTAAGAAAGTAAAGAAATAGATTTGTGTTGGATAATTTTATTAACTGTCATTTATGATTTTATCCCACTTCATGACTAAGTAAACCTGGTATATAAGCCACAAGTTTAAACAAGTTATCATTTGGGTTTAAATTATAAAGAGAAATTTCTAATACGAATAACTATGATCTGTACTTTGTTGTGATGAAGGAGTTTTTAGTTGAATAAAAGTCATGTCAGCACTACATGCACTGCCACAGAGCAAATATTTATAGGAGAGAAGTATTTTCTGTTAGTATCAAAGATTTATTTTCAAAGCTGTTAGGTTATCTATGCACCTGGTGAGTTCCTTGTTTGCTGAATGCTGCTCTATTATCACTGTAGACAGCTCTGTGATCCAGAAACACCTGATCAATGACCAGAATGAGACTGTTCCAAAGCATATGATTTCTTGTAAATTTTCCTTGCCCTGAGAAATATGGCTGACTGTAACACACATTCTATTAAATCAGCTTTTAGCTCCTGGCTTGCTGGCAAGCTAAAGTCATGTTTGCCAACTGTAGCTTCTGATCTGAATGATCAGGTGAGCACAGATAAAGGTGAGTCATTACAAGGAATTTTCTCAGCTGTATCTCAGGCTCCCAAAATTCCCGTTCTCACTGCAGCCATTAGCCAGAGCTGGGTTTCAGGGAGATGTTCCCTCCCTGTGTCAGAGATCTGTGCTCACTGCTTCAAAAGTGACCTTGACTAAGCTGCACTGAGCTGTGTATGTGAAATGTCTCTCTTCCGTGTGGCTCCTAGTCCTTACTCCATGACTTGGTGCAATACCTTTCTCCAGTCTCTGCTAATGCTGTGTTTCCATGGATAGGAGCTCAGGGTATACACAAAAAAAAAAAAAACCCCATGGCACTCTGCAACTAGCCAAACTTTTTTTGATGAGTGGGAGACCAGAGCTTGGAGAAAAATGGTATACAGAACAACTATTAAAAATTTTTTACAAAGTCCAAAATAAGGTATCTACGTTTCCCATATAGTGTAGGGAGAATGAAACGTGTTTTTCTGAAGATTGCAAGCTTGGATATTAGGACCTAAAAAGGCAGGGTCTAAACAAAAAGACATGAATTTATTTCATTACCTAATAAATAACTAAAACAAGCAGCACATGGGAGTTAAATAGAATAATTTGCTATTGTTCAGTATAGTCATCAGTCTAGACCCCAGGGGATCTAGTAAAATAAATATTTAGTCCTATGTAGAAAACAATTTCTCTTCACAATATTTTACTGCAGGCAGATTTATTTGGGAGCTAAGCCTGTGCTCCAGATCTTTTATGTGTTTTCTTGATCATTTCTTGAACCATTATTGGACCTACTGCTGAAACTTCATCTGCAGGATGCCTGAGACATCCTCACATGTCCATGGTGGTTCACTCAGTTAAAAGCTGCTCTGCTCTGTGGAGCAGACTCTGAAAGACAAAGCCATGCACTCCTCAAGGGCTCCTGAAAATATTTTTGTCTTTAGTTGTCTGTGAATGATAGAATGACAGAAGAGCAGGGGGGAACTTAAGTGCTGATTAAAGCTCAAGTGCTCTGTCTTCTGTGACTGGTGCTTTGGAATACATTATAAATGACTTTTGAAAAAAAATAATTTCAGGGTAACAAATCAATAGTTTCAGTTAAGTCAGGCATCACTTCTGGCTGAGTGACACATGTTAGGGCAATACATGAATAATCCTTTTCATCAGTAATTTCTAGGGCACATTGGGGTGACTACTTTTAAGTCAGTATATAATTATCAGTTGAATGCTACTATAATTTTTATTTTTGTACAGAATGGGGGAGGGGGGAGGAGACAAACTCTTTGTCCAAGAGCATACCTACTAATCTATCAGTTATATTCAATACATTGATTCTACAGGAGACAGATAATTTATCAAGGTTGGTGTGCCTGTATATGCATACACGTTTTTCAGGTGTGTCTGTGCATAGAGATTTAGCAATTTCTTTATAAGTGGGTTTCATAACAGACCAATATCTTTTGAGAAAAAAAAAAGAAACACTTCTAGTGCTTGCCACACAAGGCACAGTGATAGGAATGGCAAGGGGGCTGCTTGGGCAGGAATAAATGTGTGAAGAAATGGAGAAAATTAAGGAGTTCAGAACAGCACTGAAGTTCAAATAAGCAGGCTTTAGAGTCTTTCAGAGGTGAGGATTAAAAGCTTCAAATAAATGCAAACTATGTGGGACTTGTGTGTGTGTGGGTCATGATAAAAGTGAGGAGTCACGTTGTGAAAAGAAGTGGAAGGGATGCTCATAGAGGGGGATTACAGGAGCCAGGACAGAACTAAGTTCATTTACTTCTTCACCCTTTGGCTGAAGTTCCTACACTTCTGTGTAGAAATAAAATGGGTAAAATATGAAGTATTATGAATATAACTAGGCTAGGGAATACCTGGTTTGGTTCTTCGTGGAGTTTTTTGTGTGTTAATCTAATTTCAACACAGCTTAGTGTTCTGGGCTTAAATTTTAGTGTTTTTTTATAAGAAGCATGAGGTTGATGTCTTGATTCTTGTAGATGAATTACTTGTCTTCCTTATATTGCAATATTTTGATGGAAAAACAATATATATTGCTCAAAAAAAAAAAAAAAAAAAAAAAAAAACCCTAGGAGTGGTTTAGAGACCTTCCTTGCCTCTTCAGTACTAATACAGACCATTTGGAAAAATCAGTAGAGCTTCCCAGGATATCAGTGAGCATCTCCTCTCAATTATATCCTTCAGTGCTCCTTCAAAAGACAGAGCGTGTATTTGGTATCTAAAAGGAAGAGAATAGATTCAAAGAGGACGAATGGGCCAATGCTTTCTCTACGAGAAATCCATCTCCCCACATAATATATTGCACTAAAATTCTGTATTTCAAACAACCTTTTTATTTACTTCTATTTAAGGAATCTCAAAGAAGTGAAATTGAAATGTTTTTCTTCTTCCCCTTTTTTTTTTTTTTAATTGGCCAATACTTTTCTATTTAAAGGTGATTTGCAATCCCTTACTGATCTCTGTTATTGAGATTTTTTAAATAATTTTACCAATCTGTATTAAATAATCTGTGTAACTCAATTTCCAGCAACCTTAGCCACCCTTTTTAGTTTGAGGTTAAGTAAAACTAACACCCCTTTATGTGACTTTTTCCTACATTGGTTTGCTTTCTGAAAAATGAATTACACATGCAAATTTACACTTCATTTCTTTCTGGTTTGCTTTATAAAAAAGTCATAAAGTACTGCTATTCTAGCACCTAATTTTTGTGGGTTTTTTTAGACGTGACTGAGGCAAATGTTTATGCAAGAGGCTGACTTCAGCTTCTGTAGCTTCATTCACACACTAGAAGGTAGACTGTGGTCTAAGTAGTTACTTGGGTTGTTTTCAGCATAATGATGGATCCTTTCCACTCCTTAAATTCTGTGCTTGTATGCACACACTCAAACAAGAAAGAATAGAATCTTTACTTGATCTAGCTGAAGTTTTTTATAAAAGATCATTGAGTTTATATTAATTTAGTTATTACTTCTAAGCAGCATGCCATTTTCTATTGGGCCACAGAATAGACCAGAGGTTTTTATACCTGCAAATGGGTCACAAGCTATTGGTGTCACACCGAGAACCACTTCTGAGAACTTTGTATACACAGAGTGCAGAGTCAGAGTTCATAAACAAAATGTTTACTGCACTGCCCTCTCTGGAAGAGTTTAAGGGATTTTTTTTTTTCCCAACAGTGATTTAAATTTTGACAAGCTAACCTTATTCATCAATTCTTTGCCCTTGCAGTCCTTTATCCTGTGTTACTGTAAAAAGAAACACATTTCCTTTACTTTATATTCAAAAGCATGTAGCTCTGTTAGATTACATGCAAATGAATGAATCAAGGGCTCGCTCTCACTCCCCTGGAATAAACTGAATATGTGCCATTGAATTCAAAAAGGGTAAGATTGAGATTTAAAAATAGTAATTCATAGACTTTGTCATCATGGATGGTTTTAAAATATGCTTTTTTTTTTTTTTGGCAAGCCAATCATTTTCTATTAATCTTAAAATGAACAGTGCAGATTCAGGAAAGAAAGAGGTAGGTTCAAATGGAGAAACTGAATGGGTGTTTAATTAAAATACTCAAATCAAAAATGTTTTACATTGAAATGCCCCTGAAAACTCCAAATCCTTCATATTGTTTCATTTTTTTCTGTTATCTGCAAAATAATACGTTTTCAAAGGTTTTTAAAATTTTTTTTATTGTACCTGTGCACTTTTAGATTGCAATTGTACATGATTTTGTATTACCATGTTGAAGGTTTTTGTCATCCAGATGTGGATGAAAGACAATTAATTTAATACTCTACGTAGGCAAGTATATGAGCATGCCTAGATATTTGTCTTATGAGTCTATAAGTAGATATGTGTCTGATAAACCAGATATTACACTTCAACAACTGAAAAAAAACCAAAAAACAAAACCCTCTAGAGTTTGTTTTGCATGCTGAAAATTAAAATTCACCGAAATGCAGAGAAGAAATTACCACTAAAACCAAGCATTCTTTTGCTATTATCAGACAAGTGTGTCTTTGGGCAGCTGTTCTTGGTTTGCTGTTTTAGCATATACCACACGGACTGAGAAACATTAAAACAGAGAAATATTTACAAACAAAAATATTGTAATTTGTGCATGTTGGGCTGAAGGTATCTTGAATTTGGAGAAACTAGAGACTGGAGAAGTACCCTGGAGAGGTTTCTCTCTGTGCATTCCTGGGTCTATTCCAGTGGCTCCTGTTGGATGGTGGATTCATTGGACTTTTGGACTGCTTTGACAAAACTGTTCTTAGTTACACTTTATCACGAGGCAGGGCCAAATATTCTCCATTTTGCTCAAGCACCAAAGGCTATGGACGCTGTTGTGGTTCAACCCCACATGTTCGCAGTGATAGCACGGAATGTGAGAATTCTCAGGTAGCATTTCTGCCATTTTTGTGAGACTCCAGTGCACAAAATGACGTGTCAATAGAATTTGTACCTCTGCAAACACTAAGATGCTGTGTTCCCTGTCATGCTTTATTAATGGCTTCATATTTTTTGTGAGTCAGCTGGTGTAGTGCCTTGTCCTATCTGTGCTCATCTCAGTAAATAAAATGGGAATTTGAACAAATACTGAGATTATTTGAGGACTTGAAAGCATTGAATACAAGCAGCTTTTCTTAACATGTAAAAACACTGATCTGCTTTTATGCCTATTATTCATTCAGAGTCATTTCAAATGTCTTACTGAGCAACATGAAAGTGAACATATTGAACTTGACTTAGCAAGTGCCACCATGCCACAATATTCATTTTTACACATACTTGAGTTACAAGCAAATATCACCTTGGGTCTTATGTGTTCTACAAATCCTCCACAATCATGACATATATGTCAGAATTTAACTTTGCCAGTGCTGCCACCTTTCTTGATGTATTCATCCCTTCCTCTCTTTTGTGTAACTGCAGAATCATACCTTGGAGAGCTCCTACATGAAATACAATATTGTGCTTTGATTATGTCCCAATAATATTTTACAATGAAAATGGATGGCATTAGTTATTCCATTTCCAAAGCAGCCCCTATTTTAGTAGAACCCAGATCTTAAAATGCCTGGCTTAACAATCCATATTAATTTATATGCACATGGATTTCTTTTTTCATAAAATACAAGTACTTCAGATGGGCTTCCTTCATCTTTTTTTTTTTTCCATTATAAAAATGAGACTCTGTGAAGTCAAAGTGAGCTACAGAAGCATTTGGCATTTTCTGGCATCAGAGATATTTTAATCAGAAACATCTTTTTGAAGTCTGTGCTATCAAAGGAAATGGTCTTTTATCTCATCTTACCTCCATACAAAATTTCCAGCAGTGATCGATAGAGGAAAATTTGTGAAGTCCCTTAGGAAGCATCTCTTATTAGTCCATACCATAGGAAACGTTACAATCAAGATGTGACTGCCATGAAAATGTGATGACAGATAATTTGCAGGCTTTTGGAACATCTCAATATTAACTGAAAAATTAAAAAATGTGGATAAAAAGTTCTTAAATAATTTTGTGTAATACAGATCCCCCCTTCCTCCTGTAGCTTGTGAGCATATGTAACACAGGAAACACACAACACATGTAAGATGTAAACCCAAGAATTTATTAAAAATATTTTAACTGAAACACTAATATACTGAAAGAATCATAACTAGTTCAGATATAATTACAAGTGAACAAGTAGGAACATATCCATACAGAATATAATGCAGAAACTTAGTTTGTACCCCTTTTCCTGGTGCTATGCTCATCCTTCTCCATCTCTTCTGGGTTCTAGTGTTGGGGATTTCATGCTGATAGACAGCAACATGAAGGGAACACATGAGGGGAACACATGAGGCTCTTCACTATGAGGCATATGATGTCAAGGAATTGTTGTTTCTCCCTTCAGGATCTACTAGGGATAATTTTCTTATTTTTATTAACTTGCTTTTGCACCTACCTCCTTCTTCTTTTGTCCACCGCTCTACATAACACCCAAACTTACTCTATGTGTTTCTTTGTACTTGTGTTGATATGATTTTTTTGTTGTCCCTACAGCCAGGTGTGTCCAGCTCTGGGCATGCATGGGGAGCTGCTTCCAACCAAGGGATCTCCCATGCTGCACTCCTCTGTGTCCCAAGGCTGGTCCCTTGTGTTCCTCTGCACCACCTCAGCGCATCAGAGCCTTTGATATCCCACACTATGCAGAATAAACAAGTCCTTTTTACTACTGGCTGCAGTTCTTGTACGTTTGTACAGCTTGTGGGTAGCACGGGGAAGTCGGAGCTAATGTGGTTAGAGTGCCATGAGTTATGGTGCAAGAATCGAAAAGAAGCCGATTGCCCGGGGTGTTAGCATGCATTTTTGTCATACATCCTCAGAGCCCAGCACTTGGGTGTCATCAGCCCATACACCAGGCAAAGCTGCACTGAGTGTTTGACAGATATTTTAATGGAGGGCAGCACAAAAGGGCTGAGGGGAGCTGCTGTAGGCGTTATGCACAGTGAGTCTGTAACCAAAGAGAGGGGAAGGCACGCACCCCGCCCCAGAGTGCTCGCACAAAAGAATTTACAGCACACAAAAATGATGGTATACACCAAGACACTTATGTCACTTAATTTTGCAGTCTCCGTGATGTATACAAAGACTGAAAGAAGAGAAGACTGAGAGAAAAGGATGAGCTTAGACTCAGTGTTTGAGTCGTAAACAGTAATGCTGTGATTTACCAGTGTAGATGCTTAAGTATGTGTTTTCTTGGTTTGTCTCTCTTAGTTGTTTTCACTTTTTTCCATCAGTGGTTAAAGGACATATACTGGCATTGAAACCCCTACCATACAGTGAAAACCAGAAATCTTTAAGAGTACTTTAAAAATAACCTGAATGACTATTAGTTTTAGAGGTCACAGTGATTCTCATAAGGTTTTAACCTCTTGTGCAACTAGGGGTGGCATACGAGTTATTGTGTTCGGATAGTAAGGAATTATTTAACAGTTAACAAAAATTGAAAGTAAAATTAAAGATCTAATGTAGAATTATAAAAGATAGGAAAAAATATCTAAGCTCAATTTGCTAATTTGACTAAGGTAGATCCTAAAATCCTTCAAATTTGTGATTGCAAGGAAAGAAAACAAATTAAGGAGCAATTTTACCTTCAGTTTTAATTATACCCTTGGATATACTCTTCTTAGCATTGTTTTGGTGTTAAATATTGATAATTATCCTATTGATTTGGAATTAAATACCGCTGCTTAAAAAAATTTAGTAGCTTTGTCTTAGTCCAGATAGCATTGCTGTTATTATGATTGCATTGTTTATAAAATGACATTTTTATTTAGAAGAAGTAGAAGGAAGCAGCACAAATTACAATTTTCTTTCAGTCTTGAGCACTTCTACCTTCTAAAGTCAGCTAAAATGTTCCCCTTTACCTGCAGGAAGCTAAAGTGGAGATAGGGCTGGAAAAACACTGAATGTTTTTAGGCAGCCTCTCTTTCACCTGTCACATAAGTAATTGTGTCAGTGACACCTGAACAGGAAACTACATGCCAGTAAACATTCACATTTTCCCAAAATCATGAAACAGAAGAAATTTGAGAAGGCATATCTATCTATCTCATTCCAAACTTCTGAACTGGTAATTTCAGCATTTCTGCTGTGGACAACCTCTTTTCCTAGGACTATAAAAAATGAATATTTGTGATGTTTATTCAAAACCTTCTTCTATATAATGAAAAATAGCTTCATTTACAGAATCCAAAGCTTTTACTGCTGTAATGTACTTCATTTTGTCTAGCTCTTTACAATAATTCTGCCACTGTCTTTCTGAGACTGATGGTCAATGCTTCAGGGCAAACATTTGTGGCCTCTTAGTTATACTGAGGGAACCAGAAGAGTTTGAGATAATTTGCTGAAAACATTATGACAAATGGGGCTGGTGATTACTCCACTGGAGATTATCAGTATTTTAGGGCCAATTTTAAGTTAAGACTTCTGGAGATCCCCTATATTAACTATTTGCATTCATTACAGACATAAATGGGAAATCCCTATCTGTCAGGTGAAGCTTACAAACACGTTTGCTCCTGCTATTTGAAAACAGCAAGAAATGACAAATTAGAGTTGAGAGGCATTTACTGGCCTTTTGAATATGTGCTAACATAACATTTATTTCATATTTGCTTTTATTTTCACAAAATATATTAATTTTCACTCTGGGAATAAGCTTCTATGGTATCTGCATGGTACCTGCTATATGCAACAGCTGTGCTGGAACAATGGTTTGTGTGTTGAAATCAGAGAAGCCTTTGTAGCTTTCATTTGAGAACGAAGCTCTGTTCCAGCTCTGTAGCAAATTTTCTCTCTCTACATCAGTCATAGAGGGTGATATGCAATGAGCACTTCATGGGGTCTTTCTGGTCTTGTTAAAATGTTGTTGTTCATTTTTGCCAAATGGTGGGGAGTTAAATCAGGTAGACTGGAAAGGACCATGTCGTGGAATTGGAATTCTTGAGGTTGAAAAAAAACCCCATAAGATGATTGAACTCAACTATTAACCCAGCACTGCCAAACCCGCTGTTTAACTACATGCCTAAGTGCCACATATCCATGCATTTTAAATATCACCTCAAATGGTGACTCCACCACGTCCCTGTTCTGCCACTTCCAATCCTTGTCAATCCTTTCAGTGACATATTTTTTCCTAATATCTTATCTAAACCTCATCTGGTGCAATTTGAGGCTGTTTTCTCTCATTCTATTACATCATAACTTTACTTTTAATTTGAAAATGCTCATTTCTTGTCAATAAGGAAGCGATAGAAGTCCCATTTTAAAAGGGAAATACCCTTAACCAAAACAATTTTAATCAATTTACCTGCAATGAAATAATGATATTGGTGAACAGTATATTTGCTGCTTCAATGTGGCATAACTTTGTGTTTGCATACTCCGTTCTTTTCTGTTGTTTAAAATCCCTGCCTTTTAACTGTGGCTCTTCTGTTACCTTTGCACTTTATAACCAGATTCTGCTCAAATTGCACCAGCTCAAAGACCTGAGTTCTGCAGTTCTTACTGAGCACCTGAAATACTGGAATGGGAAACTTAAGCTTGGACTGAGTGTATGTTTTTTTAAGTTGCATTAATAGCTTAGGCTTATTAATAGCTTAGGTTTATTCCCTCTTGTGCTATATATGATCAAAAAAGTTTCTCATTAAAGTGTGACAGTGCTTTATATTGCCTGTACATAAAACCTCCATGGTTATTATACAAAAAGAAAAGGCAAATGACAGTTGGTGTCAACACTAAACAGCTTAGGGAAAACTATTTCCTCAATATGTATGTAATTTAATTGAAATGCAATATTTCATGAATATTAGAAAGTGAGGCTTTATTAAAAATGGCAAGGAAAGTGAAAGCATGACTGTTTAGAGTAACAAGCAGCACAAATTTATTCATTCAATACATCTCTGAATTATTTAAAACTCAGCAATGCACAAGGTCATGGAATAATTTTGGCAAGTACGCACTTTTGCATGATGCATTTCCATAATTCCACTACATCCATAAAGTTAATCACAGCTTTGGCATGCAAGCCTGCTTCATGTACTAAGCTGAGCCAGAAAAAGGCTCTGAATTAAAACTTAGGAACAAACCAAACAACTGACACTACAAATGATTTGTGATAGTTGAAAGCAGATGTGAGCTCTATAATGCTAGCAATTCTTACAAATATTTCATTTACTAAATCCCATATTTATTTGCAATACACATTTACAGATGGAAACCTGTCATTGGTCTGGAGATACATCAAAATTAGTGTGCACACGCACATTTTGATGTCACAAGTCTTCTGGAGGACATAATTATTCTGTGACAAGTGACAGCTGACAAGAGGTGTCCTTTGGACCACGGGGAAGAGAGCAGTTGAGCTATCCTTGGAAAAAAATCCATGGAAATTTAGTCAATTTTCTATTGTGGGCATTAGTACTCACCTGTCCTGAGTGCAGACTGACTGCTAACAACTTCTGCAGGCTACTAAACCAGAGGGGCTCAATGCATGCAATTTTCAGAACTGCACTGTCATTTCTATGCCCCCAGAAAGACAATGATATGTGGGAATTGCATAAGGTTTAGGGCTTCTTCTCAGCCTATCTTTGAGATGCTAGGACAAACTCGGCGTATTTTGAATTTTGCAATAGAGTTTTTGCATTCAGGATTTTGCGTCCTGTTGCCATATACCTCAACCAATTAATTAAGGCATGGGTTTGAGCGTGATTTTGAGGACTCCCATAATCACAATCATGCATTGCCAGCTTGAGGACGGTCTGTTTTATAGGGATTCTGATATATGGCTAATTTATAACTAAGTAGTGTTATACTTGTCTTGATAAATGTGGCTGAATTCTAGGCAGAGGACTTCCTAATATAGCAAGGAATAATCTACACACAGTGATCTCATTTTCTTCTTTACATGTTTTGAAACATCTCTGTCCAAGCTGGGAGCTGCTGAATGTGTTTGTTGTTTCTCTTACTCTTCTTTCATGCACACACACACACGGAGGAAATTATGGATCAGTCAGACTTTCAAAGAAGAACATGATTTTCATTTGAGGGCTTGGTGGACCTAATTTTAATTTTCAATGATTTGCTCGATTTATGTATTGTTCAGCTCAGGGTTTTTTTTTTCCAAATTAGTCTTGAAATAGATGTAATTTATCTCAATATATCCTAAGACAAGTGCAGAAGTGAAATGAAAGATCTAGCATCTAATTTTCAAATATTTGCAATATGCTGAGTGAATTTTTTCAGCACCTATAACCTTAAGAATTGTTAGGTTGTGTATAGGAAATACTTAAAGTTGCAATTTTTAAAACAGAACCCTGGTTCTATACAGGTTGTTTATTATTTGATTGACTTCCAGAGAATTATCAGTTCTGCTTTTCAAAAAGTAGGTACTTTAATCTTGGTACCCTGTTCTACTCTTACAGGAGTTCTTTATATAACAACCGGCCAGTTTCTGCTGAGGTGATGCATATAGATAACTTATCCAATCACTTTGCTGCCTTTAAGAGAAATTGCTTTATAAATAGTTTTGGACCACTCTGATTAATAAAAAAAAAAAAAAAAAAAAATGGATGAGATTTTTACTTTCTGTGTGTAGATCCCAAGAACTCTACTGTATATAAAATTGCAAGTGTTTTAATAGTTTCAAATTGCTTATCGAATCTGGAAAGAATTAACATCTGTAGAAGTTGCTGAAAGTTTCCTTTGGTTGTTAAATCTTGAAACAGTTTGGGGTTTTTTTGCTGGAGAAGAAAACAGGGAAAATAGAAAGTTAAGATGATCTTTAGAGCATCTATTAGAAATAATAAGCAGTCATTTCTTCCACATTTTTGCATGTATTGAACATTGTCACTCAAGAAAACAGATACATTAGTCAGTAGCTTTAAGTGTTTTAAGTGTGAACTTCATTATAAATTTCATATCACTATAAATCTGCAATTTATTCAAAACTGAAATAGGAACTGCCTGAGGGCAGTGTCAAATGGCAAAAAGTTGCCATTTTTTTTGGTGAATTTGTGTGCAGGCAACCTATTCATATTCATCAATTTCTAATTGTAGTTTTACAGAGGACAAGTTTCAAAACATTCTATAACCCCACAGATGATCACAGTTGTGTAAGCAGAGAAGACACATACCACCGATCTGCAAGGCTTTCCTTAATATTTTAAGGATATTAAAGGATACTTATTATTTTAGGATTTTTGGTATTTGAAGGTGTTACCAGTTTGATCAGAAATTACGTATTCAGTGCCAGGGTCCTATTTTCAAAAGCCAGTAGGATTGCCTTTATTATTAGGCCTTGCTGCAGACAGAATGGTCTGAATTGGATTCCTTTTGGATGAAGATAAACTGGGAGGTAAGTCTTGTGGCCACATCAGTGTACAAACAGGTGGGTTTTAGGGAAAAAAAAAAAAAAAAAACCAAAACCAACAACAAACATCAGCAGAAAACACCTTTGCATTTTTAGTCTGTAATTTTAACATTCAGAACTAAGAAAAAAACCTGTACAATTGAAACTCGATATTGGCAGTCCAAAAATTATTGTTGGAGCTCTAGCATGATTTTTTGTAAGAATTATTTGTGTCTTAGAAGTGTCAAAAGTGCAATTGTTTCAGAACTTTGGAAGAGTTAAATGGATGTAATCTTCTGTCTAAATCTGTGATCAGCTTATTGAAGATGATAGCTAATCACCTTATGCATACAGTTCCATATTATGATAAAGAATAATATTCACTAAGAAAATACCCATGTAATTTTATTATTTTTCTCCCCATCAATCTAATCAAAACATCAGCACTTTTGAAATGCTCAGCATTGTTGTTCTAAGTACCATGGCCACAATAATTAATCCCTTTATTGTATCATCTCCTACTGGTTTAAGACACATGAATAATAATTATAGAAAATTATTATTAAAAAAAAAGCTGCTATATAAAACCTCAATTAACATTGGAAGACAGCTCAACAAAATTCTGTGGAACATAAAATGGGTCAGTCTTGATTTATCTGCAACTACATTGCATGTGTGCCTTACTTGTTGGCATTTAAAAATACTAATTTGGAGCTTTATGAGAGGATAGCAAACATCTTCTGTTTGCTTTCAGCCTAACAGTTTCTTGTTTACTTTCTGTACTAATTTAGCTGTAAGTACAATGAAACTGTCACTCTGATGTGACATACTGACTTCAGATGTTAGAAAAAACAGCAAATTATGTCTTCCAAACATGCAGAGCCTTTGCTGTCACAAGTTATGCATTGTCTAAAGACAGATTCTTTTCGTTGCATGGTTCCAATAGGAAATACACTGCAAATACAGCTCTATAAGAATCTAATATATAAATCATGGGTTATCTGATTTTATTGCCCCTTTTACTCATGAGCCTTGGAAGCCAGACAGTTTGCAGGAAAAGGACCAAGAGAAGATCTGAAAAGATTATATTGTTTTTCTAAATTACTCTTTGTCTATGCTTAAGGGAGTTTGTCTTACCTTTAAGGAACTTGTTTGATATCATTCCCTGAAAGTTCTGCTAAAGTGGCTCCTGTGTGACCTAACAGATAATAGTGCTGGGGTTTTGAGATATCTGTTCTTCTCACTCATAATTTAAGCAGTCTTAGGAGGAGCACAAACTGCACTTTTAATGTATTTAGTAAAAGCCTCTTTATAAAGGTGAACCACAAACACTCCAGGTACTCTATCTCAGATCATATCACGGGCAATTTATTTGTGAGTCTTCCTAACAATAATTCCCACTGCAGTAATTAACCCAGATAACCACCCTCCAGAATCAAAGCTGTGGTCTCCTGGCTCCATTTACCTGTTTTTCCAGGCTCTGCAGATCCCTGGAGAAAAGAAAAACACAAAGAGAAAGAATAAGAGAGCTCGTCTCAGAGGAGAAATCATCATTGTCCTTCAGAACCACACCTTGGATGACAAGGAAGGTACGGTGTTCCCTGCTGAATTTTCTACAGAGCTGTTCCACCTGTGCTCAGGTACAGCTCCTCTGGGTGGGCTATATCTCACAGGTCTGAAAAACTGTTGCTGCTTTGAGCTGATAATGCTGGAGCAGAAGCCACTGTAGATGATTTTGATCTCAGGCTCCTGGTAAATGCATTCCTTTGGGGAATGGAACTTGCTGCCTCCCTGGCCACAGGAGTGAAGTTTTTTTCCCCAGATGGGTCATGTTTGTTAAGATTCCTTCACGTGTTTTTACAGGTCCTTGTCCCCAGAGCTGCCATACCCAGGGATAATGACCAGGGAGTACTTCTGGGAGTGAAATTATGAAACACTGGGAACTTCTGGGGAGGCACAGCAGCTCTGTTACTGAATGATGGACAGGTCCACAGAATTTACTGTCTAACCTGCAGAATGCTCCTGTAAAGGGTTGTAAGCAGCTTGTTCAACTTCATAATAGATCAAAGGTTTGATTTTAGTGTATCCAATACAATGAAGCCCTCAGGCTGCTGTATTTTAAATATGACATCTAGGGTGTGATATATTAGTATCACATATTTAGTTCTGCGACAAAATCCTACATATTAGTGAAAACAAGCAATAGATTTTATGGTCTTGAGCCAACATAGAGTTCTTTTTTTGCACATAGGTTTGCCAGACTCTATGAAATTAATAAAAACTGCTCATGTTAAATGCCTCCACAATTATTCTACTGCAGATATATCTGTGAGATAAAATATTACAAAAACAGAATAGGTATAGAGGGTGGTCTTGCTTGTTAAAATGTTATGCAAGATTAAGCAGTGAAAATCCTTTCTGTGACCTTGCTTTATGAATAAAACACTGCTTGTTCCACTGGTGGGTAAAATTAGAAAATGCAGAAGAAAGGAAAATGACAGCTATCAGTCCTTATGAAGTTATGTCCCCACTGCAAGCTCTGTGGGAAAAAGTGTAAACTGTATTATCCAAATGAAGACCATTTCAATTCTAATCACCACTATTAATATGCAAATTTTCTAAATACAAATATTCCCACTACAGTAAAGTACACATTTACTTTGGTGAGTAACAGACATCCCATTTTTTAAAACCCCTTTTTACCATTCGTACCTCAAAGGCCCTACATCATAGCTCTAATGCTTACTATTGGTGTTAAAAATAGACTGATTTCTCCCTGAGCATGTCAATGACACTGCTTCAGTCAGCAAGATTTTGGATTCCCATTAGTGCTCTATTTCCTTCCTCAGGGATCTGTGGCCTCCTTGGCACTCTCTGATTGAGTCTCCCCATCAGGCACTGCATTGTGCTATCACTAAACCACGTGTCTGGCTGCCTTATGGTCGTTTTACCCTCCATCATATGGATTTTATGTCATTACAATGTATTGGTGCTCTTAATATCTTCACCTTTCTAAACAGCCGAGCTAGTTCATTGTTCTGTGAATGTGTTTACAGCTTGCTTCTCTGATGGGATTTGGGTATTCTCAAGAGCCAAACGAAAAGAATGTGTTTAAATGTCATAGGCACCCCAGTTACATGATATTCTAGTAACCCTGAAATTGTTTTTAAAGGGATAGTTGGCTTTCTTACTGTTGTGTCACACACAAAATTGAGACAAACCCCAGAGGAATCAGCTATTCTATTATTTTACTAAACACTACTTTACATGACAATTTGTCACAAAATTGGAACCCCAAAACTTTCTCAAAATACCAAAATTTTCTGCTTTCTCTGCTGTATACAAACAAAAGAGAATCAGAGAGAACTAATCCAGGATATTTCTTCTCAATCTGTCAATTTAATTTTAAAATAGTATTTCATCAGAAACTGCACTACTGTTTTATTAGCACTAGCTACAATCTTGGAGTCTTAAAAATGACTTGGGGTTTCTATGTCTGTGTCACCTAAGCATTGTGCTTTGTTAATAAATTTAATAGCACTCCAAGCATGACATTTTTATTTTAGCTGCAGTAAAACTCTTCTGCAAAATCTGAGGGTTAAAGCTAGTTCACCTTCTGTCTAGAACTGTTCTTCAGCCATTTTCTTTGTTAGAAAGGAAAATGATTTTAAATACCTGAAAGATACAACTGTAGGCTTGTGCAGACTTTCTGAACATCATTTCTTGAAGGCATTATAAAATTCTGGTGCCTAATGTAATGCAGATCATTCAGCATGATATCATCTATATCAATTCATGGTGCCTTCATAAGCAGTATCTAAAAGACCTCTGATACACTTCTCCCAGGAATTAAAGAAAGAGGTTATCAGCCACCACAGAAGAGAAAATATGATTTTTTTTTTTTTTTTTACAAAATAGCTCTTGAAGATGTGGTAAAAGTGTGAAAGTAGAAAATTTTTAAAAATTTAGCTTTTTATAAATTTAGATAATTTTTGGGATTTCACAAACTTCACAACAGCATTGAATTTTTGAAAACCTTTTTCTTCAACAGCTTTCAGCTACTTTGTCCCAGAAATATGACAGTAACTGGAGAACCTGTAAGGGAGATTGAAGTGACTGTGATAGTGAGATTGAATCCTGAGATGTTTCGAGCCAGATGTTACAAAACTTGCAGAGATTGAACATTCTTCAAACTAGACCCATCTTGTATATAATATCTCTGAAAGCCCCTTTGCCCTCAGTGTGTCCTCAAATATAAAACTGAGTTGTAAGGAGTTAGTTTAGAGCTATATAAAAGCCAACTTTACCAATGAAATCTTTTATTCTTTCTTACTTTCTATTCTCACATCTGTTCAGGGATCCTAGAGCATTGTTTTGTCTTCAAGGATTTTAACAGAGTAATAGAAAGATATTCATACAGATGCCAGAAAATTCCTTGCAGGTGCTGACCTATGAATAGAATATCATCAGAATTCATATTCACATCTAGAAATTTTCAAATAGTTATGGTTACATCATTTGCAGGAAAAAAGAAATAAATTTCCATTGTACCTTTAGGATTTTTACCAGTAATCACAACTTGGTGGCATGAAGATAGAGATAAATACGTTATTAGTTATGATGTAAGTTACCAAAAGTCCTGAAGTAGGGAATTTCTTAGAGAAAATGTTTCAGGTGACAGGAAAATAAGCTTACTTGTCACAGGATTTTTGAAAATAATTTTGCCTATGGAATTTGAAATATAATAATTTGATTCTTTTAACATTTAAATATATTTTATAGGACGAAATTAAAACCTCAGCAAGAAAAAAAAAGGGGCTCTAAGCCCTCCTGGGATAAGACCACACTTGATTTGGAGGATGTGCTTGAGGCATGCATTAGTTTCAGTCTTGCAGTGAGCTGCAGAAGTCAACTGTACTCTGCTTCCTTGAATAAATCCACTGGGTTAGCTGAATTCATGGCACACTTCATCACAAGGAACTGTGTTTTTTGCCCCCAAGATAAAAGTTTAGAAGTTTGATAAGCACTGCCTACCCAATACAAGAAAAATACAATAACCTGTCTCTGTAAATACTTAGTTGAAGCTGGTATGAACCATACATAAACATAATTGCTTAAACTGGCTAACACGTATTATGAGCAGGAATTCCCTTTTTTTTCTGCAGCACCACTTAGTAGGAGAAAGCCTTGGGTGTTTACAAGCTTTACAAGGTAAGAAGGATGTTTCAATGTTTCTATTTTTATTTATTTTATTACCAATAAGAGTTGATGTCTTGCTTTGTTTCCTTTTTCCTTTCATTAGCTGAAAAGGTGTGCAGTCTTTTCATATTCTTGTACCAAGAGAAGGATTAAAGAGAAAGTAGTAGGTAAGGTCCTTGTTTAATATATGGCTGTAAAACACTGAGTCACTGTTTAATTCTGGCATTTGATAAATATCATAATGGCTATTACTCATTAAAAACTATAATGTTGCAGGAAAAATTACTTCACTTAGCAGTTTTTAATAATGCATTTGTAAATATTGATATTTTATAGTATGACTTAAATTCTTCTGAATTATCCAGAAGGTTCCAGGCTGTGTTGTGAATGATCTCAGATTAAAAGATCTGAAAAGTTACCAACTTAAAAAGATTTTTAAAAAGTTGAATTTTTTTTCTCCATTTATATCTGAATGAAACTTGGCTATATTTGTCATGTGCATGCAATTCTACTTCCTAAACAATTGTATTTTAGGACTATCAACCATTAAGTCCCTTAGCAGCAATTAAAGGTATCTTTTAGCTCTAGGTTTTTTGAAATGCACTAAATTCATGTAGCTGTGGTTCGTGGCACAGTTTGTAAAAAAGTAGATGTGGCTGAGAAGAGCATGAGATTTCTGCTGTGGCATTTGATCAGGTGGAACTCTCTGTTCTTCTCCATGAAATTGTGCTCTGCAGTAAAGAAGAGACAGGAATAAGAGAGGCTGGAGAGAGAAACTGGCTGCTGTTTTAAGGGCACTTCTGGGGCTAGGGAAGGGAAGGCAACCCTAGGCTGAGGAGACTGTGTTGAACGTAAAAGTTGGCATCTATCTATCTATCTATCTATCTATAAAATATAATATATATATTATATATTATATATATATATTATATTATATTATATTAATATTTATATAATATATATTTTTATATTTTATATATATATATATATATATATATATAAATGCCTTTGTTTGTCATTTCCTTATTACCAGATAAATTACACAAGCAGTCACCAACCCAGCTGAACTGCCCCTGCTGCTTTGTGTTTCGGGGCTGAGGTGGTGGCTGTTCTCAGTGGAACAGGGGCCAGGGGAATTGGAGTGCCAGCACTCACAGGATCTCCCTGGATTTGCCTTCCCACTGCAGTGTTGTGTGAGCACCAGGAAAACTTTCCTTGCTGCTGTCTGGTTTTGGAAGGAAGCTTTGAGGTAAGTGGGAAAACATCACTGAAAATATTTTGCTGCTGTCTGTCCTCGACAGGATTGTACCCTTTTGGAAGAAGATAAATCAGGGTGATAAATTCTGTGTTCTACAAGCTTCAAAGTCTAGAGTCTGTATCATACCAAATTAAGAAATACATTATAATCTCTTAATATGAAGGCAGAAAGACTATTTAACATAATATGCCAACCAGAGATAGCACGGGGAACCCATCAAAGCACTTCAGAGAAAGCAAAGAAAAATAAATTTGCCTCAGTGGCCAGTGCTCAAAATTATAAATCCAAAAGAAAAACTCAGGGAAAAAAAAAAAAAAAAGAACTAGTGAGACTTCAAAATCAGAAGAAAGAAAGAAGACTGAAAATAACTTGAGACTGCCTAAGGCAACCATTAAAATCAGTCAGAGACAAAATATTTGTGGAAATGTGAAGTATAACTCAAATTCACCGAGACAAATAGTTAATTTAATTGCTGAGGTAAGCATCAGGACACCATTTATATTTTGAAAATTCTTTGAGATTTTACTTTTGAATGAGTAAACTTTTCTAAACACAGAAGAGGGTAAAAGTCATGTCTGATATGTACCATAACTCTGTAAAATTAAGCAGGACTGCACGACCAGAAACAACACAGAAAATACCAGTGAAAAAATGAGAAGCAATAGAAAATTACTTTTATTTAGTAAACATATGTATCTTAAGTCTTTGTGTAATCTGAGGATCTGAACTATGCTAGCATAGACAACTCGAACTCCTACCTTGCAATCTGTACAAAAAAAAAAAGAAAAAAAGAATGATCAGTAGAGCTGTAGACAAAATTATTTGCTGTCACCCTAATTTCTCTCTACTTTAAAACTATTGCTAATCTCTGCCAGGGATGAAACAAAACTTGTTCAATTTTTTCACTAGTAGCTATTTCCTTTTGAGACAGGACATTCTGCACTATGGGACACCTGATTGTGGATCCTATTTAAGACAGTGGAAAATGTGAGCAGCAGCTCTGAAAGAGGTGAAACAGTCTTTTCAATACGAGCTCAGATGCCCAACATCTGAAAGCTCTCTATTGTTTTTTTTCCCCTTTTCCCAGGAAATATTTAGCTGTCCAAACCACTAAGTAAACAAGAATCAACCAACAATTCACAGCAACAAGTAGTAGGGTGCTATTATATGGTGGCAAACGTGAGATATTTTAAGTTAAGAGAATATTTTCTCATTAATCAAGTTTTTTTTTTTTTCTAGTGGAAAAATTACTGGGTTTGTGAGGAAAAGTAATCCTCTGCCTAGTTATGAATTGGAAGCCTAAACTCTTAGAAATACTTACCATGTGAAAAAATGTCAGCTTTTTCAAAAAGACCCTAAAGAATTGCAGCATAATCAAAATTGTGCAAAAAGGAAAAGTGAAAACAACAGCTGCCTTTTAAAAAAGTGAGTAAAATGGGGAATTGGCAAATTCCTTTCAAATGACCCACTCTAGTTGAAAGCATAATTTCATACTCTCTTTAATTATTCTAATCAAGATAATGTGTAATTAATTGCTTAAAACTGGATGGTGGATTGGAGAAAAACAAGTAGAAATTTTAAATAACTGTTTACTACGCAAGCAATAGGTTTATTAGCTCTCATTTTAGTCCTCTAGGATAAAAAATTTCCCAACTAGCCCCACCCTACTCAAAGCAGTCCTTGATCTCCCAATTACATTTTCAATGGGAAAAGTTTGATTGAAGTTAATGATCTTACACGTAGTTGAGTACCCTTATATGTGTAAACTGAGGGTTTCAATTTACAGAGAACTACCCATTAAAATACAACTTGGGTCATACTTCTACAATGATTATTATTCCCTCTTCTTGGTTTTTAGAGTTTTTGGAAAAATTTGCAGTTCAAAATGCTTCCAGTGAATTTGATAAATAACCTTTTGAACTCCAAAGTTTTCCTTACAGTAAATGCAATAAAACAAAAAACATTTAGTACATTATAATAAAGCAAATATTCATTTAAAATAAAATACTGTAGAAATCTTTTTGGTTTTTTTTCCCTGAATACAATACAGGACAAACAAGATGTGCTCTGAAAGCAAGCAGTTATTTCCCATCTCCTGGAGAATATTTGGCAAATATGTATTCAATTTCTAATGCCTGCCAGGCTGTGGATCTGTATGTCATGATGTGAGATTGCATGCCTTGCCACAGAAATACAGATCCTCAGGGCTCATTGGAAAGCTCCACCTCTTTTTAGGTAAACAATCATCTACAAAGGGACTTTGCCTGTGTGAGTATAATTGTGTGATTACGTCCTAAAAGGCTCTTCCTTTCCCGTAAAACTTGATTACCTGAAACAACTCTGAAAAAGGATGGAGATAGAAAGAAAAAGAGGGGGAAAAATCATTGTGTTGCCTTGCAAAATAATCAGAAAGAACAGCTGAAACAAGGATGAGAGAATTCCTGCATTACACAGATGTTTCCATTGAAAAACCTCAGCTCTTTGTGGATTTAAGTCATAAGAAGATTGAAAGTTAGCTCTGATTTTCTTCAGGAACATGCAAAATGGTATAGTTACCTAGCACAAAAAATAGCTTTTAAAATGTATATATATTGAATTTGGTAAGTTTACAAAAAAGTATATTTATTCAATTGCAATTTATAAGATTGTTTAGGAAATCTAAACCATAAAGAGCAAATTTTTGCTCATTGTTTCTTGTCTGGCGTGAAAAGTCTCGGAGTAGCTGAAAGAGAAAATGTAATGGTAATTAAAGTATAGAACAAAAAATTACAGTCTAAAAATATCATATCACCTGGAGTGATTTAGACATAAGAAAAGATGTCTTTCTAGCCTAATTGAGCACCATATTACAAGCTGGGATTAGGATTTAATGAAAGCAGTGTGGATGCAACAGGGTTGGAATACATGTTAAGTTCATGTGATACAAAAGTCCCTTTTAGACACCAGCAGAACAGGAGGAGGAAAAGGAAGGGGATGAACCCTAAACCTGAGCGCTTAATGCTAACCCTAACCCAAACCCTAAGCAGAATTTTTCCATAGATCCAGCATTGTGTTTGCAAGCTACACACAAGTCAAAGTGGATGTTAATTCCATCTTTATGCATCTTAGGAGTTTTTAATCCTCTTAATTGTTCTAGAAAACTCAGGGGTTTGGCCATTCTTTGTTTCTTCATTTCAAATATTTATGGAGTCACGTTGTTGAACAGTGAAAATAGCCATTGCAGTGTTTGGACAATGCCTTTAATGACATACTTTGACTTTTGGGCAGCCCCAAATTGGTCAGGTCATCCTGGTAAGCTCCTTTCAACTGAAATATTCTATTCTGTTCTATTCTATTCTGTTCTGTCCTGTTTTGTCCTGTCCTGTCCATGTCTGGTGATAATAAGGAATTTCCAACATGTCAAACAAACCCAATTTTGTTTCTCTGCATTATTATCTATTAATGTGACATTTCCCCTAGAGGATAAAGCTTAATAACAGAAAATCTGAGGAAAACAGGCACTGGAGATACACTCTGGCTTTTTTTTTTTGTGGCAGTGGGTCTTTGGATAGCTTAAGGTCTCTTAGGTTTGCCCTTTTTTCAATCCTGCCTTGTAAACAACTTATTCTAACCCTGGGTGAGCTGGATTATTGTTTTTTGTGGTTGAACATGGACGTGCTCTTAAGTTTAAAACAAGTTGGAGAAAATGTTTTGGGTTTTTTTCCATCAAACTGATTTCTTTTTCAGTCAACATATCCCATTTACAATGTCCCTGTGTCAGTGCAATGAAGACATGATGCACTGTGAAAAAGAAGTGGCTTAGGCCAACAAATAGCTGGGAACTGTTCCGTAAAGTATGCACTGAAATATGGCCTTGAGGTTGTGAGGAAAGGCTGCAGAGCCAGCACACTCAGGTTTCCTCACCTCACAGTGACCCATGGCCTCCAAGTTGGGTTTTTTTTTGTTTTTGTTTTTTAATTCTTTCTGAGAGTCAGGCAGAATGATAAGGACAGAGGGTCAACAAGTCAATACTTTCCCACCTACCTCCCAGGATGCTCCTGAACCTGGCAGCTGTGAAATGTTCCCATTTTCTGCCATTAGCTCTCACCTTGTACACCAAGCATTCCACAGGCATAGAGGAAATCTGTGATAGAAATGGAAATGGGTTGTAGGTTTTTCGGGTGAAGAGTTTGTTGCTGGTTGAGGAATTCTTTGGCAGAAGGGGCTGTGAAGGGTCTGCAGACACAATATAGCCAGCCTCACATCACTGCCCAAGCCCACAGCTACGGTCTGAAAATCCCAGGCTGGCTGACTACATCCTTTCAGAGCAATCAGAATACTCTAAATTGCTTTTTAGGAGCAGACTGAGTCTTGCTAGTCTGAGATTCAGAGTTCAATATCTTGGTGAGTTTCATTGTAGTTAAAGGTCCCTGGATAGTCAACCTACTTCTTATCTCTCACAAATTTCTTTATTTCTATGAAGTTTGCATAATTTCCTATGTGTCTCACTTTTTAGACTCTTTGCATTTATTTATAATATTTTTTCTTTTCATCTGTATGTTGGGGCTGTTACGTGTTACAGCATTATACACATACACATCCTTAACCTTTATAACTAATGAAATGTAAACAAACAGCAGGTATAATTCCTGATCAAAGTTTAATTATATTAATTCAAAAAATATGCCTGCCTGTGTTAAACTGTATTCTTCTCAAGCTTACTCTTTTGAGTGACTTTTTTTGGGGAAATTCTTTATTGATTTCTTTCTTTTGTATTTATGCCTACCTGATGCAGTATCTCACATTTTGAATAAACCTTCAAATGCAGTCCCCCCAGTGTAAAAACTCTTTGGCAGCCATTCTCTGCTAGCCTACAATATATATGTTTTTATATAGAGAGATACATAAAAAAATAAACCACTAGTCTTAGAAAGTAGATTTCGCAAAAAAATACAAATTTATCTTCTTCCAGATAATGTCATGAGAGATCATAAATTGATCTAAATGGGCTGCTGGCAGCCTACTTTTCAACTGTATTAGGTTTGTCTGCATTGAATCAAAATAGAAGCAGCTGGATGTGTATCTGAAAGTCAGATTCCCATTCAGCAGCAGCGAGACACCAAATCTGTAGGAGTAAAGATTCCTATCAAAGATGAGATTATTAAGTGAACAATAACAAAGAAAAAAGAAGCCACATGAAAATCTCCCCTCCTAATTGTATTTAGTGTCAAATCAATATGGCATTAATGCTGCTGATTATATCAGTGGTATCCTGCCCTATGTTGTTATACTCATCTATATCTTGCTGAGTAATGGTTAAAGTACCATCATAGAATATAGTCCTCAAAAGGATTTTTGCTAGTTAAAACTAAGTGAAAATGCTGTTTTTGTTCTTATTGAGGTCCATGTCAGCTCCAGGAAGTGGATTATCCTCTTCCACATTCTGCCCTCTCCATTTATCATCTTTCCAATCACTAGATAGATATTCTTCCTGACCAAAACAAAACCAAAAATCCCCCACCCAACCAAACAAAAATAAACAAACAAACCTGACAAAAAAAAACAAACCCAGAAAAATTTCCCAAATATGTCTGCTTGGTTTAATTTCCCCTACGTGCAATTCTTAGAAATCAGTCCAAAACATTACACACAGAATAAAATGTGTGTAACAGTAAGGCAGATGGGCTGAACCACGAGTTTAGGGAGAAAATGTGTGGGGAGGGTATCAGGGAAAGGAAAACACAGGATAGGATTCTGACTGTAGAACACTGAGAAAGAACAATAACATGGAACTTATGTATTCTGAGTCCCAGTCACCCTCGGAATCACAGCTGGTTGTTTTGGACAAAGGTTTTGTACAGTAGCATAGTGAAGAAGGGATGGTTTCCCTGATGGCAGCAGCTGGTAATTGTTCCTGGAAGATGGGATGTGCTGCAGTTTCTGCTACACTAACAACTTAAACCAACTATATTGCATCTAGTGTTTCTGCTTTGTTAAATTGCCATTTATGATGCTAAGCATAATTAACACTGTTTTCAATCTCATTTGCATCCTTTTCTTTTTTCTTTCCCCTCAGTTGTGGGAACCTTTTGTTTTTATGTAAGTTCTTTAGCAACTTTATGTCTGCCTTTCTTAATGCACTTGGAGCACATGCTTCAATTCCCTTTTCTTTTCTGTAGTGACTTTCTATATCTGAGTCTTACTTCCATTGATGCAGAGCAATTTTACAGATAAGGGTACAGAGTGCACTTTTTTCCATTTATAAACCTGTACCTGTGCAAATCAAGGATTTAGATGCTGTGGACTAGTTCCATACAAAGGACAATGCACTATAAAATTTAATTTTAGGTGCCCAACTATTTCCTAAAATGTATGTTTGGAGCCCATACTCTCCTAATCCACTACACAGGAAACTTGAGTAGAATTCAAGTCAAGCAGCACACTGGAGAGCCTTTCAAGAGAGCTGTTAGGAGGGGACACTCTCCAAAGACAAAGCTCATTCTTGAGCAGACATAAGGTGCTCATCCCACTTTAACAATCACTCCAGCAAAATTATTTTGTTTAATGCAAGGATATTTTTTTTTCCCCTACTTGGAAATAACAAAAAAATAAAAACTTAAAAATGGCCCTGTTGCTAGGTTTGAGCATTTCCTTGGAGGTTGATTTTGAGCATTCATTTAAATTCCAAGTGTTAGAGAGGAAGAGGGAGCGGAGAAGGAGATGAAAAACATTAAATATAGTCTCCTCATTGTAGTTAAAGGTAATTTGGTTTTGAAGCTTTCTTGAGCCTTAGCCATGACGTGGGTATCAGGCTGCTCAGCAACATCAGCAGGATAAAGCCACATTATCCATGTGAACAGTGGTGGAAATGTGAATCACTTAGGTTTGCCTGGAGGAAACTTTGACAACTGGTGAATTTTTAGAGCACCTAAAGGAACATGAGTGTCTGAGTTGCTGGTAGCTGGACCAGATGATCACTGCAGGTCCCTCCCAGCTGTAGAAGTCCACTCTAAAATCGAAGCAGGGCTACAATGATCCATTCAGTGACAGTGGAGAGCATGGGCGCCATGGAGTTTGATCTATGTCTACCCACTTCCTTCACTTCCTTTTAAATTAGCTTTTGGGAGTTGGATTTTCTTTTTTCTTTTCCTGGTTTTCCTTTGTATGCTTTTCCACCGCTAAAGCTGAAGTCCAGGGATGATTTCTATTTGCCTGTGACTTAAATAATGAAAATCAAACTTTTTATGAACTACATTATGGTATATATACCATATATACATGGTATGTACAGAACTCATTCTGCTCTTATACCATTCTGCTGGAAGTCTAATGATTATGAGTTTAATGTTCTATGGATATAGAAAAGGAAAAGGAAGCAAACAAGATCAGTGCTACACTTTTCAGTGTTAAGCAATTGTTTGAAGTTAGATGTGTAATTTTCTTTCTTTACCTTAAAAGGTTCTTTAGGATGTGGAGTTTAAGACACCAAAGGTAAATAGTTTCCCCGTTCTCAATTTATAAAATAAGTGATTTTGTAAATTGAACCTGGAAATGATAGATTGGCCATTCAGCCTTGGTTTTAAAGAAAAAGCCTCAGAAATCCCACAATTCTATAGCGCAGATTTATTAATATGCAGGGACCTTCAGAGTGGTCCTTTGGCTTTTTTACTAGGTGTTAAAAGTTAGCAATAAGTTAAAAATAACTTTTGGGATCTCAGTTCTGATTTTCTTCACATTAAATACTGGAATAATAAGCATTCCTATTTCTACAGCAATAAACAGTCCAGAACACTCGTGTGGGGTGATCTGAGCAAACCCAGATCTGCTAAATTGCTGTTCCTGCAATAGTTACAGCCTGTGCCAGTGGCCATTGCCACAGTGGCCATGCAGAGGTTTGTTTTTGGCATGGGCCAAGGACCACGTGCAGTAAGTAGCTCAAATACAATTATCTTGGTTCAAAAGGTAAGAGAATTTTTTGTGATGTATAGAGCAAATATAGTGTGGGGAAAGTGGTTAGAGGTGAAACTGGAGAAAATCATGAAGTTACGTTCACATTAACCAGGATGTTATGTTCACACTAACAGTAAGGAAGTTATAGGGTGAAACTCCCTGGGTGAAATGCAGTTCCTGCTCCCTGGCTGGGACTTGGTCAGCATGTCTCACACACAACACATGCTAAAGGGAGCTAAAGGGAATAAAAAGCAGAGTGGAGACACCGCAGCCATGCTCTGCTGAAATCCTTGCAAGAAGGGGAACTCAGTGGTACCCTACAGCTGATGAGCCTGACAGCAGCTGCCAACCAAGGGGAAAAAAAAGATGTCTTGCTGCTGAACCAGCAACCATGGAGAGAGATAACAGCTGTAACACTGTGCACATCTCCATCCAAAGGCTGCCTCAGGTGTAACACTGACATTACCCACCTCTGAGGTACCCCCCCACTGAACATGATGAATGACTGGAGGCACTCAAGCACCTCCTAAACATAAAATGTGGTAGAAAACCAAGTTAGTGTGAGTCCTTCAAGGGTAATCAGCAGGAACATCGTTGGCTATGGAGACCTGGGAGGCCATCTCCCTTATGCTGTTGGCATGTGTCCCTCAACCAGCCAGTCCAACTGCCGTTTAACCCACTGGAATATTCAGTGAAGGGATATTCATCCACAGTGGGATGGTGACAGACTGGTTGGGCACAAGGGTTTTGGCTTTCCTGGGGCCCTGACAGACTAATAAAACACAAAGAGTTTGAGAAAATCTCCCCTTTTCACATGATGCCAACATTTCTGTTCCACCTCATCTACAGCTGTTCCCTCTACTACTGCCTAAATTCATGGAGAGTCTATAGAAATAATAAAACTCTACTTGATAGTGGAATTCTCTTTAGGAGCATGCATGGAGTAAGTCAGAGAAAGGCCAAAGCACAAAATTAAATTAACTACCAGGGCACACAAAAGATAATAAATAATGCTGTAAGTGCATTAGCAGTAAAAGGGAAACTCAGGAAAATGCTGTCTGCTGCTAAGTGGTCTAGAAAGGCTCTCTGAAAAATAATGACAACAAAAATAACAAATGTTTTCATTCAAGTCTTGTCCAGTGTATGCTGTTGGAAATTGCCAATATGAGTAACACAATTATTATTAACCACAAACGTTTTCTATCAGACTAAAGAAAGATGAATTTGGATACTTGAACAAATTGTGGTTTGAATGGGGTAAATGAGATAAAATTGAATCAAAGGTTTCCAAAGTATGGTTGAAACAGTGTCAGAGGCTGACTGATTATCTCGGAAAAAAAATAACAGGAGATGTTCCAGAAAAATGGAAAAAAAAGCGCTTTTTGCTTAAAGGAACCACAAGGAAATTGCAATGGTGTCAAGATAATATAATTTATGAGAATAATTAAACTCCTTATCAGCACCTAGGAAGAAAAAAACTTTATGACTAACAGCTAGTGAGGAATATCTAGCAGAAATCAAGTTAAACTTACTGTATTATAAGCAAAGGTAACTTCCCACGTTATACTGTTAGATAAAAGAAGAGGATGCTTTATAAATGATTTAAGTGATTTTTTTTAACAGTATCTTTTTGGCTGTTCAAGAAATGACATGCCATGAATTTCTAGACAAAACATTGAAATTAATCTGTATAATCCCTGTTTAAAACAATCACATTACTTCCTTCAAAAAATATCCTTTCACTTTTATGGGTTTTATTTGGTTGTGCTTTTGGTAATAATAGATGATCAATACAGAGTATTATTGAAATTAGATATTAAAAACTAATCATGATTTGGGGCATCCAAGGTTATTACCTTGCTTTATAATGGTGTGTAGGTAATACATGAGATTCATTTGTCCGATATTTTGAGATATTTCTGCAGAACTGTGAATACTAAAAGCTTTTTCAAGACAGGCATCATTATTCTAAGAGTCAAGGCTTCAGAAAAAGCCCCTTGTTGCTCATGATTAAAGTGTTTTCAATAGTTTGTCTAGTTGCTTAATGATATTTGAGTTTTGATGTAGTTGAACTAACATGAAGGTTTTTACCGCAGAATTTGATGAACATCAAGGTTTCAGTCAGCAGGCTTAAATATTGAGGAGAAAGTACTGCTGTAAATGTAGAAGAGTGGTGCTGTAAAAGCATCATTATGTGGTATTGACTTGATTTTTTTCCAAAAGTTCATAGCAATTTTTTCAGGAAGCCAGAGCTAAAAGGGGATTCATAGTTCTGGTTATTCAAAACTGTCCTCTTGGTAAAATTATAATCACATGGAAAAAATTGAAAGAATGTGACACAATTTCTCACAATGAGTCTTAGAACCAAGATTTTGAGTTAACCTGTGTTCAGGTCCTTAATCCTATAAATCACAGTGCCCTTTTCTCTTCCTAGGTTAAACTGCTGTATTTTTTAGGTAATGTAATCTGTAGGGACTGTTATTAACCAGCACCTTGGCTGTAGAACCCCTAAACCCGTTTAAATGCTGGTGGTCTGGGTAATAGACACCTTGTTAATGAGATAAAATGGTCTCCCTATGAAATGAGAGTTTGTGTTACAGTCTTGAAGGCAGGTGTTACATTACAATATCCAGTTTGTGATACTGGGATTTACCCAGTTTTGGATTACTGGGTCTGTAAAAGGCAGAAATGGTGTTGGGAAGAGCTCAAGCAGGAGAAATACTAGGCTTGCTTTCATTAATGAAAGTTATCCTCTGTAGATCAGTTGTTGAAATTTGTTTAAAATAGCCACTGAAATACTTCAGAAGATCAGGACTTAGTTTTTCCTCAATGTCATCTGCCTAATCTAGTGAAAAGTAACAAACAAGCTTTGTTTCTTTAAGATACACCTTTGATGGCTCCATATATAATTTGATTTAAATGTATACGAAATAATATTGCACAAAATAAATTGCAAAGAAATATTTTATAATTGCTATAGGAAACGTTCCTGTAAGTGACATTCTTACTGTAGTTGTGTCCATTCAGATGGAAAAAATTCAAACAATGTCATTGAATCTAGTGCAACCCAGACATTAAATTTGCATTTTAAAACCTAAGTAAATAGTATTATTTCACTATTGAATCAATGTATTCAGCTATTTATGTTTGATTTTATAGGAAAAAAATCAAATCTGAAGCTTTGCATAAATGCAGCAGACTTCTTGTTAGTGAGGGATTTGACAATTGTGGACAACAATGGTATGTATCACATATATAATATATATATTAATTCATTGAAAACTTTAATTTCTGACAGCCATTTTTGATGAGTCCAGCATGTCCAATCAGGTGCAATCCCTAATGTATCCAAATGCTGATATTTCTTGTGGTTATCATAAGATAGCATTATAACTGTGAAAAGTTGCAAATATTTTGCATATAAATTAAAAGTGTTAGGACAAAACTGAAGATTGCTTTTTATAGTCTACCTGCTTTTATAATAAATTTCACAGCTCTTCAGGTGGGAACATATAACAATGCTGTGCTAGCAGTATTCTTTTCCTGATTATCCTTTCCTAACAAATTATCTATCTTGAGATAAGTAACATCTGATGAAACAGTAGGTGAAGAGATAATTTAACAGCAGTAAAAATGAATGAAATAGTAATTTGAGGATATATTTATATCACTGGAAAAAGGATAAATAAGGAAAAGGCTTTCTGCTAAAAACCAAAAAAAAAAAACTGAGGAAAAACCTCCTTTGAAATAAACCTACCATCTTATGAGTTTATAATGTGAAAGGATCTTAAAGAAATATGATGCAGATTGTGAAATGAAAGTTTAATGACAATGAAGTTAATTGTTCCTCTCTTCTTTGATGTTTGTTGTATCAAAGTTAAATATACCTAATAAAAAAGGGTTTCTTTTTGATTTAAGAAATTGATAAAAACAATGTAATAATTCTCCTAAACATTAGGCTTAGAAAAGTTAAAATTCTCCTAACGTACTGGGAAACCAATCAACAGCATGTAGCTTATTCCCTTGCCTTGCCGTTGCATTAATCTCCCAGCACCCTGTATAAAAGAGCAATTCAGATAATTTCTTTCAAATGTTTCTCTGACATTTTAAAAATTAAGCTGGAAAAGAATCGGTTTTGTTGCTGTTAAGCAACAAAATGTTTTAATTGATTACCTGCTTTGTTAAAAGGAAAACAAAATTCTGTCAATAAAATCCAAAACTCTGGTCAAAAGTAAACACAAAATATGTAATTGATTGTTGCTCAGCTAGTGTTTTGATAATAAAATGATCTTTAAGAGGTCTTCAAATTGGGAACCAGAATTAAAGCATACAATTGAGTGGAAGACCAACGTGACACAGTGTATTATGCTGTAACCAGTGTTATATACCATTATTTAAGTTTTAGATTCCCACAGGATGCAAAAGACACATTTAGAGCGAGATTCTGAACAACTCCACTTGGGCTTGTCAGCCCAATATTCACAATCTAATTTTATTGTGCATATAAGACCTTAGAAAATATACAGCCTTCATCTAGTTAGTTTTGATCATTTGCATTTCTAATTTGGATCCCATTGTTGTTTTCAGAGATGACTATTAATTTACTTAGTGACCCTGTAAAATTTTATTTTTAGTAAAAGAAGTAGATATCCAAATAGCTGTCTACAAATAAATTAATTGAATAACGCATACAGCTTCAAAAATATATAGTACCTTTATTTATTAGAAGAGGGGAAAATTAGGAATTATACTTTTGATAAGGTAGTATGTACTTTTGTTGCTATAATGAATTGCGGCCAATAAGTGCAAAATTAAATTCTAATAATGTAATCATTTCATCATGTTGATGAATTTTGACATAAGTGTAATTGAGTGGATTGTGTAAGCAGTGAAAATTAGATATGTGTCATTCCTGGAGGAGATGATGACCAAAGGTATGAAAGGCATAATAAAGGTGATTTTGCTACCCTGATCTATCGCCTTCTATAACCAAGTTTGAATGCTGGAACCATAACGAAGGATATTTTGTGGAGATTATTGCTTTGGTTCATATTTTATGTTGTTGGTTGGTTGATTTTTTAAGCACAGCTTTATCTATTGGTTTCTGCTAAAATAAACTTTTGTGAATGCGTCAGAGTGATAAATGTGAGAAAAAGCAAATTGAAGCAACTAATGGCATTTGGATCCAATCTTATTCAAATCAAATTTGACATTTAATAGATCACTCTGTTTAAAAAATCTTTTCCTAGAATTGGGGGCTATTCTGTAGGTGCACCATCTCACAAGAAATTCTCATTTCTTTATCTGCCCAGGTTTCCAATGTGACTAGATCTCTTTTATACAGTGTTTTCATCTTCAGCAATGATTACAGAGCTTTGCAGCCTGGTATCAATTATAAATGTCACAAATACGCTATTCATTTCTTATTAGGGGATGTTAAATATTAAAACAAATTCTGAAATCCTCAGACAAATGGCACGACCTTTTTCCTTTTATCAGGTTTTAGCACTACATCCTTTTAGATGATTTTCAAACTACATGATTGCGTTCCAAATTAATAGAATTTGAATTAATCATCAGTCATTGCAAAATTTCTGCATCATATCATTATAAAGAAATCTTCCTCTTAAAGAGCAAACTGCAAGAAATAAATGTGCAGATGCAAAGTTTGTGCTTGAAGACTGGGTAGCATTTCACATTGCCATTCTGATACTGCCCAAGATTTAAAATGGCCTACAGTATTTTATATGCTTTTGGCTTTAAAAACCTCTGAAAACAGCATTCCACTCATTTTCTTGATAGTTTTAATTGCATTATTATTTAACCTACGAACTGTATGGTAAGACTTTGACATGAACTGCTTCTTGATTTCACTTAAATAAAACCAGGTGTTCTCGAGTCTTCAGCAATTCACAGAGCACAGCTTCTGTTGTCACATATTTTTTTATCATTATGAAAAAGAAAAGTTATTCCGGGAATAATAAAATAATAAAATAAAATAATAATAAAAATCTGGAGTAATAAATTTTTATCATTTATAATTTTTATCATTATGGAAAAACAGTACAGAAATTTGAAAGGAAATATGTAGTACCTATGTTGTAACGTTTTCAAAACCATATTGCAGGTGTGAAAAGCAGATGAGTAAGTATTCTGATATCTTTTAAGTGATGGGGAGGCTGAGTTGTAAAAAGATTAAGAGAAGGGCTTAAGGCTACTCAAGAATTAACAAAACCAGGATTATCTCTCTAAATGCTCTGGCTTTTAGTCCAGCCTTTTTCCACCTTGTTCACACTACTCGAAAACAGAATCAGATTAGGTTAAGAGATTAATTAACAGCATCTTAAGTCTTCTGTTATTTTCTGCCATGCAGTGCAAAGTCAAAACCACTCAATATGATCTACTGAATCTAATTGCAGTTCAGCTATCCTTAGCAATTCCACATTATCTTCTTCTCTATGTATTACATGTGGATCAGCATGGAATTTGTTTAGCAGGAGTCAAAATAACAAGAGTTTTGTTTTTTTAGGGTATGGTGGTTTTACTTGAGGACATGACTGCTAAGGATTTCACTGTGATAATTGTTATATTTTTCAGGAACTTTCTAAACTGCTCATGACTGTTAAAGTTTGAAAGCTGCATCTGTTTTTGTGGGTTTTTTTGTTTGGTGGTTTTTTGGTGTTTTTTTTGTTTGTTTGTTTTTGTTTTTTGGGGTTTTTTTTTGTTTTTCTTGGAAGAGAAACATTAAACATCTCAGTAATATTTAACTACTTGGAGGAGATTTAAGATGTCTTTTGGACATTAATTTTTTCCAAAGCCCCAAGACCTAAATTTATGTCTAGATTGACCCAGGTAGGTGTATAGTTACATAGGGGTCTTTATGTCTCCTGTATAATTTCTGTAATATTTAGGATATTTCCCAAGTCCTCTTTTCCAGACTCTAGAACCAGGAGAGATGTGGATGTTCAAACATAATATTTTTTTCAGTGTGAGCTGTCAGATCCTTCAGGGAATTCTCCGGCTTCAGCAGTGCCTGTTAATGTAAGTACTAATCTTGGGGTACAGAACTGTTGGGGGGCACATGTTGTGAAATGAAGTTAATTTTCAGGTGTGGAGATTATGTTTTAGGTGCTTCTTGGAGTTGGATTTGTTCCTGGCTAGACTGAGTTCACCCCAGGCCAAATCTGGGTTCTCTTTCTGCCAGATCAAACATTTCATTCTGTCCCAATCCTGTCCCAATTCTGTCTGTCTGCTGAGGGTAGATTCACATATTTTAGCGTGGAGAATTCATAAAGGATGAAACATGCTGGTTATTGGAGCAGCAGGTGTGTAGGGGATGCAGGGCAGGGAATTGGGAGGTTTTGAGTACGTTTTGTACCTGAGGAAGCACCACGGGCTTCTTTTCATGTAGGGTGCAGCACCACTGTGTTGGTCTTGACACAACTCTTCACACAGTCAGTCATGTGCTGACTCTGCTTGGAGAACAGATGTGCCACAGCCTTTTGTTTTCTGAGCTGTGTGATCCACTCAGTTTGTCTGCAGCACGCAGGGGTGTGCCAGCAAGGGAAGCAGCATTAGGCTTGATCCTTAGTTAATATACAAAGTACTGCTCCGAAACAAGTGGAAAAAACAATATGCTGTTGGCATTTGAAGGTGTTAGAAATATAGAAAGTATTGTAAATACCAGGCACATTTGAGAAATAGCTTTGAGGCTCCTTTGTTAAATATCTGCTGCTGTTTAAAGCTCCGTTTGAATTTTAAGCACCACAGAGTAGAATAACTGCGGCTTTCATTTTTTTTTGTCCCACAAAATAATACTTTGTTTCGCTTTCTATGTTACTGGAAATACAACAGCCACTAAAAAGTGAGCTGATCCCCCTTTTACCTCCCTTTTATTGCAATGAGATCACATTTTTGTGGTGATACAAAAAAAAAAATCTCCAACATATTAGAAGTTCTGATACTAGTCATGAATTCTTGAAAGCTCATCTGTAAGATCCGGTTATCAACTGTTGAGGAGCACTCTAAGACACAAGCAAAAGCTATGTGCCATTATTAAAAAAAAAAAGAAAACAAAAAACTGGTGATGAACTACAATTATTCCTGCTCAGGAAAATCCTTGTTGAAAAATGCAATGTTTATAGGAAGCTGTGAGGTGTGAGTAAACTTTTTTACTTTCAAATGGAGCATCAGGAGTCTGACCAAATGTGATGTGGTTGGGAAGAAAAAATATTTATCATAGTCATATACACTTAAAAACCAGAAGACTGAAAAACTCTTTGTGTTACTCTTGTCCCCTTGCATGTCTTCTCATAGAAACAGTTCTGTTTCATAATGTCTCTGAAATGTCAGCCAGTTTCAAAGCTCTCTTTTTTCTTGTCTAGGGCCCCTTGCCTTTTAGGTCACAAATTAAAATCTTGCATAACTCTTTAATATCTCTCTTCCTACTCAACTAATTATTATTATTATATCCAGAAAATTACATTTAAAAAATTTAAGGTCACAAAGTCAAGCACTCAAATTAGAAAACATTAAAATTAAAATTCCTCATGCAGCCTTCATTTGACTCGCTTGGACATATGCATTATAATGGTCTTTAATTACATCACACAGAATATATTTTTTATATGGGATCCCTGGCTCCATCACTCAGAGATGGTACTTCCTTAATCAGAAGTACTCAGTATTTTGTTCTCTTGTCCTTGTTCGGTGTGTTGGACATGTCTTATTGGCTTCAAACTATTCAGACCGCACTCTTTAAGCAGAAATTATTGATTTTTCTGTGCTATTTTCTAAATGGAACTCATTAATATAATGTCAGACATTACTTTATATTCTCAAAATCCCCATAAGGTTAAGGGATTTTATTGTCTTCATTTTACAGATGGGCAATGGCCATGCAGAGAAATTAAGCTTAAGTATATTTGTGTGTCCAGTTTGGGGTGTCTGTAACCTCTTATTCTTCAGTGTGCTTGGCACAGTGTAATTCAGAACAAACTCAGGATATGGACCCCTCTGAATTCTCTATTTCTTCTAAATAGTTATGAATATAACATGTGATCTGTAGTGGAAAAACCTCCAAAACAAATATTAAAAACTAGCCTTTAAAAAGCCAATGATATTTATATTACAAATTTTGTAACAAAACTTTTTCTCAGGGCTGTCAAGGTAAAGGCTAACACCTAATCCAGGTCTACAGTACAGATACAGGTGGTTTTTTTTTTTACCCCTGAAGCTCCTTCTTCCCTTTCCAATATATTCAACAAAGAGTAAATAGATGGTATAAAGATATATATGAATATGTAAAGTGGATAAAGATAGTGGAAACAAGTGATTTTCTGAAGTGAAGAATGGGATATCAGTTGACAACAGCAAGTAGTTTAATAACAGATATAGGCAATGAGATTAAATTTTAGTTGGGGACAATATTTCAGTTTTACTGTCACTTTAAAATTAATTTTCTGCAGATCTTTGAGTAAGCTTATATGTATGATTGGGAAATAAAACTTTATTACATTTATGTTTCTTGGCTATATTAATATCAAGTAACTGTGTAATAATACATTTTGGACATAAACAAGGAACATAAAAGTATTCCCTCATATCTCACAACCATCTCATCAACACTACTGGAGTCTTCAAATCCCTAAACCAGGCCTCTGATGTTTGAACTATCAGAGCAGATGTCGAGCTGCCAGCTTCATCCTCTGAGTGTATCAATACTTTGGCAGCCATAAACTGTAGATTTTGGATGGATTCACATATCTCCCCTGCTGATGGACGACACCAGAGTAACAGGTTTCACTTGGGGATCTGGGGGGATTCTCACTGTAATGAGAAGGTTACAGCTTATTTTATACTGACTTCATCACTTCCCTGCTTCTCCTTAGTCTGAATGTCAGCTTTCCTTCCCTGCAGACTACCTCAGCTCTCACCCATCAGTTCCTTGCTCCTTTATCTTTTTATAATATGCCTTTTATCTTTGTGTACCTTTCCAAGATCAAATTTTGCATCTTTACAGTTGAGGTGAATGACATCTTCCATTGTGATGTTTGGATGCCAGTGGACAGCGTCAGCACAAGCACAGGACAGACCTTTTGTTCCTTTGCTACCTGTGGTATGTGGAAATGTTGATTTCACTAAGATTATTTTATTGAGGGAATTGTCAGATGGGATAATAAATAAAAAGAGTTGAGCTGTAGACAAAGTGACACAAACCTGATGGGCTTAATGCAGAGACAAAGCCAAGAAACAAGGCTCAGTCACACCAATTGATCTATCAGGATCAGGCTATCAGGAAACTGTGTGTGGGGTATTGCAGCCAGCAAGGATGGAAACCTGAGAGTTCAAAACAGGAAGAGAGGAGAAACTGATGAGGGAAACGGCAAGGGAAGGGAATGTGGAGAAACGAAGGAGAAAAGTGGCATGAAGGGGCTGCTGGAACATGGATGGGGCCAATCACTGTGCTTATGGGCTAAGCACCATACGTGGTCACCACAGTCTGTCCCAGCTTTCCTTAGTTATTCCTTTCCTAACTCTGCATAATCTCACAGCCTATCCATGTGTGAGCACTGCAAGGTCTGGGTGCCATCCACTGGAGGGGAGTGGCTATGAACTGAGCTGAGCTGCTGGGTCCACGTTCAGCTTTGCTATGGGCTGAACCTGCCAGTGGGGAATCAGCAGCTGCCGTGTCCCACAGCCTGGGACTGCCTTGCACTGGCATCCAGAGGCTGGGCAAAGGAGGAAATCCTGGGCCAGGGCTGCTCTAACATCCCTTAACAGAAGTAATTCCAAAGATTAAATTGGGCAGCATATCATTTTCAAACATTATAAGCATAATCCAGCCTGATGCGTGGTGCAAATATAATGAAAAGGGTCTTTTTTAAAAATGTGCAGGGTTAGTAATCCCATTTTTTAATAGTGAAGCTTTTCGTAATATTTATTTCCCAGGTTACAGTATCTATACCTGATAATCTTTTTTAAAAAGTGTGATCATGAATAAGATGATGTGAAATTTTGAGACAAAAAGAATATGTGGTATTCTTCATCTTATTTAAATGAGACTTGGCTCAAACTCCCATTTAAGATCATTATATGGCAGAAAATTTCTGCTGCACTTATCCAGGCAAGGATGAAATTAGAATTTATAAATATCAGTTGTTTCAAGGCTGTGCTGGGTTATGAATAATGTTCTTTGCTGTGTATCACTACAGCAGAAAAGGGTAGCAGAATATTTTCCTTACAACTGTGGAAAACAATGGGTAAACTCTCTCCCTCCCACATGCTTTCATACGTAGAGTTTTCCCCATTGTAACACTTACTCAAAATATTATGGTTTAATATAAATTGTTGGTGGTTTTTTTTTTCTTTCTTTTTTTTTTTTTTTTCCCCTAATAAGCAGTGAAAATGATCTCTACAGTAACTAGTAGCTCAAGTACTAAGGTTGTTTGAGAAAATTGAATTGTGCTCAGGGGCAAGTGTGCTTGTGAAGTGTTTAGTGCATGTAAACAAACAGAAAATTATGCATATTCCCCCAGCAAAAGCTACTTGCAGGGAGCAGAGGCTGCCAGTAAGTAGGCATGTGAGGTGGCTGAAGCAAAGAGTGCAGAGAGAGGAGGAAAGGCAGATGTTGCCATGCAATGACACCAAAGACCAGCGTGCAACGTTCAAATAAGCAGTTTTCCTCTTACAGCTGGCCATGCACAGCACAGTGCACACTTGGAATATTTAATGCTGTAGCATCTGCTTCTCTGCGAGGGTTTCATTTTCATCTTCAGACAGTTATAATCTCAAATCTTTTCTTTGATAACTCCAGTGTCCTTGATGGGAGAAAAAAGGCTGCAGTGTTGTCACAACCTCTAAGTCAATTCCTTTAGAAATGAAAGAGACCTCAGAAATTTTGTACAGTACACTGCAGTAAAAACACAAAAAGCATTTGCTTTTCTGCCTGCTGCACTCCAGTCATTTTCTTTTCTTGATGCAAGATGGGGGGCAGGTGACAAGGACTAGTCTAAAAGGTAAAAAGAAAGGTATTTCTTTTACTGTTAGAGCAACTCACAAAAGAAAGGACATTTTCAGAACTGAACATTATTGTTTTGTTCATATTTTTGCTTTTTAAGGCATATAAATCTCTTCATGAGATGTGAACCAAAACTGGTTTCCACAGATTCTGTTTTGTCGCAGAAAACTTGTTCATTTGTTAGTGGGTTTTTTGTTATTGTTGTTGTGTTGTTTGGTTTTTTTTTTTAATTGCTTTCCTGGCCAATATTTTTGAGAGTTTTAAATATTCTAACATTTAAGTGTACTCTTTTGATACATATGTATGTGATTGTTGTTCCAGAAAAAGATAGTGTGATTTTTAACGTATTGAAAGATAGTAGAAAAATTAAAAATTAAGGATGCAATTTAATACAGTTTTCATGCCTGCAAGTTTGACCCCAATGAACAAACAGTGAAGCTTATTTAGTTTTCTGTGGTCTCAAACAGTCCTTCCAGGCTATGGCAGCTTAGTTTTTTTAATAATGTTACTTTGCCTTTGGACAAAAGCCTACTGCATGCACTGATTCTACAAATGAATGTACAAATATTAAAAGGGGAAAATGGATTTATACCTGAATATTGGATGGATCTAATTACACTTTAGAATCAAAAAACCCCACTTCCCAGGAATATAGAGCCCTAAATTCCATGCATAATTATATATCCATTTCGAAAAAGTGAACCAATTATGTCACTGGCACATTGACATAGAAAGCGATTGAGGGTCACAGCCTTTTGGTAAACACAAACGACCTATTGAGAGGTGCAGGTTCTTTACTTCCTTTTGCCAGCTTGTCTGTACACACCAATGATCACTCCCTCTGCATTTCTCCCTCTTCAAATCCTTTGTATGCCATTTTCCCATTGCCTTTTCTTTCAGGGAATCCTGGCAGCCTTCCACACCCATCTCCTTCACTGAAATTTTCCTCAGTCCTTTCAGAGCACCAGATATTTCCTCCCTGCTTTGTGTGCAGCTCTCCCACTTCCACCCAAACGTTCAGTGCTGCTTTTTTTTCTACAACCTGTTAAAGAATGAACACACGCCAATGTGCTAATTCCATAAGGCTTCCTTTTACCTGTAATCTTTTTTCATAATTAATTATTTACTCTTACTCCTTACTTATTCCACCCAGGGCAGCCACAGCAGTATGATGCCTGGAAGTGCAAAGCATGAGTTGCTGTGCTGCGGGATACGATGGTGAACTGCAGGGTCAAGAGCTCAGTAAGCCAAGTATGGGTGAAAGAAGACAGACATTCCCTCCCCTGCAGCAAAGTCCAGGATCTCCTGTGAAGAAGTTAGAAAAAAGTGAGACACAACACCTAAATAGGAGGTAGCCCAAAGAATTTCATTTTTGTTATCTTGCTAGTCAGCGTTTTCAAAGAGAGTAATACTTGCTGTCAACAAAACAACAGTTCTTTGGCCAGAACAGTACTCCATTATATTTTTCCTGTCTTGAACAATATGTTTACTTCTATCCTCCAGCTATCCTTTCTCATTTTGTCAGGTAGGATAGGAAAATTGAAATCTCTCTGAAGTAAAACCCAAAAAAGCCCCCTAAAATAAATCAAAACAAAACAAAAAACCCCAAACAAAAATACCAAACAAAACCCCAAACCAAACCAGGAAAAAAGTTATTAACCCAGGATAAGACAGGTTTATTTTCTCACATTTCCTGCAGAGACATATTGCAAACCAAAGATGAATCAATCCTGAGCTGCAAAAGTATTGTTCTACCTTCCACAATTTCTACAGATCTGTTTCTTATTCCCTTCCAGGAATACTTTGATTTTTTTTTTCCTGAGCAGTACTAGAACAGCTGAAATTAGACTTGAAAAACATTAGACTATAGGCCATGTGGAAGAAAGCTGGCTGAAATCAGCTCAGAGGAGGAGAAGATTCAGGTTGATAGCCTGTGTTCGTTCCAATACGTCAGTGGAGTTCAGCAGGTGACCAGAGCTGCATCCAAGGTAAGAGTAGCTGGTCAGAAATACAAAGGAATCCAGAGAAAAACAGCAACTGAAGCATAACTGAGGAACATAAAAGTGGGTGGGGATGTTGAGGAGATAGAGGAAAAAGGGGCATTTTAGAGTCTGAATGATTAATAATAAAAATACTGTGACTCGGAAACTTCAATGCTTAATTAAATTAAACAGATGAACATTAGGGAAAAGGCTAAGCCTCCAGGAATCAGGAGAAACTTGTGTAGCAGAGAATTTTACAGTTTCTTTATCACAGACTGGATAAGAAAGATTATCTTTGCTACGATAAGTTTATTTTTCATTTCTAACTCCTAAACTTCTTATATGAAAATCAGGAAAAAAGCAATTCTGGAACAACTGTCAGTCACCATCCTGAAAAAGACCTACTGGGTAAGCAAATAGATGTTGTTTAATCACATTTAATAAAAAACACCTTTCTCTTATCAGCTATGCAAAAAAATTTCTCTCTGCCAGGTGAACTGGCCTCATTTACAGGCAGAAAAAATGTAAGACTTCTGAAAATACTTAATTGAAAGTGCCATAGTAGATTCTAGTTTACCTATTTTTCCAGAAAGTTTTATGTATGCACGCTCCATGTTACAAAGACAAAACAAGCATATACACTAGAAGAGATACATTTGCATTTTAACTCACTAAAGTCACTAATTTAGACCACAGTAGGTTGGTTTCATACCTGGTTTAGTCAGAGAACAAGTTTACTCTGCTGTTGCCTACATAATGCTGTAATTACTCTTCACTTCTCTTTGATCTATATATGTGTGCTGTTCGTGATCTATTTGAACTATTTTTCTAACGTGTGGTTATAATTATTTTCTGGATTGAAGTCAGGGTATTTTTTATCATTAATAAAATTGAGAAATGTATTTATTACTGCAGCCTCAGAAAATGTGCTAAAGTTAGGGGACTTATTTAATGAATTAGTAATGAAGAATTATTCATTGTGGTCATCATTCTGAATTCAATCACTGTCTACACCTGAAATATGGTATTAATATGACAATTAATGAAAATACTCCATTTAATCATGTACTAGAAATTTCCTATAAACTTATGTAAAATTCCTAGAGTCTCTGAGTTTTTCTCCCTTAATTGGTGATCTGGTCATCCTAGATATTTTCCTACTAATTTCTCTTAAATGTTTTCTTATTAACTTTTCTATATCTCCATTCCCTGACATCCTTTCCATCTAAAGAATCCCAGCTGGAAGTCACCAGAGGCTTGGGCCTGACTTGCACCAGGCAAGGCATTGTTCTGTGAAAACAGATTATCCCTGTCATCTGTACTCATCCCCTGCTACCTTGTCTGAAGAAACTGTGAAGTCATCAGTCAGGATCAGGCTCTTACTTGGTATTGCCAGAAAAAGTGCTTTTCAGGTTTCAGTCTAATTAACCAATCACTGATGTTCAGAGAACAGGAAGAATCTCCTGATGAGCAGAAGTTGTGAAGGACTACAGCATTCGTTTCCCACTGCCAGTCTGAATAAGGCAGTGAAAAAACTGCAGATACTGGTACTTATGCAAGGCCAGCTGTAAGGTTTTTGTGTCATGCAATCCATCCACAAAAACTGCTGGACTTCCATTTGGTGAACTCCTTGATGGCCAAGATTTCTTTTTCCAGGTTGATTTAACTCTTCTGCTGTTTGTCATTCAGCTGCACTGTAAAATAATGAGACAATAATATAAGTTAATAAGTGATACAAAGAAAGTAAAATGGCCAAAATTTAAAAAATTCCCTTTGTATTGGCAAGGATCTGAGGGTGCAGATAGCAAGAAAGACTGATCACCAGAGATGAGAAATGGTTGAGGGATTCCTTCAAATGAGATAAAATATGTCTCTAACTATGTAAATTCTCTTTCTCAGGAGTCTGGCAAAGGATGATAAAGGTAATTTCCAGAAAAGACAGTAGACTTTGTCATATCTGATTGTAAAAATGTAGGAAGACTTGCATTATTACTTCACTATCCCTGAAAATTAGTTTTTTTACTTGACTGTATAAAGTCATTTTGGTAGAAGATGATGTTGCTGCTTCAGTGCTCAGGCTGTGGTCCATAAGAAGAGAAGGAGATGTGCAATGATGTTACACAGATGAAAAACAGTGCTTGACATTGTTTTTTTTATTTGTAGCTGCGGCATATTCTAGTACATAGTAAATTATTGCCTTAGATATAATTCATAATGTTGTCATTGATTCTTTTACCTGTGCTTATCGTTATTTCTCATCTTCATTTATACTGTTGCTATTACTGTTTTCCTTCTCACTTGCTGTATCTTTTGATAAATTAGAGGACAGGCTCCTTGGGGCAGTAGCCTTATTTGCTGAATGCTCTCTGTGATGAAGTAAGTCCTGCTTTGGTCTCAACCAGATGTTTGCTAACACTCTAAAGAGAAACAAGTGGCTTCAAAATGAACTGTGACCCTGAAACAGCTGGAAGTTAGGGTCTCATCCTGCATTTGTTGCAGATGCTTCCAGTATCTATTTATTTTGTGTCTAAAAATGGTGTATGGGTGTTGCCCTATTTTTCTAAAGTTCTTCTAAGCCTTCTGATGTTTACATTTTTCTAATGGAGTTCTCACCCAATTTCATGTAAATAATCATTGTTTTGCATTCTTTTCTGGAGGAGGAGAGAATTGATGGACTGTTGGTTTGACCAGTGTGGTTGAGAGGGGACGATTTCATCCTCCAATCCAATGTCACTGTTGGAACTCTTATAAATTTGGGGTTTGTAAAATAAACTCCCTCTCTTTGGCCTTGTACAACTCAGCGTGTGAGTGTATGTTCATTTCGTGTCCTATTGCGACATATAGGGCAACTCATTTCAGTCAAAATAAAAGTAAAAGGAATTTCATGTCTTCCACTCTGTAATGAGGCATCCAAAGACTTTAAATCTCACTATTTGAATCCAGTTAGCTATCCCTTAGTTTTTTATCCCTATCATCATTAATATCTGATTTTATACTCTTTAAACATATGAGAAAATCCTGCCTGGTTGAGACCTAATATATATCCTAAGTGCCAAATATACCTGTCTGTCCTGCTGCTTTTTTCCTCAGCTGCAAACAGCAGATTGTATTTACTCAGCTGAGTCTCTCCTGCCAGCAAACAGCAGGCGTGCTGACACCTCACCACAGGTCACCAGGGATCCAGTTTCTTGAATGTATTTAAATATTCTGATGCCTGATCAAAATAGTGATGTTGTCAGAAGTGAAATATGGATGTGCAGGTGCTGCAGCTCTTGGTTATCATGGGATGTTTCACATGAAGTGAAAAGCAGAGCAGAGTCAGTCATGTGAGAATCTCTCCTGCTTTCCCTCTGTGCTTCACTGCTTCTTGTCTCCGTCTCCGAAAGCTATACATAGCCTTGGAACACCCAGAGCAGTGTGCTCAAATAATGCAAGATAAACTCTTAAATGACTACATGGAAACAATCAGCAAGCGTGAAAACCTAATTTCATAAAGCATAGGTTTAGATGGGATATATTGGATTTTTTTTAAAAAATTAATATATAGACAGATATTGATTTTTTTTGTTTATTTTTTAATGGAGGCAGTATAAAAGGTATTAAAATTAGGCATTTATTAGAATGCTGTAAGGCAAAATATATTAAAAAAATCTACCTGTCATTATAAAATAAAATTTCACTTAATGCTAATTTTAATTTAATTTCTTTCTCTAAACAAACATGTCCCACTGTAGACTGTCCAATACATTTAAACTGTCCAAACAAGAGAACTGAGTAGATGAGGAATTATTTAGGCTTGAGATTATAGTCAAAACAGGGGGCATGAAAAATTAGGAAATACTTTTGGCAGGAAATGCAGAGATAATTTTTAAAGAAGGGAAAGATAGTTGTACTGGAAAAAAAGAAAAGAGGCAATATACTTAAAGGTTGTATCTGACCCATAATTAAAATTTTTTTGGTTTGTTTGCATGTTGCATTGCTATTTATATGCAAGTCAGGATCTGGAGGAAGGGGGCTTTGAGATAAAGAGCCAAGTTTCACTTTGAAAATAATGAAAGAAGATACTCAAATATCTGTTTGAAAATGTAAAATGGATACTTGATATTTCATATTTTCCACATCCTCTTATAAGCTATAACTAACAAAACTGAAGTTTGTGTCTGTGACATGATGTGCACCAATGGATGCTTATCCAAGAGTTTCCATACTTTAGTTTTTGATACTAAGAAACGAGTGACTGTTTTTCCTGTACCTAATGAGTTGAATGAAATTAAAAACCAGTTATGCAGCTTCTGAAATTAGTAGGCCTAGACACACTTGCTTTCACACAGAGAGTCATAATGAAGAGCAAAGAAATTTCATATAGTGAATGAGATTCAACCTGTTATGTTTAATTGAAATATATTTCAATGACATAGCTAACAAAATTTCAAACAGTGCCAGTTCAGTTTCATATTATGGACTATTTTTAGCCATCGTCACAAATTAATTTAATATTTTCTGGCAAATAATGGTGGATACTCTAAAGTTCTATATATACTTTAGAATAAATATATAATTTTCAAGTGAGTGTGGAGGATTTATCGTGAAATACTAAATATCAAGGCTCAGTAAAATGATATAGTTTTGTTTGATTGCACTGTAAAGCTCAGTGGTTTGTTGGTATTTTATCCTTTCATGTTTTTAATTTTTTTTTTAAATTTTCAATTTGTTGGCCTAATAGCTTCCCTTAGTACTCAGCAGAGCCTGTTCAAAGTTCTAGAGCATAAGCTGAACATCATTATTTTCCCCTGATGTATCATAGCAAATATTACATCTCACACTCCGATTTCTACATATGCAGCCTGTGGTAGCGAAGTCTGATCCTGACAAGCTTCTTCCTGTCAATTCCTTTGGTTATTAAAAAAAACCCAAAAAAACCAAAACCCCAGAGGTTATAGACTACCTCTTACTGAGGAGAAACCTCTATGATAAATGTTATTAAATCTTATGAAATATAAAATCAAGAAGGGTGAGGCTGAAGAAGATACTCCAAAGAGATCTCTTACTGTGATTTGAGTGTGGTATGAGGAAAACTCCTAAAAAAAGTGCAACTATGCCAGCTTTATTAATCTGTATGTTTATATTTCCTTCTCTCATTATACATATCTAGTTTTGTTTGTGTTGTCCGAGTTCTACACAAGAGCCTGTGGAATGCTCTTTTATCTGCATTATCCAACAATAAAGAGAAAATGTGATCAAATTTCTACTACTAGAAATTCACATCATATGTGAATAAAATTTGATTTTTGTGGCTCCACCACACCTTTCTCTTTGTTACTGACTTGCCTTTTATGCAATAACTGTCTAAAATATCTTGCCTATAAGGGAGCTTATAAAGCAGTTGTTACTATGGCTTCTGCAATTTTTTCATGAAAAGAAAAATTGAATATTCCTCTTTCATTTAAATAAATACTTAGTAACTAATGATAAATTCCTGGGTATTTTTTGACTTAAATAATCATTATAAATTTGAAATTTTTATGCAGGTCTATTAAAAATTGAATTGCCAACTTTGAAAGTATTTTCTTTGAATTCCATCATAATTTCTATCTTACAAACATGTCATTTAACAGGATTACATTACTAATTTTGTTTATTTCCTCTTCCCTTTGTTTCACTTTGCTATGCCATATCAGCTGCCCACAACTGTAAAACAATAATAAAAATATTAATAATAATAAAGAATAGTCAAATGGCCTTGTACAAACTCCTTTGGAACAATTTTAAAGTAAGCTCTTTTTTCTACTATTTTAATTTGGAAGTGAGCTTTTTCCCTTCTTAATTTAATTCCGGAAAGTCAGTTGTGCTATAGGTTCATCATAATGGGTTTTTAAATACCCATTGTCAGGATGCCCTGTGGCAATGTGGTTGTGATTCTAAATGGCATCCAGCTGGACAGGAATGGCTGCATCAAGATAAAATAATATACACATCAAAATAAAATGATTTTTTTTTTTTTGCTTTGAAGTAAAAATCCAGTATTAATTTTATGCATGACTCTCATCTGCATTCTGTTTTCTTTTATGCAGATTTTTGAACGCTGTCTCTGGAAAAGCCACAGCCAAAGGAGGTGGAACTTGGAACTGAGGATGGAACTTGACTTGGAACTTGAGGATCTCAGAGAGATATCTATAATGGAAAAAAACGTGTCAGAGGGAAAAGAAGAAGGATTTAAATTCTCATTAAGTTATAATTTTACAGGAGCAAAAAATCTGCCCTTGGTTTACTCCAGATAAGTTGAAAAATGTTTTTTGAGGCTTTTTTTTCCCTTCACTATCTCAGTGTTTTGTCTGTTACTAGTGACACAATCATTTCTATGTGTAGCAGTTCTTCCAACCTGGAATTACCAATTTGCTGGCATTACCATTCTGTAGAATGCCTTCCTGAGGATTTAAGCATGGAAAGATTGGGAGGAGCCCATTTGAGCTCACAGGTGCTTAAATCAAGGATTCAAACAGCCTCATGAGGTGAAAAGACAAAAGAAGAGTAGTGGTATGATCCGTTTGAGAACCTCAAGTTAAAAAAAAAAATTCGTTCCTATCTACACAAACACAACTATGCCACCCACACTTTTAAGCTGTGGAGGAGTAAATAGCTTATTGGTTCGTTAACTCAAATTAGTATTTTATCCCAGGATTTTCCAGATTCCTATATTCAAATAATTTAAACATGGAATATGAACATGTCCCTACATTCAGAGCAGAAGGAAAGGAATTAATGAGCACACTGAATATTTTGTGAGGAGGTTTCCACATCCATACTGGGCCATAAATTTGATGGCTGTTTATAAAACATGATTAACAATATGAGAGCCAGAGAGGTTACCGTAACATGAGATTAATCCTCATTTTCACTTTTAATGAGGTTTGATAATTGATTATTGTTGTTTTGCTTCTCTGATGGCAGAGATGAGACTTTGATTGGCTCAGATGAACAAATCACGATAAATATCATTGCTGTGTGGGCAGTAAAACTGTTGCTTGTATTGGTAAAAATGCAGATTTCTGTTTTATCAAATGCACAGCTGCAAGCAATAGCCCCATCCTGTAATTCATGACAATAAAGTTGCTGAAAGAAAAGAGATGATCATTTTCAGGAATCTCTCCAGCTACGCAAATAAAATGTCATATTCAGATTTAATATGCAACAATAGTGATATCCCTGGGAAAAGTATGCATGAGCATATTGTAGACTTATACCCTGTCCTTTTTTATTGCAATACAACTTGGGGATGGTGAGTGCAAGCTAACTTAGAAGTGCTGTATAAAAATTACTTTAGAAATTTTCACTAAGTAATGCTTTGAAATGCACCACAAAGTACAATAATTTATCCTTTGCTAGTGCAAACCTGATTTTCTGACATTTGGTGCAAGTTCAGCTCCTGAAAAAAATATTATTTCTGCTTAGCTATGGATACCTTTAGATACTCTTACTGGGGTAGCTTTAAGCAGAGTTACTGTGGTTTTTTAGTAATTTTATCTTATTTTTAGTAATTTTATCAGTGCTGTCATTGTTTCCATTGATGAGCTCTTTGTTACTCTAGTCCTGGTTTTTCTATGCTGAAAATAATTTGGGCTGATACTCAGAATTAAAACAGAGTTAAACACCTGTCCTATCAAACAAACAAAGGAAAAAAAAAACCACTGCTCACCACCTTGCATCTTTAAAATTCACAGCTAGTGACTCTAGAAAGGAGGATTTTGAAGATTTTCCTTTTTGGATTTTCTTCGGTCATTCAACTATCAAATACTTTTTTTTTTTTTCCCCTCATCTTTTCTCTTTTTTCATGCTTTTCATTGCTATTCCCAGATTTCATTTTGTTTTTCATTAAAATTTAAATATACTTTTTTTCTTTCAATATATCCAATAGTGCATTGATCAGTAGTCAGTGTCATCTTAAAATATCTCCATTTATTTTTTTTTCTGGCACTTTTTTTTCACACAGAAATTTATTTTATCCTCCATTCTGGTCTGGATTTTTTGTTGTGTTTTGATTTTATTTGTTTGGTTGGGGTTTTTTGTTTGTTTTTGTTTTGGGGTTTTTAGTTGGTTTTTGTTTTGGTTTTGTTCACAAGCTACACTGGATAAACTGCTTTGACTTTCAAGTGTTACGCTCTCAAATTCTTTCTTGCTTATTCACTTCCTTGGGACAGCTTTGAGATCAGCACGTTCTGCTAAGGACCAAAGGCAAATTTGATCATATGGTAACACTCCTAAACTATGCAGATAATTCACTAACTTACTGTTTCTACCAACAATCACTTGTTCATCTCATTTATTTCTATTATATACACTTCAGTTTATATATTATATATTATATTATTATATATATTATTATAATATAATATATAATATTATATATTATTATATATATTATATATTATATTATTATATTATATACACATATTATATTATATACACAGTTCAGAAGCCTCAGTTTCCAAATGCGTCAGAATGTGAAATAATTTGCATTATTTTCTCATGAGTAAAACCATACAAGCCATCATCCTGCACTGAAGTTAGGTTTTCTTTATTTTTATCCAATGTTTTAGCATGAGCTTAAATACCTAAAGCCTAAAATGGAAAAGGCTATTGAGAAATTATCATAAACTGACTTTATTCAGTGAGCCATAAAATCTGAAATAAGGATATGCATCTTGAACAATTAATATGCTTCCCCATAGAAATTGACTCAATATTGGGTTGAAGGTTTATTTTAAATAATCGTCAATGTCTTCTTTCTCTCTTCATGAAGAACTCAGATATTCTTAATTCAGCACAGAAAAGTTGATTATCTGCTATATTTAAAAAAAAAAAAATTCAGACCAATTTTTTACAGCTACATAGCTTTGACCTTACATACAATTGCAAAAGTTTTCCATAAAACAAAACTGCCTTTTAGTAATAGGCCTCTGATCAAACACAGATTGTGTTGTGTGAAAAAAAGACTTTGATCTTTAAAGTAAAGTAAAATAACAACACAAATCACCCATTCAATAAAAAAAATTCCTTGATTTGGAGAGTGAACAAATTGAATCTATGATAAACTGCTCACTAAGCAAAAAAAAGAATTGACTTTCCAGAAAATATGTTTAGAATTTAAACTAATGGCACAGGTAAAAATTCACTGTATTTTCCATTGTTGGACTATTAAAAAAAACCTGCCTTTAACATAATATAACAGCCATTTTTCTTTTAGGTAGATATGTATTAGGTGGTGAATAAATTAATGTTTATTATTTTACTTACTGCAGTCTGTATGATTTTGTTCTTGTCACGGACACTGCCAGTAAAAAAGGATACAAACCATAATGGTCCTCTATAGAAATATCTTACTGTTCCAGCTGATAATGACAAATAAGATATTGATAAACATACAGGTTCTGAGCATATTTATTGAAATGGATACCTTGTAATTAAATTTAATGGGCATGCCATTTTCAGTTTTTAGATAGTGACATAGTGGAGAGTAAGATAAAGTACATAAGAAATATACACTTTCTATAAATTATGTTTCCAAGACTGCATTTGGAAAGAGGCATAGTAAAAAATAAAGATGAAGAGATCTTAGTTATGATGAATTATTCATGTTGTAGCAACAGGACAATATTTATTCTCAGTAAAGCACTTGTACCCCTGGAGACCTGAAATGCATCAAAGCTTGTTTATTGTGGATTTATAATCAGAAAAAATAAGAAATATTCTATCATCATAATTGTGGATTTTTTTTTTTTAAGAAGTGAGGATTTTTTTTCATAAGGAATTCCATTGGAAAAATCAGACTTAAGACAAAAGAAAACACTAATCATGAGCTACTTCTGATTAGAACCATCAAAATTAAATTTCTCTGTTATGAATACAAATATATAGCATGTCCTACTTCTCTGAGCAAGAAAAAAAATTTTTTTTTTTTTTTTTTAATTCTATGTGAACAAAAAATATATAATTTTTTATCAATGGAACTTCTGTAAAATCTTACATAATTTTATGAGATCAGTCCTGCTGAATTTGACACAGGTGTGCTTGCTAATGTGAATGCAATAAGAGCTGTTGGATTTAGAGCTGTGGTTATAAGGAGGAAATAACTGTGTGTGTTTTGCACTGCTTTCAGGGTCTGTGGCTGCCCTTCTTGGCTAGTGCAAAACTCTATAAATTAGAAAGAGATGGATTTGATGGATGTTAGACGGATTCTGTGATTCCATGATAGTTATAAATGGTTCATGAATAAAAGTAACTAAATTAGAATGCCCTTAATATCTTGCTAAAACTTCCTAGGAAGCAAAAGCTGGAAACACAGGAATTTATAGGAAATACAAGAAACTGGAATCTTTCACTGGAAACACAGGAAGTAAAAGGCAAATAATAAGAGGTTTCTAAGACAAGGGTCAATAGTTTTATGAAGGCAATTTTGTGACATGTGCATCTGATGTGACCTAATAACTCCAAGAATCCATTTCTGTTCAAGACATTTTAGTTCCTTCAGTGCTCCTTGCTGTAAGGGTGAATGGGTTCACCTCCACCCCGAGTTTACCAGTGAGGAAACAATTTTCCAAGGCAGTCTAAAGTCCTAGAACTGGATATAAGCATTTAGGGTTGGAAGAGAGCTGGGAGATACAAGAATGCAATTCCCCAAGGGGAAGTGCAGGGATTAATTCCTCATGGATGCAGCAAAAACATGTTTGAAAACAAAGTCCTACAGAACAGAATATTGTTTAGCTGAGGGCTTCTAAGGGACTTCTCATGGCCCTGAGCATCTCCATCCTGCAGCAACACCATTTGGCACTGTGAGCCAGCTTGGGAAAAGGACTCAGAGGAAAACACGGGGAGGCTGGGGGTGCAGTGGTGAGGAGTGTCTGTGTTGGTGGGGTAAGATGAGAGTTTTCATCCAGAAATAACTCCTCCAGCTGTCATCCTATGAACTCGCAGTGGCATTTGTGGTGACAAAAAAGGTGATGATGGGTCTGCGAAGCTGAGGGTCCCGCATCAGCTGGAAAGACTTGAAATCTGTTTAAGTTGCTAGGGGGAAAAGGCAATGAGAAAAAGCTGCAGCAGGGTGAGTGATAGCTCCTGTCCCTCTCACTGCTACAAACAGAGTTGGATTTGGTCTGCTGCACAGTACCTGACAAGTACTGGGTCCCTCACTGCAGTCTCTTTTGGCCACCTATATTTCTGTTCAAAGTCCTTCTCAGGAACTAAACATATTCAAACTCATATTGGGATTGCTGGGTTAAAAATGTACTGTTGAATTTTGTGGAGTACAAAAAATCTTACAATGAAAATACTCAAGCAAAAGTTTATATCTGTATTCTTAAAAACAAACCAACAAACAACGTCCCTCTCAAAAAACCCCTTTGAAAAGCTTCTCAAAGCAACACAGGAAAAAAATTCAGTATGTGTGCTGTCTCATCCTTTATATGAAGTTTCTGAACTGGGCCATTGGCTCAGCAACACACTTCTAAGACTTCAAGCACACAAATAGGCCTTTCTTCAAGGCATGGGGACAAAATTTCTCAGCATCAGAACGTGTCAAACGCTGAGTAATCGTGACTAGAAAACTACAGAACTGAAATTAGCTTGTTGAAGGAAGGAGATTAAATTGATATGAATTTACTCAGTGGAAATCTGGTGCCCAAAACTTTCCTTGTATTGCTTGGTATTTTTGGTTCTGATCTTTTCCTGCACTGACAAAACTAAAGGAAGTTGTTAGAAGGGTTTAGTGAAATTTGACTCGTACGTGCATTTGAAGTTGTCAGTGCAATGTAAGTACAAAACCATTACCAAATTGGCTCTGAAATCATGAAACAGAAAATGGTTTTCAGTTTGAAAACCACTGAATTATATTTTTTATAAGTGACAACAAGTTGGTGCTGATACCACCAGAACTCCAGAATTCCTGATTAAAAACCCCCTAAAATCTAATGTTTGTTCTTCATCTTTATCACCAATAAAACCCTGATTTGAGGAAAATCACTCTATAATATGAAATCTGAACAGTCATTTCAATATTATATGATATTGAATATATATATATTCCAATATGTGGAAATCATATGGGTTTACCATGTAATAGGAGAGCAAGTGAGATAATTTTTAAGGCATTCTGCAGTCATAAATTTATAAAAGTCTCGGGCAAAAAAGGAAGGGACAGTCACATCAAAATTCAATTAGATGTGTTTTCTCTCAGAATTTGAATGAAACACTATTGGCTGATTTTGGATTATTTTATTGGGGGGGGTTGTATTTACTATTATTATTATTGTAGTTATTATTATTATTATACCAGTGCCCAAGGCATCATTGGACATGGGGTAAGAAAACAGGAGAATATGAAATGTAATTTAATGCTGCACTTGAAAAGAGTTCTTAATGGACTAAAGGGATACTGAAAATTTTGTCCAAAAATCAATAAATTGACTTAAGAGCAGAGACTGGAAATATTTTAACATACAGTTTCACACAGATACACACAAAGATGGTGTTGAAATGATAGAGGAATCTATTATGTGAGCTTTTCTTTTATGCTTATAATAGCATTAAGGCCAGAATATTAAACCAAGAAAGTTTAAATGCTTAAATACACTGTCTTACTGATTAAATTAGATCAAGAAGAATGACAGACATAAGAATACAACTGCAAGAAAGCAACTGATGTATCCAAGCCCATAGGCGAAGTTGTAAAAAAAAAGTTAATCAAATTTAAAAAAAAATAGAAAGAAAGATGCAGAGGGCTATCTGGAGTGATGGCATATATTAACAAGAAATAAGCATTGTTTCTTTGCATATCAGTGCCAAGAATATAAGTCATGTGGGCTCATATCCTAAGGATATCTCAAATGAATTAAATGAAGAAAGTTATGTGGTATAACTTCTGCATCTAAATGAGGCTGATGGAAATAATGTAAATGTTGGTCTTACACACCAAATGCCACGAACAGCTTTTCTAAAGAAGAACATAAACAACTACACCATTACCCTACCCAACCCCCCAGGTATGAAAAATATAATTTTATCTCTGACCTGTGTGTGTTCTGAAACCCTCTGAGCCTGGCAATCAGAACACTGTCAGATTTAAAACCTTGAACACTTGAACACGAGGAAGACATTTATGTGGTTCATAAAAAAAGTACATGATAGATAAAAAATGTTTGTCATGTGAACAAAAGACAATAAAATGTACTCTGAAATACACTATTCTTAGAAAGGGGACGTTTTAAAATTAGAAAACCTGAGAAGTAATTATTTTTTCTTGGGCAAAACAACTTTTGTGTGAAAAATCACTCTTACTAAAGGTAATTATTATCTACTTAGTACAAATTAGTGGGGATGGAGTAAGCTTTGTGTTTTTCCACAATCTCACTTCTGCAACACAGCATTCTCACAATAGCTTTTAATTTATATTGGTATTTTTGAGGCTGCTGTTGTCTCACTGAAGCTGTCATATTTCTGTTGTCCATGGAACTTGTGCTTCCAGTGGAAATGAGTGTCAAAATGCTTTTGATTAAGGGGTCTAGAAAACATTCATGTTAAATATCAATTATGCTTACATTTCATTTTGTGCTTTTTTCTCTCCCTGTGCTGTTACTAAATAAGAAAAATACTGATGAGAATAGGAATATCAGTATTCCTTTACTTGGATTCTCAGAGTTTTACCACCCCTTTTAGAAATTTATGTCTAATGACGTATAACAAAAATAATGCTTTTCTTGAAAGATGAATCTCAAGGAAAGCCCTGTAAAGAAATAATTTCCTGTGATTCTAAATCAAGTTCCATGGTTTGGCTTTGCAAACTTATTTAAATAATAACCAGCAGTCATAGAACCCACACTGTGCAAAAAAGGCATTTAATTTGCAATCCTAAATTAGATGTTCTTCTAAGAGTTGAAAAAATAAAAAAGTGTTCCTTTGGTAAATCTGCCAAACATTTTAAATTGTGTGAAATTTCATATTTATGTTTTCTTGGGTTCCTTATTGTTTCGCCATCTGTTTTCTGTGATTCTACTGGATTTCAATGACAAGTGAATAAAACTGTGGAAGCCTGTGAAATAATTGTTTTTCCCCAGCTGGCATTTGGAGAATTTCAAATTGTAATGTGATTATTTGATAAGTTCCACGTTACTCACATTACTGTTGTCATATATGATTTCTCAGAGCTGTGGTCTCTTCAGAGGCATTGTTACCTGAAGAGTTGGGCAGAAATGAAGCATCCAATGCTCCATTTGGATGCTTAACTTAAAAGGAGAGGCAGCAGTTCTAGGAAGAGAGAAATATCTGAAAATTGGTATCTTCTGAGGATACAGAGTGTTTGGGGCTTGATTTTTGAGAAAGAGCTTTTTTTTTTTTTTTGCTGTGGTACCAATTTATATTTTGTATTTAAAGAGAAACAAGCTAAACAACAAGGTTACTTATTTGTGTGTTTCAGATGTGGTCAGCATTAAATCATGAAGTTTAAATTTCATCTAGTAACACAGCTTCTAATAAATTTGCTTCTCCTACTGCAGACTCCTCAGGTGTAGCACTTGGTCCTTACTCACCTATAAAACCCTGATGGGCACCTCCATGACCAAACGCTGCCTGTAGTGGCTGATGAAATTTGGGGAGCAGAGGATCAGAGGACTAATGTTGAACCACGCTGTAGCAACAGAGTCAGAGGTGATAGGAGGACAAGGAAGAAAAAGGAAAGAAAATAGAACTGCAATTTTTTTATCACATTTGAAAAACACCATGGTGAGTGGTTGTGTCTTTATGGACAGTAATAGTGGGGTAGTTGGACAGAGATTCTGTGAAGGAAATTAGAAAAGCAAATTATGATGCTCTCTTATATTGTGTGAAACACCTCTGCCACCGTAAAATCACTACGGAAGAACATTACTTCAAAAACAAAGCTTCTTCATTGTACAGTTAATATTTGAAAAGTCCTCTGAAGAGGTTGAACTGAATCCTACATTATACAACTTATATTTCCAAGAGAAAACAAGGAGTTAGTGCTGATAGGGATTTATACCTCTTACAAGGGATTTTTTGTTGGAATAAACAAGGGTTATGAGGTTTTTGAAGGCATGTACTGAAAGTTTATGTGGGCAACTATGTAAGAATAAGAGCCACTATCTCTGAATTTTACACTTCAGCAAAATATCTTTTTTTCCTCTATTACTCATCTGCAGTCAATGTATCCAGTCTTCTATCAAATTAAATGAACAGGGGGTTTTAATTATTATTAAAGCTAAGGTAAGAATTATGGTATCTATTTCAAATGACATTTAACTGGGATTTTTTTTCACACCATCATAATTTGAAAACAAAAAAATTTCTCTCAAAATGTGAAAAAACCCACAACTATGTAATTCTTAGGAATTTTACATCTATACATTCTTACTTAGGCTGTTTTCAAATCGACTTTTTACTAAAACATTTTTTCTAGGATTAAGAAAGGAGAGAAGGCCTGGGTCCCTTAGTGAGTAATTTTATTTGCTGTATAAAGTTGGAATTTAATTTTGTCTTTCAGCTTGAGAGATCTCTGACAAGAAACATTTGATTAGCCAGTTATTGCACAAATGCAAACCAAACATAGTCTCTACTGTCTTACGGCACAAATTGAATCACAAAGGATTACCATTTACCTGGTGAAAAAGAGCAGCTTGAATATCAAACTTCTGTTCTTTGAAAGAGAGTTTGTCTGAAAAGTCATGTAAGGTAAGACTTTTGTATTTCTTTTTTTGCTTGCATTCCTAAACTCCTCCTAGCCCTGCAGCTTTTCTCTAGCAAATTTTTGTTAGATATTTCTTTATGGCAGAGATTATATGTTTGTAGTGTACTTAGTATAATAGAATCCCATGCTTAATGGAGCCTAGGTATTGGTGGTTGTCAAGGTGTAGAGGTAACAATGTAGTTTTAATATTTTATTTCACAAAAACAGTGAGAATTTACATCATCTCTGAACAGCCACAAGTACTAGAAACTGAAAAGATGCACCATAGAATGAGGGGGTTTATATATTTATTAAAAAAAATACCACCTGAAAAAATCCCAGACTGTTCTAACACCGTCTCCGAATCTTCTTTGTGAAATTAAAAGGGAATGAAATGGCTGAACCTCAAAGAGGAATCTTAAGGAAGGCAAAAGTATTATTCAACTTATTTATGGTACTGTGTGTTTTAAAATTTGTGGGTTTTTTCAGTGTAAGCAGCTCAGGCAGAGAAAAGCAACCTGTGTGAGTTTACCAAATAAGAACTTCCAATCAATGTAAATTAAATTGCAGTTCTTTTTAATTTTAAAATATCTAGGTTAGTTACATCCATGGCTAAAAAAAGGGAGAAGGAGGAGGGATGCTTTGTTTCAGCACAGCATGGAAATCAGTTCCTTGGACATTACATCTGAGTCAGTCAAGACAAATTAACTAATCAAATGTACTGGATATTTCTTGATTAGATGAACTCAAACTTGATATTAAATTTCAAAATATGAATTGTTGTTTCTCTCTCTTCTATTGGTTGTTTTTTTATTTACTTAGAATTCTGTTTAAAATAAAGGTGAGTATTATGTCTCAAGAATGAAAACTTGGCACACAAAATGCCCAAAGTCAGGCAAGAGTTAGATAAGAACTTGGTTTTCATTAAATGTTCCTAAAAAGGGGAGAAATTCTTTTGCCTCAACACAGTGAGACAAGAAATGTGAAATAGGGATGAGTGATGCAATGCTTGGACCGTATTGGTGAGCTGCTCTCAGATTTCCTGCATAGAATCATAGAATATGCTGAGTTGGAAGGGACCCACAAGGATCATCATGTCCAGCTCCTGGCTCTGCACAGGACACCAAGTGTCACACCCTGTGCCTGAGAGCACTGTACAAACACTTCTTGAACTCTGTCAGGCTTGGTGCTGTGACCTCTTTCCAGGGGAGCCAGTTCAACCTGCTCAACCACCTCTGGGTGAAGAACCTGTTCTGATATCCAACCCAAACCTCCCCTGACACAGCTTCAGGCTGTTTCCTTGAGTCCTGTCACTGCTCAGGGGAGTGACGAGATCAGTGCTGCCCCTCCGCTTCCCCAGCTGATGAAGTTATAACCACACTGAGTTCTCTCCTCAGTGTCCTCTTCTTCCAGGCTGGACAGACCAAGTGACCTCAGCCTCTCCTCACACAGCTTCCCCTCAAGGCCCTTCACCATCCCCATGGCCCTCCTTTGGACCCTCTCTGATGGTTTCATGTCTTTTTTACATTGTGGCACCCAAAACTCAACGTACACTAATATATTGTAGGAGTCACATTAAAAAGAGTTCCTTCTGTCAGAATATAATTTTGTGAGTAACTGGAGGATGAGAAAGTATTTTTTGACTGACAGAGGAGGTTTTAAACATTTTTAGGCCATATCTGTTAATGGTCATAGTGCAACCCTTAAGGAAGATGCTGAGTTACTTAAGCATGTTTTCAAGCCTTTGTCAGTTGCTTTGCAAAAGAGATTCAGAAATTAGTTTCTCAATAGCCACTGTGATTTTAGTTAAGAAGTATTATAGATTGCAAATATCTGTTCTATCAGAAACCAGAAATGCAACTGGTTTTTAATCTTTCCCCATACCCAAGGATTTCTGCATCATTATCCTCTTCCTCCTTCAGGTAATGCAATCTTTGAAACATTGTTTTTTAATTTTTTTCTTAAAAACTAATAGAACCGGTTGAACACAAGTATATTCCTATAATATTATATTCTGCCAGAGACATAATTTAAAAGTATGACTTTCTTGACAATGTAGTAGTTAACAAGTTAAAAAGTACTTCACTGCATTTCTCCTGGATTAGTTTTATAGACATTTTTCCCAAAGAACAGATATTTTAGATACATTTAAAAACGCAGCTAAGAACTTTGTAGAGCAAATGTTGGCACCTGAATCTTCTTAAGAGAAAACAAAAGAAACAAGTTAAGTGATTACTTACAAAATTGTACTTCTGTTAAAATCAGCAGTGATTTAACACCACTTCTGATAATTGTGCACACAGAAACTTGAAAACTCAGTAGATGATTACTATAGAAACTCTCTTGCAGTCATAGATTCCACCAAAAATAAACCAAACCCCCTCAAATTCTACAAAATTATTAAGTTGGGTTTTTGTAAGGACTTAATGTAAGGACTGTAAGGCCTGTTAAAATCTGAGAGAGAGGTGGAAGTTGAGAGAGTGGCTGTGTGGTGTTCAATTTCTATCTGGGCTTAAACCACAACAAGTTGTTTTTAAAAAGACACAGTATTAAAGCAAAATTTAAAAAACCAACCAAACAAAGAAACAAACAAACAAGCCTTGTGTAGAGGATGTAGCAATAGCAGAACTTTTGTCATTTATTTCTGTTAAGGCAAGAAATTGTGTTGCCTTCAAAATCCAATCTGGATAAGGTGTTCATTTGATAAGAATGTAATTGTGATACTGTTAAAAAATACTCTCTGAATCAGAAGTGTCCAGAAAACAAATCAGTTTCACTGCAGTTTTCAGTGTTCTTGTTGAAAACAAATCATTCCAATCCTTCTGTGTTCAGTGTGGATTAAGTATTTTTGTGGTTTTTTGGTTTTTTTTTAACTCCAGTGGCTCCCTCTGTGTTGTCGTCCAGTCTCCACACAGACTTGCAGAGCAGCAGTGAAGATGGTTCTCCTTTCTCTCTGCATCCTGGGAGGTGGCTCTGTTCTCTTTCTCCACTTCAACACATTGCTGTGAATTTCCCCTGCACACTGTGCATCTGTAAGTCTCCACTTTCGCTACACACAGTTAAATCCCAGTCACACACTAAAAAAGGCTCTGGTCTCATCCAGTAGTTTGTGACTGACATCCCTTTTTACCCCTCGAAGATGGCCTGTGTCACTCTGTGTAATGGTGAGTGTCTTGGTTTTGAAAGACAGTTGTGTGCCAGGGAAAAGCTAGAGCTTCTCTTGGAGCAGAGAATGCAAACCCCCTCCCCACCAAATTATTATAATTGTGCAATTAGAGGCTTTCAGGCAAAGATATGGGAATAGGAGTAACAATTCTTTACTAGGAATATATATTAAAAAAAAATAGTACTAAAAAAAAAAAAAACCCACCAAAAAAAAAAAAAAAAAAAAAAACAACAACAAAAAAAAAAACCAAAACAAAAAAAAACAAGTAAGCAAGCAAACAGAAGTCCTGGTAAAACCCCTGACAGGGTCAGGGATATGACCTGACACCCTGTTGGTCAGGGTGTTGGAAGCAGTCCAAATAAATCCTCCTGGAGTAAGAGATGTGGTTCTGTGGAGCAGAGATGGTCCAGTAGGAAGAGTTCAGCTGTGGCCAGATGAGTCTGGTCTTCATCTGGGGTCCAGTGGGAAGGCCAGGTCCCCAGATGTGGGTGCCTGGTGTTTCTGAGTCTCAGTTTGTATCCAGGTAGGAACAGTTGGCTCCCCCACACTGGGTGGAGCATCTCCCAATGGGATGATGTCATGTGTGGTGTCATTGGTGAGCCTTCATGGCCCATTATCAGCAGATCTCCCCCTGGAGGATGGACAAATGGTGAAGGAGATAAGAAACACTGCCACATCTGGTTTTGAGGGCTGGGCCATTATTCAAAGGCATCTGCCTCCCTCCCCCTGGAGTTACAAGAGATAAAGAAAAAAGCCATCTCAACTGCTTTCAACAGATGAAATAAAATACACATTTTTTTGGTTACCTAACCCAAGACAGTGGGTCAGCTACTGCCTAAACCCAGGCCAAATGTCAAGCTGTGACATAAAACACAGCAGCCTCTGGAATTTTCTGGGTCTCTTCTTAGAATTTCCAGCGCCCTCTTTTGTTGAAAATACTATGACGCTCTGTCAAAATTATCTTGTGTGGTTCTTGGAGCAAAAAGAACTTTAAATATGGTGTTTCAAGCAACCTTGAAAAAATGCTTATGAACTGGTTGAAGATAAAAATGTAGGAAGTTTTAAGTTCTCCTAATTTCTGAAATCAAGGTAAAGCAAGGTCTGAGGAATCAGAAGATGGAGAAATAAAGGCTCGTAGAAAAGAAACAAATGTTTATAGCTTTTTTCTACCACTTACTCTTTGGAAACTTCTTCTAGACGATTTTTCAATCAATTCAGTGTTGAAATATTAAAACTTAGGCTTTACAGATTACAAGAAATTTGGCTGGTATAATTTAATTTTATGAAGATTTTTTTATAGATCCACAAAATACTAATGCTGTGGACATAGGAGTAGAAGAAACTATATATGGTCATAAGAGGAGAAATTTTTATCATCTTTTAACTCTATGGAGTGCTTGCATGTCTGATACTTCTGGAACCAGTCCTGAGTTCATTGCTGCTCTCAGGACAGCAATTAATTGCAGCAGACTGACAATCCTGAAACTAAAGTACACAGAATGTTTAATATTTATACAGAAATTCCACCTCATGTCTATGGACAAATATAAATATTTTGAAAAAAACCCGAACTAGTTATCTCATGAAAAGAAATAAGGAAGTCTTTCTGTACCTTAACTGAATCATTCATTACAACAGAAACAATTCGTTAATTTTTTTTTTTTTTTGTCTTAGGTAAAATCTTCATAGGTGGCATAGACAATAACACCAGAATGGAAGGAGTGTGAAACTGCTTAAAGAAATGTGTCAGAGTGCCTCACATTAGCTAATTTGATGGCCTAAAATGAGAGGTAAGTTCACTGGCTGCTGGACTGGCTTTAACAATTGTACATTTTAAGATTAGCTTCTTTGGTTCACATCTTAATATCTTTGAATGACTTGCTGTTCAAGACGGATGTTCAAGCACTGATTTGCATTGATTTGGAAAGGAGAAGTATTAATTTGAGTGAGTGCTGCTTTGTATTCAGCTGCTGTGTAATTAAGCATATCTACGCATACATTATCCATAGAGAAACTTCCATAGTTTCAAGTTTTTTTATATAGATGATTCTTTTAGATGTATAAAATTCGTATGTGTGCATACAGGTGTGCAAACCTATATGCATATAACATCTATAAAATTATAAATATGAAAACCAAGTATAGATTTAGGAAACTAATGTGAGCTTTTAAAATTATGGTCTGTGCTTTCAAGGTTAAAAATAACTCTGATGTGGGCATGTAAAGGAAAGGTTGTCTATAATATGTTATTTTTGCACTGAAGTGAGCAAAGAGAAAGGGGCGTGTTTATATGAAGATCTTTGTAAAACACATTCTTACCCCTGCGTTATAAGGGTATGTCTGACATTTATTCTAAACATCTGAGGTCTAGAATACCTTTATTGCACTCTGATGGACACATAGAAAAATAGTGACAGGTGTATCATTTAACAAGTTTGAAATATGGATAATAAGTAACAGATTTTTACTCCCACTTTCATTGGTCAAAATAAAGTGGAGTAATTTATGCCTTACTCCTCTGTTGGCTGCACTTCACCCATCTCAAATCAGCCTTCACTCATTCAGAAAGGCTGTAATTTAATTTGAGAAAAATTATAGCTTCATCAGACTTGATTGTATGTTCATCCTTGCTTAATTCCTTATTTCATGTTTATGAGAGGGTGAAAACAAAAAATTATTTTTTAGCAGAAGTACATTTTCACCCCGAATAATTCAATATAATTATGATTAACCCAATAGCCTGAGAAACTTGACATTCTAAGGGTCTCATGTGTTTGAAGATGGGGAGGATGGTGGATTGTTTAGAGGGGAAAAAGTCCCCTTTAAAAAACCAGTAACACATTGATCATGATAGACACTTACACAATGTATCTCTTATCCTAAGAGATACTCTTGATTTTGCTGAAAGTGAGATCTTATTGCTTGCATCACTGTCATTACAAAGGGAATTCAACTGGGAATTTTCCCAGAATGAAGCATCACTTTCTAAAATAATTATTAGTAAGGAATAGCATTAGGATACAATACTTCTTCAGGACTTGCTTCAAAGAGATTAAATGAGAAAGATTTACTTTACATGCATAGGGAGAATGGATGTGAAGCAATGCCATAACATAAAGAATGATATTTTTCTTCTATCTGATGAATAAATGTGTTCTTCTATCTGTGAATAAATTAAATATAATAATTGGAGGAATAATTATGCCAAATACATCTTATATATCAACAGTGCCAAATGAGTGAAAAGAAATACAGTTTTAGGAAAGACAACCTGATCTGTATCTACAGCTGAAAGATTGGGTAATTCTTTATGGGAACACTCTACGTTAGTTACGGTCAGGTGATGGTTCACAGGTAGCCTGGTAGAGAAGGCAACAAAACCTTCTATGTCCCTAGAGAAATCCAGAAAAGGAAGTAAATTAACCTTGTGGGCCCAAACAAGGCCAAACCTTTTGGCACAGTGCTGTTTTTTCAGTCGTGAGCTATAGAGGAGAACACCTGCTGTCTTCACCTGCTGAGTTCGGTGGGTTAGTGAATATACAGAAAGGCAGAAGGAAAGAATAATTATGCCACTAGGCTGTTCTTAGCCTTGTGATCCCCTTTAGTTTAGGCAAGATAGACAATAGATACAAAGTTGTCCCCTAAGCCAGAATTAAAAAGTGATAAAAAGCAGCAAAAAGGGGACACCTTCTCCCAGTTCACATCCCCATTTTCTTGCGTGGGTGTGGGTTTTTTTTTTTCTTTTTTAAACAAGCTATGATCTTTCATTTCTTATTGAGTTAAGAAAAAGTCTTGTTTCAAGACTCAAATCCTTTAGTTTTACTTTCTAAGCAGTTGATCATAATTGATTTGTCCTTCCTTGGTGGGAATCTCCAGCCATTATGCACAACTTCATGAATGGGTGATGATAATCTAAAAAAGTGGAAGTCTCAAAGAACATTGTAATAAAAAAAGGAAAGGAAGCAAAAGAATAATTTTTCCTAATTTTTAATTATTCAAAGAACTTGAAACTGGGAATCTTTTTTCTTACATTCTATATTTTTTTCTAACATTTTTTTTCCCCTAATCATTACAGTACCTCCTTATTAAAAACAAGGGAGCATTTAACTGCTATAAAATAAATGGTCTTTGAGACACATTCCATCCAAGACACAAAGATAACTTTGAAGAAGCAGTCCTGGTCTCTAAATCAAGCAGAGGAAAATGCTTGTAGTCTTGTGTCGCTTGGGAGTCCCTTTCTCCGACAGCTGGTCTGCTCTACAACCCATTGGAAAAACAAAGTGTATGGAAAAGTATGGTGAACTGCTCAGAACAGCTGTCAAAAGAAAAGTCTAGCAATATGTATGAAGCAGAATATATTCCAGTGATACTCCTTTCTATCACTAGGAAAACAAAGGAAAAAAATCAAGGCTCACATCTACATCCTTCTTTTTTTTTTTTTTTTCCCCCCCACTCTTCAAAGCATAACTCGTGTATTTGAGAAATTTCCTCCTTTTTCTTATTCCTCATTTTCTCACACACAGGTATCATGAGAAGGCTTGAACTTCAAGAGCACTACAAATTTTAGGCAAATACGTTTTGCCTAAAGAAAGATTTTGGAAGCTTGCCCACGAAGTGCAACTATTGAGTCATTTCTCAAGGTCAGCTCTGAATTTATCGTGCTCCTTTCAGATCTTCTTAGTGCTGTAGTTACAGTTGCATAAACAGACTAATATGTAATGGAATTTCAGGAAGGGAGACTGTCTGTTGTCTTGCATACTGATTTAGGAAATGTCTTAAAGGTCCTAGTTTTAGGTATTGCTGTTGAAATACTGTTTTGAGAAGGCAAATGCCAACCTGGAACTGAAGAGATGGAAATATTAAGTCAAATTAGGTGGATAGGATATTGTGTTGAGGTGGATACATAAGTTCATGAGACATTTGCTGGGCTATAGAACCTACAGTACAGGAGGGAAATTCACAAATTAGAAATAATTTGGAAGGGGGGAAAGCCATCGGAATGATCAGACAATCAGACATTCTGATGGCACAGGTTGAAGAGTATAATTCTTTTGCTCTAATTCATCTGTCCACAGTTATTTTAGAAAGTTATCTATTTATGGTAGATAACAAGAGCACGAGGGAAAAAGACTTGAGTACAGATGAATGTTTATTCTGAAGAAAAAGGCTGTAGCAAAATCAAGTGACTTCAACCAACAGTTCTCTGCTTAAATTGGAAGAATTATTAAAGGGTTTTTCCAGTGATGGTAATAGATCATAAAGTGAATTCCCTAGTAAGCAGAATCCTAATCTGGAAAGTGTATCTTTCTATAGGTTGTAAATTCAATCAAAAATTTGATGCAGTATTTATTTTACGTGTGCTATGAAGAAGCTCAATATTTATTTTAATACTCCCCAGGAGGCCTAGAACATTCAAATCCTTACATGAAATATAATACCATGACTCTTTGCCTAACTACAGTTCATACAATGTATGGAGATAAATTATATTAATTAAGGTCAATTATTAAAATAAAATTAAGAGCAAGTAGAACAACTGCAAAGCCCAATGTATTAATCAACAGCTTGATAATATCTGAATTAATCTGTATGTGATGCTACAAACATAAGTTGAAAAAATATTGTAGCACTCCAGGGACTTATTACAGCTGGATAACATTTACAGTACTGTGGAAAAATAGATTTAAGTGAGGATTTTGAACTAATGCTGAACATTAGGACTAGGGGACAAGAACAAACCATGAAAGTAGGCAAAAGGGATACCTCAGGAAAGAAAAAATAACGAAAGATGATAAAATTCTAGAAAAGTGTCCAGCCTTTATATTACAAGGCAGGAGAAGAGGAAATTAACATATTGTTTATTTGTGTACTTGAGAAATGAGGGGGAAACTGATAGTGGATGTATTACCCAGAAAAATATTTTCTATTGACTTCTCTTTCTTATCATTGTTTAGGATGATGGATTCAACATACTGTATTTAGTTAAGCAATTTGATGATTCTTCTGAAAATAGGGAGCCTGGCTGTGATAACCTGCACAAGCTCTCAGGATGAGAAGGTGACATTTTATATTACATATTTATGTAACTCTTATCAGGTAGAAAAAAGGAAACCAGGACACTATGGGTCATTTTTAACACATCTGCATAGCTAAGAAGATTTGCAATCCAAAGTGTCATATCTTCTTTTTTAAAATTTTCTTGAGAGTATAACAACATTGAAAATTGAATTCTCACTTTATGCAGAGTTAATTTCTCATGCTAAATTTTTTTTTTGTATTTATAAGAAAAAGAAATCCATTGATATAATTAGACTCCAAAAAATAAGACAAATAGAGTAAAGGAAACTACTTAGGACTGGAATTTTGCATAAAGAAATACTGTGATACTGCAACTTAAGGACAGCATATCCAGAAAGATCCATCATCCTTTCAAAAAAAGGAATTTTATTTTGATGTGGGTTAATTTCTACAAAGGCAACTTTTGTATAACTGCATGGTGAGAAAAGAAGTGGAAAAATGCCAATTCTTTGGAATAACCCCCCCTCCAAAAATATATTAAATGGAATAACTGAGTAATTCTTTCTGAATTGAACAGGAATTAATATCAGCTTTATTTTGTCCCTCTGAGTAGTGGCTTTTAATGGAATTTTTTGGAGAATGCAGACTATGATTTCATCTTAGGATTAGTCAGGCATATTTTAACTGCACGAAACTTTAGTAGAGGTAGCCTTGAGATTATATTCTTTATTTTACATTTGAGGAAAAACATTGTTTCCCTAAAGATGAAAGTGTGAGGACAGGGAGAAAAAAAACAGCCCCACCCCAACAACTTAGAATGTTATTTCTTTGTCTCTCACAGACTCATAATCTGACCTTTTTAATACTGAGGGAAGAGACCTAACGCAAACCAACACATGATACAGTTGAAGAGGTGTCAGGATTCTTTTTGCTTAATTCATTTCTTCTATGACCTCTTCTATATCTGTGGACTCATGTATGTCAAAAAACTCCCCCAAAATTTCAATCTTATCTGATGAAACCAGGTAACTAAAAAATAAAGTAAAGTAAAGTAAAATAAAATAAAATAAAATAAACAAAAAAGGAGTTTTCAGGGTAAAGGGAGAAATTATCATGTGAATGTTGCAGCAGTGGTGGTGGCATTTGTTCTCAGCCTGGTAAAGGTTGCTACCAGATCATAAAATATAGTGAGTTTTCTTTTGCTTTCAAACCACCCACTCATTGGGACTATCAATATACTTTTGCTCTATCCATAAGAAATAAAGAAAACGTGATATATTTGGGGTTTAATTATTCCATACACTTTAAGAAGTGTCAGGACAGACACATCCTTTTCCTTGCCAATCCTATCTTTGATTTGCTTTTAAATATATTTTGCAAGAAGGATTCAAGTGCAAATCTGGAACAGTAGGTAGAGTTATACCATATATCACCTCTTCATTACTCTTGTTTACTGGCTGTTGCAGATGATCTGAGCAACACAAAAATGAGAGATTTAGAATTGTCTTGTTTGAGAGATTGGGTGATGATAAGCACTGAGAAAGTCAAGGTGAGTGTAGAAGATAGGTCTTGGAGCTCTGGGTATCCCAGTGTCACCAGGCACTTTGCAAGCCTGATTCAAAAGAATTTAATGAGGAATTTATTGAGTTTTTAAAAAGATTTTTGAGTCAACATCCTAAAAAGAGTTTCTTCAGAAATGCTTGACATCTGAATAAAAGTTATTTTACAGCACAGTTTTTAAGAAATTTAATTTTCCGCTGTTTATCTCTGACAGAAGTCAAGATGGAGATATACTAGACCGTGTTTAGTAACAAAAATTAACGTTCCTTGGAAGTTCTTTAAAATTATAAGAGACACCTTTTTCTCTTTAATAATCATAGAATTATTTTTTCTATGATTATTTAATAACCATAGAATTAATCATAATTTTGCAACTGGAGATGTCTCTTCTGATTTCTTTTTTAATAGAAGTAAAAAATGTTTTGCTTTTCAACTAAGAAGAAAGTGCATTGAGAAGGTATTTACCATTGAAAATTAAAGGAAATTTGTGGTTTATTCTTTCTCACTCAAAGTAATTTGTTTCTAATGTGTGTATCCATACAAAAAGAGTAATTTTGTGTGTGTGTGTTACAATATTTAGCTAGTGATAAACTAGCTGCCTGAAAACATAAGGATTATGTATGCATATGAACTTAGAATTGTAGTTACCTGGATTATAATGTTAAGGTCTTTATCCTAAGATTTTAGAGAACCTTCAAGTTCGGGGAAAAATATCCTAGAAGGAAAACTGTTATAAAGCTCTAACTTACCATTTGTTTAAAACCAGTTTCTTATACGTTTTTCATAGTTGAAACATCAAAAGATTTAACTGCATGTTTTGGGCCATGCTAATTTTTGTTTAGGGAAAACAAAGCATTCGATCACTGGAACCATATTTTACCTGGCAACAGGCCAAGTTAGTCAAGAGTATGAAAGAGAGTTCTTAAAATATTCAAAACATTATTTGCTTAACTTTGAAGGTCCATTGAAAGGCCATTTATATTGAAGAAGGAAAGATAAACAGACTCATTTTTATTTTCCTCTCAGAAAAGTAAATGTATATTGGTTTTGAAATTTTGACTGTCTCCTGGTGAATTAAGAAACCATAAAATTAAGGTCAAGCGTTGCACTTTTATAACAAGAACAAATTAGAAATCCCCCAATAATAACTGAGCTATCAGTAATGTTCTCAGTCATTCTGGCTGTCAAAAAAACATCTTTCTTTGTCTGCCAAGGAATAAATTTTAAATGCAGGACAATAACTTTTTTCTTTATTTGAGGATATAAGGTGTGTGTCAAGTTATGTTTAACACCTGCAATCTGTACAGTTGGCAAAAAGAAAGTATATGGGAGATATAACCCAGAAACTGTTTTTTCAAAAGTAATTTTCTATGATTTATGGTGTTCTCATTGACATAATCTGCTTTAAGTGTTGATTTTTACCCAATCTGAGATGTTTTGATATTGGTTGTTTACAAGAATAACTGGAATATAAATTACAAAAGCCTTTCTCTATTTGATACTATTTCCTACTTTTTGGTATGTTTTGGTGCTTGACTGAGTGCTTGCATTATATTTAGCACTTAAACTGGAAGTACTTCTCCATGCCAGAAATTAGCCTGTTCTGGAAAACAAGAGAGCAAGAGAAAAGGAAAACCAAAAATAACCACGTCCTCTGTGGCTGACAGTGTCTTCTATTCAAGGCCATGTCTGAGTCATAATTCATAACATGTGAAAGTTTGGGTGTTCTTATCTTAATGAACATTCAAAGACTTACGTGTATGGCAATATATCTTTTTTCTTCTAATAAAATACAGTGCAGCCCCATTTTTAGTCGTAGTGGCCATAGAATATTAGATTTTATAGGGGGATATCAGCCTTGTGTGGTAGATATCACTATTGTCTGTTGAACACCACTTTGGATAGGTAACTGTGGCCTCGCATTAATGTGCATTCATAGGAGGAACTGGCAATACTATGGAGTTTTTTAAAAATATGGAATATCAGCATTTTAATAAGGTCTCCCTTTACTGATGATTAAAAACTCAAGGTGAAATTGCAACTATTTTGAAAATATGGATTGAGCCATACCTGTGGCTAGTCAAAACTATTAGTTATAGTTACAGTTATTGAAACTACCAGTATCTTTGCAGTTTTTAGAGCTTCCTGAAATTAATATATTTTAGACAAGATGTATTATAGATAGTAGGGGAATAAAAAAAAAAAAAGAAGAAAGGAAAAAAGGCTTTAAAAGCCACATAGCCCTCTGTTTCAAAATGTCTTCCATGACCTAAATGTTGTTCACATCCCACTGGAGGGGTGACTCTTCAAAGCCCATGGAAGTCTGCAGCTCTTTAATTAATATTTTAATATTTCACGTTAGGAAATTTGTTACGTATGGCTAAGATTTCCTGCTGAAATTATCTACCTCGACTGAAATTTACACAACAGATTCACTTGGTTTGGTTGTTTATGTTTGGGGTTTTATTCAGTCAAAAGAAGCTGGAATCAAGATTGCTCATGTTCTGAAAAAAAATACGGGAGGAACTGGATGCTGCTGTCTCATTGATTTTCATAGGAGTCAGCCCCATTCCTCTTTGTAGATTGCTATCATTGAAATTTCAATAGCCAAATGCTATGTCGAAAATCCAGAAAGAATCAAAAGGCTATCAAGTGTTTCTTTATCTGAAGGTCAGACTTGTTTTTCTGCTTAATTTCATTTTGGTGTAGAGATTTTGTAGCTCAATAAAAACTTCTTTCCGAAATGCAAAAAGACAAAATGCAAATTCATAGCTTGATGATGAAGGATGAACAAGTAAGTTCTTAATTTTTTAATCATCCATATTAATAGTCTTCATTTGGCATGCACATAATGGCATTTATCAAAGCATGTGGAAATACTTGACAGATCCTTTATTGAGCCTCTTAACACTTCATAGGATTAAATCTGTCTTCCAGATAGATGCTCTAGTACTAATAATAATGTGATAAATATTTCTTTTTACCTCTTTCTAAGCAATAATCAAGATTCTGTGCACAATCTGAAAAGAATAAATTGCTTCTGGTGGTCCCTGCTTAAAGACATCTGAAGTTAAGTGTGGAGATACAGTTAGTAGATAAGATCTGAGTAGATGACACCTTTTGTACAACAAATGAAAATTAATTCACTTTGTGACCTATTTAGAGAGCTCACTGTGTGGAAGGATTGAAGGTTAGGGAGACAGGGTTGTAAGCAGTAGGGGTGGGAACAACAGTGAATCAGACTGTCAGCTCATGTAGAGAAGTGTTTTTTGTGGAGGAAAACAGAATACTCCAACAGAATAGCTAAATATTCTAGGGAATAAATTAAGGGGACTAGACTAAAGGGGACTAAACAAAACTAAAGGGAAAGTTGAAAAATAATTGTTGCAAAATGGATTATTTTGGTGACATTTTGCGAAATTTGATTGCACCTTTTTGGTTCAGGGTTCCCTGATACCAGGTCTTGCCTATTCCTGGGTCTTGTCGACTACTTGGTGTTTTATTGCTGCTAATGTGACCATAGCAATAAGCTTTTCATAGGCTGGAACAGTTTAATCCTTTTTTAGCAGGTCACTGAGCAGGGGTGGCTGGGAAACAGGTTTGAAACACTCTTCTGAGCTGTAATCTCTATGAATATACTGTGTGTCAGTAAGTCAATCCTTTAATGCTGGTCAGAATACTAAAGCAAATTCTCAGAGAGGTGAAATAGTTTGCTTACTTGAGGAAGAATAGAGTCAGGGTTAAGACAACAGAAGGAAAAGACCCAGAATCCTGCACTGACTACAGATCACAGAATTAGAGTGGTGACTGGGACTTTGGAGAAGTTGTGGTCAGCATTCAAAGATCGTATCCTCTTCTAATGAATGAGAATGTGTTGGTTGTGTGTGGCCAGGTTTTGGTAGCAGGGAAGGTACAGGGGTGGCTTCTGTGAGAAGCTGCCAGAAGCCTCTCCTCTGTCTGATGGAGCCAGTGCCTGCTCTAGGATGGACCTGCCCCTGGACAAGGCTGAGCCCAGCAGCCACGGTGGTGGCACATCCAGGGTAACAAATGTAGAAAGGAGAAAAAGATAATTTCTTTTCCAAAGAGACATTTGCCGCCAGAGAAGAAAGGAGTGAAAATATATGATCGGAGCAGCTGTGCAGACACCAAGGCCAGTGCACAAGGAAGGGCAGGAGGTGCTCCAGGAGCCAAAGCTGGGAGTCCCCTGCAGCCTGTGGTGCTGTCCGTGGTGATGAAGCTGTGACCCTGCAGGAAGCCCACATGGAAACAGGCTCCTGGCTGGGACCTGTAGTCCCATGGAGGAGGAGCCCATGCTGGAGCAAGTTTGCTGTCAGGACTTGTGTCCCCACGGGGGACTCAACGCTGGAGCAGTCCATGAGGAACTGCAACCTGTGGGAAGGACTCACATCAGTGCAGCTCATGGAAGGCTGTCTCCCTTGGGAGGAACCCCACCCTGGAGTAGGGGAAGAGTGAGAGGAGTCCTTGAAAAGGAAGGAGCAGCAGAAACAACCTGGGATGAACTGACTGCAGTCCCTATTCTTGGCCCCCCCGTGCCAGTGGGGAGAAAGAAGAGAAAATGGGGAATGAAGTTAAGCCCTGGGAGAAGGGAGCAGGGAGGGGGAAGATGTTTATGATGCCTTGAGAGGCTACCTAGGACAGAGGCTAGACAGTGTTATAGAATAAAGTAGGTATTTATTAAAAGGCCTTCAAAGGGTGGACCTTGGGCACTACAAGAGCCTGGCTAAGGGTCATAAATTTTCACACTTTTATAAGTTTTGGTTTCCTTTTGCATATTGGGGTTAATGGTCCAATTACAGCTTCAGGTAATGATGTCCCATCCTTCTATATTGCTCTCCTCAATTCCTTGTTGTTTATACTTTTTGGGCCTGAAGCTGCAAAGGCTTCCTTGGTTCTCAGGCTGGAAAAGGATTGTTTTGTCTAACTAAGCTGTGAGAACTTGCTAGCACTTTATATGAAGTTCAGAGATACACACTAAGGCACTACAGAATCTGGAAAATATGAAAGCTAAAATTTAAAGCATCATTCTAATATTTATATTTTTTTGTTTTCTAATTATCCTACTGGGATTTTATTGTTAATGAATCTAATTTCCACAACTGGAGTGTGTTTCAACCTTGACAGTAATTGGTGAATGATCTCTCTCTCTGCCCTTATTTCTACCCTCTTGTACTTTATCTCCCCTGCTCAGTTGAGGAGGAAAGTGATAAAGAATCTTTGGTGGCCTCCTTACATCCAGCCAAGCTCAGAATATGACAAGGTTGCCTTTAATTGCTTTGATATTTACTTTTAGCACATTAGATATGAACAAGTTCTAGAAATTGTCGAGGCCAGTTGCTTATCTCAGGAGTCAATTTAGGTGCTCAGTGATCTAATGTTCACTGCACAGTTCAGGGGGAGCAGATTGAGCATGTGGAAGCTGAAAGGCAATTGACAAGAAATAATTGTGATGCAGTCCACAGTTTCAAGAAATTTTTAAAAAAGCCAGAACAACAGGATGGGGACAATTCACTTAAAATATTTCAACACTGTCTGGAGAATTTGAACTGGGGTAGCACCCTCTCACAACTACTGCACAGAAATGTTCTCTTCCTAATACCCATCAGCACAATATTCACGTGCTAAAACTGTGGCCTTTTAGAAGAATTGGCGTGGAAATTGAAGAGGAAATGGTGCTTACAGGATAAGGATTAACAGACCAAGGGAAGCACTAAGGTCTCTTCTACAATCTGACAAGGAAATCCAAAGAGTCATGTAAAAGGTGACACCAATGAAATACGTCTGAGTACAAAAATTAAGGCTAGCATTACTGTGTGAGGATAACCAGAAGTCTGGGAAACAACACAAAGGAAAATGAGCAAGTAACTTTAAAACAACCAGGAGAGCTCACACAGATAGATACATGAGAAATTAAAGGAAGGCAAAGGAGATGCATTTTTAATGCTTAATATGAAGCAATATAGATAACAAGAAAAACAGGAGCTCTGAAAGACTTGTTGAATGAACGAAAGTAGTATGGTAAGGTGAGTTCCTTAGTTCAGCTTGGAGTATTTAAGGAAGTAGCCTAAGATTTTATTAGGAGATGCATAATTCAGTTATATTTGACAGAAGTGATAGATTAATATCCTGGTAGTATTACTGCAATCTTTTCCTTCTTTGTAACAATTTGGATGAAAGATTTTCTTTTGAGGACCTCAGTTTTAAGAAAGAGAAGGACAAAGAAGATAAACACACTGCCTATGTTTAGGTATTCTTACTTTTCTTCTGGAATTCTTTAACTCTCTCTCCACATTAGATTGCACCTGGGCATTGGTGAGATTTGTTCCCAGGATAAATATTTTCCTCCTTGTGCCTAAAGTGTGCACTATTGGTGTTGGAGGCAGCTGTCTAGCACATATCAAAACTGTCTGCAGGCTCAGAAAGTTTGAGCTGTTTGGGGAATTTTGAATACATTAAAAGAGAAAGAAGGGATAGACTCCCTTCCATTCTCATACTCGAATGTTTACTTCTGGCTCCAAGAGACTTAGGGTATGACAAAACAGGTTTGATTTGTAGGCAAGATGATTTACATTATATGTCAGAGAAAAGGGTTTTTTTGTGAAAAGGGGTAATTAAGCAGGAGGAAATAGCTTCCCTTGGGAAGTTATGAGATCTTGTCTTTAATAAAGTCTTTTTGAAACAAACATCTGTTGAACATCTGTCAGAGGTTGTCTGAACCTGTCTAACCACACTTCAGTGGACGATAGACTGTCTCGGTTTTCAAATCAGTTCCAGCCTCACTCCTATGATTCTGTGACATCATGGAGGATTTTTCTCCCTGACTGCACAAAAGCATCAGAGAGCCCCAAGCTGTAATTAAAACATCTGCTGAACAAAGAGGGGTTGTAAATCTCAACTCATAGGAGGCACACAATTAATGCTATCAAAGTGCCAGTCGCCTTCCACTTCAAACTTCTCCTGAGAAGAGTTTGTTGTGCAGCATCTTAGTCATCAATAATTTATTTCTAATAATATTTTATTGGTTTAATATTTGCCCACTAATATAATGATCAAATCTTGCCCTTTGGCAAATAAGTCATATAAAAACCAGTTATTCTCAAATACTTGACTCATTCTGACCCAGTTATTTTGATTCCTTACTGATTTATTTAGCAGTTATACAAATGGGATTTTCATACAAATGTAATCCATTTCTATTGTAATGCAAAAATTAATTTTTGCACTCAGTTATATTTGCCTGGCATAGTGTCTAACAGTTATGTGCTCACCATCCTCTGCATTTGCTGTTATTTCACTGCTTTTAGTTTTCTCTCTGCTCTGTATGCAAAGGTAAAATCTCTGATGCCTCCTGAATGGGGCACTGCAGAATTCATTTCTTCTTGCCTCGCAGACTCTTCATGTTTTCTTTGATCAGAAGAACAGTGAAATGTTCTATACTTTTATTAAACATACAAAAGTAATATTTTAAAATGACACAGTGTCAGTCCCACAATTTACATGAGTAACTTTCAATAAAACATTATTATGAAAGTAATCAGTAAAGTGATCATCTATCATTTATACTTTGCTGTAGAATGTGATGTTTCTGTGAAAACATAACCTTAAAAGTTATGTTTCCCCATTTGCCTCTTCAGGAAGACATTCAATTCTAAGAGAAAAATGACATAGTTTTTAGTACGTTTGATCATTCACATTATTCAAATCAAAAATGTTCTACTTTGACAGTGGAATAGTTAAGCATTGAGAAGAAAAAAAAAAAAGAAGGAAATGGAAAGACAAAGACAAATGGGAGGAATAAATAAAGGAAGAGGAAGAGGGAAGGGAAGGAGAAAGAAAGAAAGAAAGAAAGAAAGAAAGAAAGAAAGAAAGAAAGAAAGAAAGAAAGAAAGAAAGAAAGAAAGAGAAAAAAAAGACTTCTTCCCAATCCCAGTAAAGTATGAGGCTATTACAAAGAAGATTCTTATCTCATCAGAGTCAGTATTCAGGTATTAAGTCTTGCTGTACATAATGATCATGATGTTTGTGATGATAATAATAATAATAATGATAAATAATTGAGGATGAGCTTTCAATTGGTCATGTTGGTTTAACAATGGGGAGATTTATACTGACTTTCATGGGATGAGAACCAAGTCAACAATGAGCTCCTGTGTAAACATATTTCTAATTGAGAAAGATTAAGAGCTCATAATGCAATGTTACTCTACGTGTCTAATACAGTATTTGTGTTACTTCTGATAGAATATTTGATAATATTTGCAGAAGAAAGAATCCCACAGTCAAAAGAATTGAAATATGTGCTACTTCTCAACTCTTGCACAAGCTTTGGGAATACTCTTATTTTTCTATTGCCAAGCTAAGTTTTTATTACCAAACTTAGTAAGTGTCTTACCTTAATATTTCCTACCCTCATTAACAGCATTGTATATTGAGGGTTTTTCATCCCCACAAAGATTGCAGCTTATAGAAACAAGTCATGCAAGATGGGTAGCACAGGAGAACTAACTCCAGAGGAATGCTGAATGTGGGCTAGGATAACTTAGTTCCTTAGTTTGCCTTCTGCAAATATTTGACTCTGAAACTAAGTGTTGGCAATCACAGTCATCTTGCACGCTTGTGGCAACCTCAAAGGCTATTGTCTATAAAGATCCAGCAAAGAAAATATTCTCGTGACTCTCATGAGCTCCAGCTGCTATTCCCAGTACTACTAAACCTGAATGTGACTTCAGTGTTACTAAAGTTCTTCAGAACACCCCAGCCAGGTGACAGTTTGTGTGCCATGCTTCCAGTATATAACACTTCTTTCCTATTAAAGACATCAAGGTTTCTCCTGCAGCTGAGTGCATTTGCCTGTCTCTGCTGGGCCCTGTGAAATACTTGGTAAAAGTATCCAAAAAACTGTCTCTGTAGCCAAACACAGCTTTGTTTTCTAATTCTAATTCAATCTTGCCAGGGATATATTACAGCTACCTGCAAATGTCCACAACCACAAAGTATGTGAAAATGGGAGTCGTAATTTTTCTGTTGGCACCAGCAGCTTTCCAGTAAAAATATTTTTATATTTGGGCAATCTTTAGAACAAGCATATTTTTTGCACTCTGCTAGGTAGTGCAAATTGCATTTTTTGATGGTTGCAAAATGTTCAACAAGCTGGTAAAAGACTTTTCACTACCTACCTCATTCTTTGGAGGGGAAGAAGATCCTCAGTATCCTACATTTGGCCACGCAAGGATGTAATGATCTTCCTGAGAGGTATTTGTATTATTTTCCTGAGTAGTCTTTGTACCAAAACATCAGGAGATGCATGGAAATATGAAAAGGAAGAAACTCCTGGTAATTTCCTTTTTATGCTTTTAACTAGAAGGCTATGAAAATAATAGAAATTGAAAAGTAGTGTGTCTTTTTCTTCCACTATTATTTACACAAAATATTCTGTCTGTTCCACGTAGCATAATAGATCACTATTCATTACAAGAGATAAATAGATTTTTATATTAAAAAAACCCAAAGGATCAATCTTATTTACTGTATTTTGCTATTGTAATGAACATAGAACTTAAGAGTTCACCAAGAAATTCACATAGTGACTCTATGGAACAGTTAGAGAATGGTACAGATATTTTTAAGCTAAACTGTTTTTAGTGAGTTAATGTTCAAAGTCAAATAAGGCAATCCAGTCTGCCTGAAGTATCTTGGTGCTATGAACTGAACCCTCAGTGCCTGTCTTGACCTTTAGTAGATGTATTCACTGCGAGTCTAAATTCCCACTTTTGACAAAACTACTACAATTTATAATTACTCATATGACTAAAAATGAGACACTCATTCAAACCAAATAATAAAGAACACCAAAGGTTTTAAAAAGCATTAAAAAAATCTGTTTCACTGGGTGTATTTAATAGCTTTTTTCAAAAAGAAGTTAAAGGCAGGAAATGAGAGCATTTTTTGGTGTAAAGGTTTCAGCATTCTTTTCTCAAAATTAACTATTCAATGTTGAACTTCATAACCTACAAACAGAAAATGGCATCAAATTAATATGCTGTATGTTTATCATAAACATGAGAGTGAATTTTATTTGCTTTAGTAAAGCTCCCAGTATCAATTGTATGTGCCAAGGAACTTAAACTCAGAAATGGTGGTGGTATTTAAATGCATATTCTGTTACATATTTGTTCCAGAGAGAATAGACATCACTCCCTGTTTAGAAACATGTAAGTTTGATATTTATTACACTTTCCTCCTTAAAAATGTCTTTTAATGTCACTTTCAGTTCAAAGAAAAGAATTTCTTAGCTTTTACTTCTCGAAACAGCTTGCTTCATATGATCAAAAAGGCATATTTGTATACTTTGGTTTAGTTGTCCTTTCAATATAACAATGTAAGAGATCATTCAAGAACTGTAAACAAATTTGTTTTGCATATGAAAATATTCTTCTATGGAGAAAATAAGACAAAAACTAAATCATTTAAAAGACCTAAGTTTTTTATTGCACTTTCATTTGCGCTCATTGCTAAACGAAATCGGTTAATTGTAGAACTTTTAATAAAACTGATAAGAATATGAATTTAGGGGACCAAAATAAACCATGAATTATGATGAGAAAAGAAGTTGAGCATTCAAAAATAAATGAAAAATCTTTTAAAGAAAGTGAAGCAAATAGGAATGAAATTAAATGTTAAAAAGAGTTCCAAAGTAGTACAGGACAAATTTTGATCCTGGAAGCATAAGGAGATCTCCTGTTGAGCTCAGTGATGCATGTGAGGGCAAAATTTGGCTTACTGTGTCTAAAATGTGAAAAAGAAAGTTTTTAGAAAGGGCATTAACTTTGCTAATCTACAAGGCCATCACTCTGTTCACCTTTCTTACTCATGAGGAGCAAGGTCCAAGAACAAAACTTCTTGCCCTGTGCTACTTATTTCAATGAGATTTTTCATTCTTCTTTTGTTCAGGAATTATTATACTGGATTATGTACATATTTTAGGCTATTTAACTACATGAAACGACCTCGTGATGTAGTAGAAACTTGTTCAACACTTTTTGTCAGAGTATGAATATCCTACTTGTGAAAGATGTGATAATTTATTTTTTTTAATAGACTCAACGAGTCTACATTTATAAAAGATCTAAAATCTGATGGAAAAGATATTTACCTGACTTCTAAATTTTAACTATAGTCCATGTGGCATAGAAAAAAACTGTAGGTAGTGGAAATTAAGTAGATATTTAACAAGAGGGACATGTAGCTCATTCTTTTAGTGTTTTTTCCTTTCTGAAAGAAGTTCTGCTAAAAAAACCATAATAGGGTTCCAATGATTTATGCAAGTTGAAAACCTGAAAAGAGAAGAAGAATAAATGCCTCATCTTTACTGTGTAGTAGCAAGGCAGAGTTTATATGGGATGTAGAATTTAATTCACTTTGAAATCTTGGGACTCAACTCTCCTCAATAGTCTGGCTACATAGTCTGATCAAGACTGAGGAGCTCTCTTTTCTTTGTTCTTGTAAAGGAAATTTCACCTTTGTAAGAGTAATTATGTATATTTCTTCGGAGAGACACAATGGGTAAGAATATACCCAGGTCCTAACATAATTTAAAGCTAAATTTTATTCTGTTTTTCATTTACAAACACTGGATTTTTAAGCATGAGACATTTATATCCACAGTAAGAGGGAAGTGAGGAAAATAAAGGAAAGAATAAAATCTGAATAGCAATTCTAAAGTGGTAATTTAAGGAAAGAAAAGTGAAAAGCTTCTTATTAAGGCGTGGAGAAGTGTTATAGACCTTAACACCAACAGACATTGTCTGAAGTGTGGAATACGTAGATATGAAGGTCAGCATTAGGAATCCATAGACACTGAACTTGTCACCTGTGATGCATATTCCATATGACAGGAATTCAATTGCCTGCCTCTTTCCATTGCCTGAGATACCTGAATGCCCCAGGTGAGTGGACAGACCTCATCAGACAGGAGCATCTCTGCACTGTGGGCATGTCCCGTTGTGCTGAAACCAGGAAAGCATTTCAAAGGGCAGAGAGAGCCAGGTCTGCTCATCCCGACTGAATCAGCCTTTTGAAAATCTGCAATGCCTCTTATGTGTGCACACACAACAAAAGTCTGGAGCAGAAGGGAAGGATAAGGAGGCTGAATTCACCGGTCTTCCCTTTTGCAGCTTTTTAAGAGGTTGTTAAAGAAAAGGGGAAGGAGGAGACAGAAGAGGCAGAAAAAGTAGGTGAGGAAGATTAATAGTTGAAATGTAAATTGTAGATAGAATACTTTGTAGGTATATATAGGCAGAGTTGCTGGGAACCTGAATTGTGCTTACATAATTTTTTAAGCTTTCAGGATGTCAATTCATAGCAGAGCTTGTTTTCTAAAGAAGACCCATGAGAGGAGTGTTGTGGAATACCTGTTCTGAAGGTAGTATTCTTTCTGACTACTAAAACACTTCCTTCCCACAATTTTTCTCTTTTTTCTGAAATAATGTACAACGCTATAATGTTAATTTGTCAAAAAGAAAAAAAAAGGTGAAACAAAAAAAAATCCACTCTTAAAATGAAAAAAAAAAAGAAGGAAGAGAGGTAGTTCTACATGCTTTTAACAAATTCTTACGTTGGGAAATAGATTATTTACAATTGAATTTTTAATTACTAATCTTGTACCTCAGGGAGCAAACCTTACATTTCTCTTCTACTCTTCTAGCAAATACTGCCCCATTACAGATGCTACTAAAGGTATTATTAATCATTACAAAATATCCTACATTAGTTGTTTTACTTTAATATTGCGATAGCTTTGTTGTCATCATAGGATTCATACTGATGGCAAGAAGAGAGCTGAAATTTCCTTAATTAAGGTAATGTTGAGTCAGCTATAAATGCTCCCTGTCTATGATGAGTGTTGTAGATTTTCAGGAACTTTTAAAGTGTTACATGTAGTGCTGCATGTTTAAGGTGACAGTATGTTATTTCTTTGACATCTCCCTAGCTCCTCTTCAGTCTGGAACTGGCCTATTTTTAAAAAATATAAATGATAACAATAATTTCCTGTCCTATTACGATATATCAATATTTGTTGTTAGAAATATACCTTTTCTTCCTATTAGTTTAGCTAAGAAGGCTTCCACATGGTCCTTACATTTTTCCTCTCTTCTTGTTTAAGTGCTGTGTAAGTGACGTGCAAGCAGATAAAGTTTGCAATTATATTAGCAGTGGGGATGATTGGTTGGGACACAGTGAAGCTGAATTTCATTTTCAAACATCTGAAATATGCATGACCAACACAACTATTCAATAGAGCTTTAGATCATGAGTGTAGATTTAATAAAGTAAAATGATGGCCATATATAAAGACATGCTATTTTATTGATGCAATAACTTGTGCTGTACTGCACAAATTATCATTTTTATTTCTATTTTTTTCATCCTCTCCTATAAAAAAATGTCAAATGTTTGGGTTTTTTTTTTATTTTGCTTATATCTGAAAAAATAAAGAAGGCTTGTTTGCAGAAGTAGTAAATGCAAACATTAAAAGTGACAAAGAAATGATATTTTGAGTTAAAAAGAAAAAAATAATTTACTGTTATAAAACAGTAACCTTATTTCTTATTCTCCTTCTTTAGAAATTCCATATTTTACCTACTTTATATTATGATATGGCTACTTTTACATAATGTCAGCTGTTTGCATCATCTAAATAGAAATAACACACTTGTGTTCTCAAGACAAAATAATATGTTTCCAATACAATCTACCCCCAAACCAAAAGTGATGAAATTTAAGTTCCATAAAATATAATTCTAAAGTATAATTAAAGGTGAGTAGGCAAATCTAAAATGTCAATGCTAACACATTATAAAGAAAAAAAAGTTTCATGAAAATATTATATTTCATACAGTTGATATTCTTACTGCTAGAATATACCTAAGTAACATTTATTCCCTAAATGTAGGGAAAATATCTTCTACCTTTTTAGCTAGTACTTCTTCACTCTAGAGACAGCAACAATCTGAGGGAAAGGATATCTTTTGGGGAAAAATACTTTAAGTAAATGATAATGGATTAAAAGGCAATTAACTTCTTGGTTAAAAACCAAAGTAAATTGGCATGGCTAAAATTTTCCACCACCTGTTTATTTTTTTTATTAAATGATTACAATGGACTTGCTCCAATTTCCTCCAATTTCTGATACAGACAAAATAGTGTCTGTATCAGAAATATCATCATAGCTGGAATTAATTGTCATGGGTTTTGGCAGTTCCAGGCAGAAGTTAACTGGCATGAAGACTGAACCATCACTCCATACAGAGAAAAGTTGCCTTAAAGCTTGAGTTTACTGTCTCTCCATAAAAATAGCAAATGGATGTTTGCTTAAAGTGGTGTCTACAGAGATGAAACAGAAGCCATAAAATAAACTGCAAAAAAAAGAGCACTGAGAAGCCACCATTCAGACACATAGATAAAAATAAGGAAAAGCCACAAGGCCAGCATCAAATATTTAATAAGTGTATGAGAGAAGATACATCTAGTTTTAGAGAAAAAAAAAAAACCCTCAAACAAAGTAAGAAATGAAAAAATAAAATAACAAGCAGCAGAGAAGACTCAGTGTTGTTTTTCCTAATATTTTCATTTATTGAACAGTATAAGGACAATTTACCCTTTTCTCATAATGTTGTGTATACATTCTGTTCAGAGCTAGAAGAGTCTGTTGAGATGTAGGAGATAATATGAAACTATTAGGCTTCATAAATTTTCTCGTTGAGTGGTAGGGGACATTATAATTAAGGCACAAGGTATAAATCAGAGTCAAAATTACGAAACTGGAGTAGTCACAATGATCAAATTAGAGCTTCTGAATATCATGGACCATAGGATTCCTCCTTATGTTTTATGTTTCAAGGAGATCTTTTAGAGGAAAAAAAGTCAATTTTTTGTTATGAATTTAGAAAAAAATTAAATGCAGCAACATATATTCTAGTTAGGCCTAGAAGAGCAGTTTTAATGAGTGATTATTCGTGCTTTTACAATTAATTAAGTTTTGGACTGGAAAGGAAAAAGGAAAAAACCTGAACCCAAACCAAAAATGTTCGGTTCGATTTTAGAACAAAATATATGCTGCTTCTCTATCTGTATGGAAGAAAAGAAGGCTGAAAGCTGCCAGAAATGTATAATCTTTATTATGGTCCTTGGCTAAAAAATAACCCTGGGGGCTGATTTCAGCCCTTTTTTTGCTGCTCATCTAGCAGCCAGATCATAGCATCAGGCAGGAGGAGAGGATAAAGATTTTCTCTTGATCTTTCCTTGCCCCTTTGTCTTGATTTTCCTCTCTGTCCTTAGGCTTGTTTCAATTGCCTGTTTTTTCTTTTTTGTTTCTCTCCATGGTGTGTTGTTGGGATTCTCTCCTAAGTCTTGATTAATTTCTCATAAGCACCCTAACAACTCATGTGGCAGACGTGGGTCTGAACCAAAATGAGAGCAACACGTCCCAACCAAACAGTCAGGAGGGATGGGGATCAACTCCACAAAGACACAGCATATTCCATTCTCTTACAAATTCTGTGGCAGATCAGCTGAATTCCTGGGAGGCTTCTTTTCTTATCTGATGTCATGGGTTTTAGTCTTCTGTAGTTTCATTTTTTTTCCAAAGAGAACGTACCTTTCTGCTAGAGATCCAAATGAAACTCAATGAGACCTGCAATAGATGTGTGTGTATTGAATTGCCATCAACTTCTTGTGCATTACCAATTTTTTAATTACCAATTCTGTTAAATTTCAGATGCATTCTGATATAAGAAGAAAATTCAGTTTAAGGATTTTTAGGAGACACTAAAGAAAACTGGAATGCAAAGGAAAAGGAAGAGAAAGTCAAATAGGAGAAAACGAATCAAAGAAAATTCGGTGGGCAAACCTAATGCAGAGCCAAAATTAAAAGTCAGAAGGGATGATGAAATATAGAACAGCCCCACAAACATGCTTTATCCAGACACTGGGATTGGGGGGGTGTTGCAAAACACTACAGCTTCAACAGTGGAAACCTGACAGGGAATTCTGCAGTCCCATGAGCCAGAAGGCATGTCTAGCCTTGAATTAAAAAGAATTAAATAAATTACAGCAAACAGAACTAAACTTTCATCAGTTTTTGTTCATTTCCTTTCTTTCTGTAATTTTAGAAGATTTGAGTTTGGAAATGTTGAATTAAACTAAGTTTCATTTTAAAATCTTTCAGACACTACCTGCATGCCACTGCATTAGTAAAACTATCTTCTCAGCATTTGTTTGTTTTTATTTTTTTAATCCATGTTCCTAACACTTATAGATATTTTTATGCAGAAGTGTCAGAGTTCAACACTCTTTTGGACTGGTTTAGTTAAAGTAATCAGAGGGAAACTTTTAGCTGAGAAAAAGAAAGCTGAGAGAGGACACCATGGAGACTTACAAAATTGGGATGGTGGTAAATGCAGAACTGTTGTTCGCTGAACTTTGCAGAACTAAAACTAGAGGGCAACCACTGAAACTAATAAGAGACATGACTGAATTAGAAAAAACCTTTTTTTTTTTTCTTTTTTTTTTTTTTTTCTAGTGGGAAATGAACTTCTACAATTTGTGGCCACAGCATGTTGAAGAGAAAACACTATCAGTAGATTCAAGGTAGAGTTAAGCTTGGAGATGTACTTGCAGGAGCAGGCAAACGTGTATCATTTCAGTGCAAATTCCAAGGAATGCAGGGGAAATGGACTACATAAAATGGCCATGTTCTGTGTCCTCCCTAAATAGCTTTAACTTCTCTCCCTCTTTAAAGCAGACCAATGATCTTAATCTATTTCCAAAAAATCCAGCAGAAAATATAAACGGTTTGTGAATTTACCTGGATTTCTCACCAAACACAGCCAAACCTCAAAGACAAGATTTATGGGGTTTTATGGATTTAAAAAAACAAAATAAAACAAAGCAAAAATAGGTTAAATTTTATTTTCTATGTTTCTTCCAGACACTACTGGAAATAATAGGAATGAAAAACAGGGCTTTCAAATAACTGTCTTAAGTTTTCAACTAACATAATAAAATGTTTAGCTAATTCAGTTTTCTTTTAGATTACTTGCAGTCTAGATTCTGCTTTTGTTATCATCTAAAAACTTGGAGGAAATATTATAACTAAATTTGAGTTACTTTGTTGGTTGTTTTAACATTCAAGTCACCTTAAAAAAGGTAGCTCCTAAAAGCACATGAAATTCTTTTCTAAGTAAAAATAGAATTACAGGATCAATAATTCTGCAAACCTCCCAAATCTCTGTCTGTGCCTATTTGTCGGTACAAAAAATTAATTCATTTGCTTTGGCATTTCTTCTTTTATTTTGGCAATTTGGCACAATGTGTGAGAAACTAGAAAGGTAATATATCAGAATGGTAAGTCAAGATTTGAAAATTATATTCCATTGCAGTTATTTCCAGGGAAAATCAGCACAAATCGTAAAACTGTTCAGCTACCCAAGTCCCTCACAAAACAAAGTTAATGTAAAAACAAAGAAAATGTAAAGGTTTTTACATCTAAAAATATGTATTGACTGCTCCATTGTGCTTTCATTTAAAATATTTCTAAAATTGCTTTAACATGAGACCAAAAAATTTAGAGAATGTTAATTCTTCATTTCTAGAACAAAATTCCAAATTCATATTTTTACTTTTTTGTGAGGGAAAATATATGCAATCTAACAGATACTTTGCTCAGGCTTATATGAAATAGTATCAAAACCATATGGGACTTGCAGATTTTTTAATAAAAATCAGAAACAGGGTTGTTCTTATTTGACAAAATCTTTTTATATAGACAAGGCTTAATCATTCCTGTAGGCAGAGGAAAACATACACCACATGTGTAAACTTTATCTTACATTTAATGTTTGCTCTTATTAGGCAAGTTGTCCAGAAGGGGTCTTGCTTCCTCACATGTTTTATCTTCTGGCTATCTCATGGATTTATTACTTTTTCTGTTACATCAGCTGTAACCTGGACAATATTGTCAATTGTGACTCAGTAAATCAGTGCAGCAAGCAGCAGACTTGTGAAGAAGGGTTCAGATGTAGGAAGTGAAACAAATGGGATGGAAAATGGTGATTTCATGTTTATCCATCTATCTTCTCCATACATTTAGAGTGTGTTACTAAGGGGAGAATATAGGAATATTTTAAAACCTTATTTAGATAATCCTTTTTCAGAATTTAAATTTTTATTTAGCACCATCATAGCAGAAGCTGAGATACTGTGTTGTAACCAGAAAGCTTTTCAATATCTTTTAATGAGATTTAAGGATTGATATCATCTTAAAAAGCTGGGAAGAAACTCAGTATATTGTTGTTTAATTTGGCATTAAAACAATGCTTATATTTGCATCAGAGATGAGAATATAGGGACTGTGATTCTGGGAAGTGAAGTCATCTTATACAGACAATTACAACATGCATTTTGAAAGCATAAGAGTTGTAAATTATGCTGCCTTTTTTTTTTTTTTTCCCAAGAGGAAGGAAGGAAAATTCTGTGGAATTCTTTACTCATTCTTTTATTATACCAGAACCTGCCATTTTCTGTCTAAAAATCTCTATTTTTAACTGATAATTCCCTAAAGTGAGTGAGATTAAACATTCTTACAAAGATTTTGTCTTCCACTCTCATATGAAATTCTACAACGTGAATAAAATAGTACAATTAGAAAAACATATGTTTGCAGAAAAATAAATACTACTTCCATGTTTGTTGCAAGCTTGTAGCCTAGATTCTTGCCTGTAATCATTAGTGATATTTGATTTGGAAGCTTTGATTATTGTTTCCAATCACAATTAAGATAAAGTGTGTCATTATGTTTCAGATTGAACACCAATAAAACAATAATCAGGACATTATGAAAAATCTTTTTTCTGCGACCCCTCTGAAGGCAGACATGGATTTTTAAGCTTATTTTTTGAGACACAGATTTTCCAAGATATACTCTTATATTTAGGTTCCTAAACTATTGTGAAAAATCTCTTTTTAGTTATTTCAAAGGAAAACATAAAAGAAAATAACCTGGCACTCACATAATGATTTCCATCCCTCTGGCAAAGATAACATTGATAGTGAATTAGTAGTTCATTTATCCATCATGTTTTGTTTGGTTTTCTTGCTCTTAATTAAATAGTTCACATCACCACTATGAAGTAGATAGGAGGGGTTTTTTAATAGTGTTAAAATATGAGATTGAAGAAGTCCAGTTATTTTATCTCCCACCCTGGTTTACCATCACATTACAATTCATAACATTAAATTTTATCTCCTCCGTAAATTCTAGGAATGTTTTTCAGCCGTGAGATGGAGCTGAGGATGCAGGAGTTGTAAACTACTTGGAGCATCTTTCCTGTGTTGTTATGCCTCCTGGAAGCTTTCTGGAGTGGGTTGACCCTGGCTGGATTCCAGGCACCCAGCAAAGCCACTCTCTCACTGCCCTCTGCAGCTGGAGAGATGAGGGAAAATGTAACAAAGGATTCATGAGATGAGACAAGGACCGGGAGAGATCACTCACTGATTACTGTCACAAATTAGAGACATTAATTGAACTTATTACGAACAAAATCAGAGCAGGACAATGAGAAATAAATAAAATAAAAACTTTTAAACGCTGTTGTTCTTCCCCCCACTGCTCCCTCCTTCCCAGCTCTACCTCCTACCCCAGCGGTGAAAGGAGATGAGGAATGGGGTTTCATGGTCAGTTTAACATCCATGGCTTCTCCCACTGCTGGGGAGAGGAAGCCTTCCCTTGCAGTCATTTGAAGTTTCAACACTAAAACAGGTAAAATTATAACCAGAAATAAGATATGCAATACTGTTAGGTATAAGGTGGTTTATTTCTAACTGCTCTAACTGGACAAAATTTAAAATGTTTCTCTAGTCCACTGACTACTGTGGGATTGATGCAAGACAAGCAAAGTGGGTTCTGGCTAAACAGCATAACAGTAAAAAAAAAAAGCCTGGAATGATAATTTTAAAATAAAAAATAATGCAAATTTATAGTGAAAACAAAAACAAATTAAATATATGCATCTACATAAAAGGGCTGTAGCATTACGGCCATTTACCTGATTTAAAGGTGATAAACAACATGTGGTTTGTAAAATAATTCAAATATTAGTTTTCTCTCTCTCCCTTTTATTTTTTTTTTTTGTCTCTGATTTAGGTGGGTTTTTATTACCTGAAATGGTATGATTTTGGTTTTCATTGAGAAAGTGGCATTTATTTCCATAGCCAGACTAATATATCAGGTAACAAGCAGCTCATAGAAGTGGAAACAACTTTTCCAACTAAAGTCTTTTTTTGTTTCTAGGTTGCTGGCATGTCTCTCTCTCTCTTCCAGATGTAATGGCAAAATATTTGACACTCAAGAGAAGTGCACAAACTAGATATATCTAGTTTACCAGAGGTCATAAATGAGATTCACAAGAAAACATAAAGCCATCCCTTTTCTGTTAAACTCTCAAACCCCTGATCCAGTAATTAATTTATTCTTAATTCAAAGTTTTCAGGACTTTTTCAGAGGTAGGAAAAGTTTTGTTGGTTTTTTGATTTTTTTTTTTAAAGTCAGCATTGTCATAGTTAAAATATGGTTAAATATCTTATTTATGAAAGTGGTAGAATAAGTATCATAGACTATTTCCTGGAAATACATACTGTGTTATATTCACACACAATTAGACAAATGTGCAGTGGTTGTCCAGGAAACAAACAAACAAAAAAGACAACCTTGAAAGCTGTTTTTTAATTCCTTTCTGTTCTTCTCCGTGTTGGCAGCAGAGGTAATGATTGAAACCTTGCTTTACCTTGATAGGTAAGGCACCTACAATAAATATCTAATTTACTTCATCTTTGGTTGTAAATTAGAAGGGATTCCACTGTGAATTTAGTCATACAGATCCCAAAATAGATATTTATTTCTTAATTACAACTATGAAATTCTGAAATACTACTGAGGTACTAGCTGAGACTGCAATAGCTCAAAATCTGACTTTTCAGTCCTCTGCCCATAGCTGAGTTAGCTCAGGGATGTAAAAGTTCTTATGCTGTTAAGCTGTGGTTTTGTCACAAGTCCGCTTGATTCTCTTGTTGGATTATCTGGTTGTGCGGATTTAATTTCTCAATTCAGCCTGAAGTTTTGAAAGTCTCTGGAATTTGATAATAGCTGTGATTGGTCTTGGAAATTTATATTGAAAATATGCCTGCAGCATACTTGTTTGTGACAATCTCTGTCAATAAGAAATTTCTTAGTCAGTCAAGATCCAGAGGAAAAGAATCAGTAGGGTGGTAACTCTGGTGTAAGGCATCACTTATATTTCTGACACTTGTAGTGGTAGGACTGCTGCACAAACTCCTGTGCTCCAGAAATTTGCTCAAAAATATGGTTCCCTTCTGTAGGAGAAGAGAATACAGGTGACCTGGGTGTGATAAGTACAGCTGTGTTAATTACCCAACACAGCCTCACCCCGATGAGTCACAGCTGCATCCAATAAAGAGAAGTGTGATAAAAGGCGTGGGTTAGGTGGGGAGGGGAGCATGAACGAGGAGGAATTTTGAGGAAGAGGCAAGGCGAGGACAATGAGGAAGCAGGATCCTGAGGAGAGAGAATCCCTGCAGTGAGGTCAGAGCTGTTGTTGGAACCTGCAGTCACAGTCTAGCCAGGTAAGAGCTGCAGTCAGAGTCTGCAAACTGATCCCTGCAGTCAGAGTTCAGCAGGAAATAACCAGCAGTCAGGGGCTGCAAGGGAAACCTCCAGCAGGAGCTGCTGCAGCCAGAGTCAGGGAATGGCTGGGGTCAGGATGGCTGAGCTGTAAAGAGGAATAAACCAGGGCCCTTTTCATGCTGTGATAAACAAGCAGTCTCTGTCTGGGCTCATTTCTACCCTCTAACTAGAGGGCTGCTGCAACACCCTCTCTGTATTTTCTCATGCACCTATGGAGAAAAAAAAAAAGAATTCCACTGCAGATATTCCTACATTCCTCTCACAGGACTAAGAAATTATATTTTTCATCTGAAAATTTGTCAGACTGTATCTGTAAATTTTATGTGTTTGGAAAATAAGTTGTAAGTCTAGCCACCATTAACATCTCCAAATTTAATAGCAGAAAACATTTTACTACCTGATCTAAATATATCAGTTCTTAAGTTGTTCCTTCACTGGTGCTATGAAACACCTTGACCCTTAGAAGTTCTTTCTAACCACTGCTCTGATGTTGTTTATATTGATTTTCTGTGGTGCTGTAGAGATGGAAGGAAGGGTGCTGCTGATATCCTCTTGTATCTGCACTCCTTGTGTTACCCATGGCAGTGTGGATATTTATAAGTCTACACAGGTATGTGGTTGTTTCATTATTCCAGTATTATCCTCTTTGCGTTTTTATTTTTGCTGATATTTTGAGCAGAATTTTATACTTCTACACTTAAAATAAATCAAGCATGGGGAACTGTTGAAATAATATACTTGTTAGTGTACTTTTAGAGAAGTTACTGACTACTACAATTAGCATGTTTAGGGCAAATATACTTTTAATTTTTTTAAAAAATATGGAGCATATCCAGCAAGTCCTCTTTTGGTTTCCTAAAGTGCATTCAGCTTGCAAATCATTGAATTTGTCTGAAAAAAAAATACTCAAGTGACACAGTGGATGAGAGAGGGAGGGAGCTGAATGTTTTGGGCTATAGTTTAGGGATGGAGCAGAGAAATCCTTATTAACTTGAAGGTTAGCATGTTGCTCCTTGCATCTGTGGCAAATATGAGTTTTAACAGTGAATTCAATAACAGGAGCACCTGTCTACCAAAGTAGTTATCAGGAGTGGCCAACATTAATTGGTTAATTAATGAGTAACAATGGAGAGTTTAACTTTCAAGTATTACATTGAATGAAGCCTTCTTACGTAGTACTGGAACAATGAGTTTCTAAGAGTTAATTTTTCAAGGATAGCAAGTCAATGCAGACATCATTTGTATTTCTTAGAGACTAGACACCAACATCTAAGAGGGATACTCAAAACCTCTCAAAGGATTGTGCCTGGAAAGCTTCAAGTGCACAGAAGATAGTAAGAGAAGGCTTTAAAAGGACAGCTGAACAATGAGTGGGAGTGGAGAACAGCTGAAGTGGTGAAAAGGTGAAGCAGCTGGTCTCATTTCTTTTTTGAAGTCAGTTTTGGGGTGAGGGTGAGATTTTTGGCTTCCTGGTGGATCTGTTTCTTTGTGGCAGCTGGATGTTATCTGTGTCTCACCTTGTCTCCAGGATGTGAAAATAATAATTTGTCAGTTCTGTGATAGAGATGTGAACCAATGGAATAGAGGAGATGGGTTAATTTTTGCTGATGGTTAGGTATATGGTTGACTTCTCTGGGGTGCCAGTGTTGTTCTCTTGATAGTTTGTATACTGTTGTCTGGGTTTGTATCCCCTCTGAATTCTCTTCCCTTTGCTAGGACTGATCTGAAGGTAAGTGTTGCTTCCTTCTTATTCAGGCTTCTCAAAGGGACAGCAAAAAGTATGAGGCTTCAAGGCAGTGCCATTGAAGTTTCTAAACTCAATAAATAGAGAGATGTTCTTACTTTGTGTGTTCTGCTTTCCTGTTCATAATTCTGTTGCACAGACAGTCTGTGATGAGTATATAGCACTTTACATTTGTCTTTGTATTTTCTTGGATCTCTGTGTATTGTTTTCGAGAAAGAAGATGGGGGAATATCAAGCTAAATCATTTAGGCAAATGGATATTTATAAGAATACTTTGTGAGTCTTAGGAAGTCTGCAAATGATTCTTGGTTTTTAAAAGGTATTAGGATGTTGTTTTTTGTTGTTGTCATTACCTCTTTTTTTTGTTGGGTTTTTCTTTGTTTGGGGTTTTAGAGTGTGTGTTCCATGTAAGAATTTTAAGCAGTCAGTCCAGGTAATGCATTTTAGACTTATTAAAACCTAACTCATTAATAATAAACCTACCTTCTACTGCTGTGGGCAATAATCACCCTGAAATGCCACAGATTTTTGCATGTTAGAGTGGGTTTTAGGTAGACTATGTACATCAGGATGAGGGGAAAATATTTTAGGAAGGTGTGGCTTCTAGCACTTGGCTACAGCACCAAAGTTAATGAAAAACGAAGCTGAGATTGTGTTGAGTGTAATATGAACAAAGAACTTGGTATTTTGTTGCTTATTTCCTTCCCTGTCTTTGTGCTTTCCACTTTCCAGGTATCTGCTGGAAAGCTGTAAACTATATTAGCTCAGAAGCATGCAATCAAAGTTGGCTTGATCAAATGAAGTTATTTTAATGTAATTAATATTCACTAAACAGAGCTGTAACTGAGGGATTAAGTTAAAAATGCCTTCCATGCTCTTGTGTCTATAGGAGGTTTGTAATTTGTGCCTCCTGCAATCATGTGGCTTGCTTTAAATTGGGGGTTACTGGGAAACATGCAGTGCATTTTAATGCTGCTGGTACCAAGTCACATGCTCTATAAGGGTTTGTTTCTTTATCTTTTCTGGGTTTTTTTTTTGTGAATTTCTTTGTTTTGGGGGAATTTTGTTTTTTTTTTATGGGTGTATCTTCTTTACTTGTTTTTATATTTTTCATCTTTCCTTTTAAAACATTGTGCTGGATTTATTTATTCACTTGATGTTCTTTTTATCAAGATTTGAAGGGGGTCTAGGATAGAGTAGATAAGAAAGGGGGGAATTATTAATATATGTGAAAGTTGTATTCTCGCATTATTTTCTCTAGAGGATGTCCATTGGTAGCTAACTGAAACTTAGGTAGGGCATGACTATTTCCTATTGTGAGACTTCAAAACTACATTACAAAAAAATTGAGTCATATTGTTTATACAGTCTTACAAGTCTCTCAGTGAAACTACTTCAGATGTGAATTTTGTAAGAAAAGACACAAAATAATTGCTTCCTTGTTCAAGTCTGTATTTTTTTTCAGTGAGTTTGTTGTGGTTTAGCCCTAGCACGCAACCCCACAGCCACTCACTTCCCCCACCAGCAGGTTCTGGGAGACAATGGGTAGGGTGAAAGCTGGAGAACTCATGGGTTGAGATAAAGACAGTTTAATAGGGAAAACAAAAGCCGTGCAAACAAGAAAATCAAAACAAGACATTAACTCAGTGCTTCCCATGGCAGGAAGGTGTTTAGCCATGCCAGGAGAGCAGGGCCCCATCACAGCTAACAGTGACAAGGAAAAGTGAATATCATCACTAGAAATGTTCCTATACTTCCTCCTCCTTTCCCCTGCTTTCTGTGCTGATATACAATGATGTCCCATGGTCTGGAATGTCCCTTTGGTCAGCTGGGATCACCTGTCCTGGTTGTGTCCCCTCCCAGGCACCCCCAACTTCCTCACCAGTGTGGCAGCACAAAAAGCAGGAACGGCCTTGGCTCTGTGTGATCCCTGCTCAGCAATAACAAAAACATCTCTGTGTTATCAACCCTGTGCTCAGCACAAATCCAAAACACAGCCCTGTACCAGCCACTGGGAAGGAAATCAACTCTGCCCAGCCAAAACCAGCACAGAAGTCCTTACTGATTCATCTTGTGGACAAACTGCCACTTGCTTTGTTTGCACACTTTGTTTATGTTTATATAAATACACTGTATTTGCAGATCTGATCTGAAATAGTCCATCATGCATTAGAATAAACCTTACATAAAATGCAATCTTTCAACAAAGAAGCATTATGAAATATAGGAGAAATTTCATAAATTGCTGTTTGATTTTTCTAAATAAATAAAATAGTTTTTGTTCTTACATCAGTTCTGAAGAAACTTGTTAAATTCTGAGGATAACAGAATGATCTTGATTGGTTGGGTTCAATTTTGTTGGTTTTTTCTTTTCTTGTGGTTGAGTTTATATGGTAGGCATCGCTATTTTATTCTGGCTAAAATTGTACTGCATTCGTTTCTGAGACATAAAAGAACTTCTAGGTGGAACAGACTGTGTCTAAATGAAAAATATTTTAAAAGAAAGTATAAATAAACAAGAAAGAACATCCCTTTCTTTCTCTGCAAGGTCAATAGCTTAATCCTTTTTCTCAGATTATACAAATTCATCAGTGCCCAGTGGGCCTGCCTGTCATTGCCCTGAACCTTATGCAGTCACTTGGCTTGTACAAAATAAGTGGAAAGACATGTGGAATTCTATCAAATCAGAATGGTCTCCTTTTACATCAGTTCTATTATGGCATCAAGAACTACATAAATTACAGCAGAAAGGAAGGCTTTTTCATCCTGAAATTTGATGCAAGGTAGAGCCTTGGTATAATTTCAGCAGCTCCTTTCTGTTTTCATGTTTGTACGAAAGACTTGAGGTTTTCGGAAGAAACACTAATCTGAAGTGTTAGAACCTGCAAGGCTCTGTCTGAGTCATGCTGACAGGTGAGAGTAAACAAGTATAAAAATGGAAAGTGTTTCTCTCCAGACAGGGAGGATGTTTCTAGCTACATGTGGAAAACAGGGCTATCTTCTGATGCTTGGTAGCTGTTTAATCTGAGTTTAGCCTGAACCTGCCTTTAGCCAATTATTTAAATTTATTCTGTAAGTGGCACTTTTCACAGAGAAATTCCTAGATGACTGAAATCTACAATCAAACCCTCTGCAGGACTAACTTGTCTAAAAGATTCTTTTAACACAAAATTCCACTTTATCATTGTAACATAAAGAGAAAGTGTCTTATACTTCCAGTGACATCATTCTATAGTTACTTTGTATAAAATTGGCCATTTCTAATCAAGTTATGATTTTCTTCCTATTAAATATCCTAGGATAATCCTTCTTTGCAAGCAGAAGAAATCACTGAATTGTTAGGGTTGTAAGGGACCTCTGGAGATCACCTACAGCCACGGTGAGGTCACCTAGATCAGGTTATGGAGGAATGTGTCCAGGTGGGATTTGAATGTCTTCAGAGAGGGACACCTCCCTGTTCCAGTGTCCTGACGCCCCCCCATGTAAAGTTCTTCCTCCTGTGGAGGTGGAACTTCTTGTGTTTTAATTTATGGCTGTTGCTCACCACCCTGCAGCCATTTCCCTCGCTAGGCACCACTGAATAGAGTATAGCACCATTCTCTTGTCACCTGCCTTGGAGGTGTTTGTGGGCCTGATATTTCTGGGTTTGAGAGATTTTAGCCTGCTAGCAGTTGCTAGCCTTTTCCCAAGGGAAAATTATTCAAGGAAGTTTCTTCTCAAAACAATCTTGGCAAACAACTATCCTTTCTCAAAGCAATCTTTCTCCAGATAGTGTTTTGCTGTTTCTCTAGTTTAACCAATGGGATTAGAGAGGTGTCGTTCCTATTCACCAATCATGTTAAGCCTGTATTGGAAGACCTTATAAAAGGTAGTAAGAATTAGACAATAAAGCCTTTTTTCTATGCTCTTTGCCTTCTGAAATATTTAGAGTCTCTCATCTTTCCTTCATGTCCTACAACAACATGTGTTCATATGCATTGTAGAGATCCTCTTTATCTCCTCCAGACTAAACAAGTCCAGCTCCCACAGCCTCTCCTCACAAGAGAGGTATTCCATTCCCCTCATCATCTGGACCCTCTCCTGTAGCTCCTCATCTCTCCTGAACTGTTAATAGCTGAATTGAACAGAAGGTACTGGAGGTGGCCTCATCAAGGCCTAGGGGAGAGGCAGGATCAGCTGTCTTGGCCTGCTGGACACTCTTCCTGGTGCACCCCAGGGTACTAGTGGAACTGAGAGAACAGTCATAATTGTGCTCATTGCATCAATTCTGATCTTTTTTTTTTTTCCTTTGTAGCATCCAGACCGTAAATTGATTCCACTTATTCTGTAATGCAACTTGTAATCCTGATACGCAGGAGAAGCAAAATGCACCTCGCAAATCAATTGTCAGCCCAAGTGAGGTGGAAAGGCAGATCCCCAAAATGCTCTTGGGTCCTTGACCTGCTTTGATTGATAGACATGCATGGCTGATGCAGTGGCAGGCTCAGAGAGCCACGCAGCAGTTTCATTTAACCAGGGAATTGTCTGTGTCTGAGAGTGCTACTTACATGGGGTGTGTCTGTGAATAAATATTTTTTCAAGTTCCTGTGCTAATGGTGCCTCTCCAGCTGAGCTGAGGCTCTTGCCAGGAGCAGTGCCTGGTATGTGTGTGCTGAGCAGAATGTTGAAGGGGGTGTCTCCTGGGTGATGGAAATTCACTTGAACATGTCACCTGACCAAACTCAGTGCTTGTAAAAATAAACAAAAAACCAGCCTTGTTTGAAGGACAGTGCTCTGCTTGTGTTTGCTAACAAATTAGGTGGCTCCTGCTCTCTCTGTCACCATGAGGCTTGTTCAGATTTTGGGAATTTTGAGGTTTTCAAGGAGTTTGACCAGGCTCCATCTTCTGTCCGTTAGGCTGCCAAAATCTAACTGGGCACTGTTTGAGCGTTGTGTTAGGAAAGAGTGGATTTCTCCCAGAAGTGGATCCTGTAGCATTATCCTAGCTAATCCCAAAAAATCCCTTTCCTCTTGTACATGCTACATGGTAGTATTTCAGGCTTATCCTGCACCATTAAGGTGATTAGGGTACCTGCCATTGAAAAATAGTGTTCAGAGGCTGCAGTAACCTGAGAGGAAGAAGGCAGTGAAACTGAGGAGGGGAAACCAAACTGTTCCTTATCATAGCATTTAAAATATAGCAGCTGAGTGCTTAAAATATTTAAAGTTTTAGATAGCTGCTGCACCTCAGCTATGAAATACTTCTCCTTGACTGAAGTGTGATAACTGTGTGAGAACTCTGTTAAATTAATGTAGGGCTGGCAAGTTTTTTACAAGGCTTTTTTTACCCTTTATAAGATATGCTAGGAGTGCTAGCTGTTGGTTATTTTCTTGTCTTTTAGGGTCAGTCTTTTACACATGCACTTATGATGTAGCTGAGGTTTAACTGAAATGCTTTCTTTATTTCAGTAAATTAATGCTTTCTCAGCTTAATCCTTTCTCTACTTCATTGTATGTGTGCAATATACTTAAGGGGCTAATCGTTTAATACCTAATAGTTCATGGATATTTTGATGTTTCTAAGTGCTACCATTTGAAATACCTTAGTAATTCTTAATATTAATGAAAATACACAGGTAAGGGTAAGTCCATGGCAGACCTGCCTTGTAGATCTTTTATGAATATTTTCCCCAGGATCTGGATAAATACATTTTTCTCCACGTTAAGTGTGATTAGTGCTCTCATAGGAAGTAATTCCCTCAGCTGTAGCTCCTAATTCTGCAGTAGCCAGCATCTGTGTGTGGAAATGTTGTGCTAATATTGGCTGTCATGTCTGTGCCTTTTGCACCTCTTCCAATACTCTCACCTTTTCTGGTTATCTGCTGCAGTCTCCACAGCCTGTTTGGATTTTTCTTGGGCTGCCTTTTACCCTGCTGCTGCCTCTCAGACCTGCCTGTGCTCTGCCCACATATCACTTCATTGTCTCACTATTAGCATCATCTGGAAACTGCAATGCTGTCTAAAGTTATACTCTTCACTGGCCAATCTATCAGGATGAGGGATAAGGATTGCTTGGCAAAAGCTGTGACCTTTATAATGATAAATATGTTGTCCTATTCATCACACTAAATATAAAGCATTGTCCTAGTAGGACAATGCATGCTCTGGGAAGAGTATTGTTATTCCATGTCTTCTATTTCTAAGTGTGCAGGGCCTTTATTTAAGAATTAAATAGAAATAAACATGAGTGTGAAGGCTGAATAAGACAGATTAATGTAATTTAAGATATGTAATTAAAACACCACAGACAGAAAATTTATGTCTATTAAAATAATTTTAGAAAGCAGTTTTTTCTATACTAAAGAGATAATTTGTATTTTTATGGTTTGATTAATACACTGTGATGAAACTCTCAAGCTGCAGAGCATTAATTGTCACAGAACTAAAACGAAAGCCTAATATTTTAATTCTAATGGCTTCAGCATTTTAATGGTGTTCAGTTCTTCATATTTCTGTGTGTTTTAAGCAGCAGAAAAATTCTTGGATATTAAGAAAGACAAATTGTTTTAAATTTCAGCAGGTTCAGTGAGTAGGGCATGGGACTGTGACTTAGAACATCTGGAGTCCAATTTTGGCACATTTTCACTATTCTCCAACATGATCTATGCCAGTTTCTAATCCTCATTTTATTTTGAATATTTTCTGTAGTTTCAGTGGGCTCTACAGTTCTTTCAACATCTTCACAGGATTCCAACCACATTGGCATCCAGATCTTGGCACCCTTTTAGAAATATGAGAAAAAATAATAATTATGTACAAATATGAATTTGTATATAAATAAGACACTGATATTTCTTTGCTAGGTACTCATGATACTTCTCTTGTCTTTAGCCCCAAATTTTATGTCCCTAAAGTTTACAATATGCAGTTTAAATATTTTGCAGACATCACAAGAAAGAGGGAAATATCCTGCAGATGTAATTTTGGGTTTTGACAGTGCAATTTAAACTTTCCCTAAGATTGATAAACAAAAATGAATCACTGAACAATAAATATTATATTTACTGGCAGTTGAATATCTACCACAACATACTTCTGTTCATGACTAAAAATGGCAATTTAATGTTGTGGAAAGCCAGTCACCCCAACATTCCCAGTACTTTGTACTTTGAAAGTAACCCTATGACCAGATTGTAATTTGTGTCTTTTCTGGGATCTACCCATTAAAGGCAGAGGTGCTTCATAGTAAAGGAAACGGAATTCATGTGTATGATGAAGGAATTGTGGGCTGAAATCCAATCAGGAACGTTATAATGGAGGTCAGACCAGACTGTAACATTGTTTATTCTGATTTTAAAAGCTAAGTAACCAAGATGAATATATCTTCCTTTGTGCTCAAAGAAACATCACTTTATGATCCCTTGCTTTTGAAATGAAGTATTAAAAGGTTTCTAGTGCGCTTAAAATACAGGAAACTTTAAGAGCAGGAATTTTTTTTTTGTTTCTTTTTCTCCAGTATACATGCAATGCAAAGTTATCAGATTTGAGATGGGATGATTAAAATTCATTCTCCTTTTGTCTGGTTTCAAGCCAAATTTGTCAAGTGGAATCTTTGTGGTATTATGAAATAGAGTAATGGGTTTTGGGGTTTTTTTGCTTCATAAATTTTATCTTCCTGACTCAACTATCCCACTTGCAGCAAATATTTTTAGGGTAAAAAATACAAGTTTTTTCAATGTTATTTTTCCTCTTAGTAATAGTGGCATATGTTAGGGTTTGGGGAGTGATTTGGCAGTTATTTTTGGAAAAGAAAAATAGCATTTTAAACAGGCTACAGGCTCCTGAGATGTTTTTATTAGTAGTAGTTTACTCTAAATTTGTAAACAGGAGGCTGTAGAAGCGCCTATTTGTCTTTTCCTTTTAAATAAATCAAGCTTTCAAAGCTTTGTTTTTACTGCTTAAAAGTGTGGAAGTATTTAATGTTCACTTAAAACTTGCTTCAGGCACTGTCTGTGAGTTTATCTGCTCATGTGAAGAACAGCAGAGTATTTCAAACAAGCAGTGTTGCTGTAGTGTGCCATACAGAAAGGTTTCAGCTACGTGTACCTCTATCTATATATCTTCAGTTTCCCCTGGAGCCTCCATCAGATAAGTCATGTTTGGGATAAATTTAGATGGAAGAAGACTAAAAACTCAAAAAGGTACAGTTTACGTTTTTGATCAAACCCAGTTGTGTTTGGCCCTTTAAGGTTTAATTAACTCTGATTGTCTTTAAAATCGGGAACAAATTGTGGTAATATTTTCCTGACAGCTTGTTGCCTCCTTCGCTGAGGCGTGGCGACCTGGTTCAGAAACCGGCACGGCAGCCCGCCTGGGCCACTGGGGCCATGGCTCACTGACACTAATATGATGGATGGCAAATGGCGTTTATTCTTTGCTTACAGGGTGTTTTTATAACTTACGAAGACGGCGTCACATCCGTCTGCCTACATCATCACCTAGTATGATTTGCTAACTTAACAGAGCCTAACTGAGCAAGGCAAGCATCACTTCTATGTAGAAAGGTAACTCTATCTACCCATAACAGCCCGAGACCTTCCGGCTGCATGTCCCTAGCTACTACAACAGCTGCTTGATGACATAACTCTGTTCTTTGGCATTATTCAGAAATAGTCTATAACTGAATTGCTCTGAAGTATTTTCCCTTCTCTTATACCTCAAAATTTTACCAAAAAAAGAGCATTCAGGTTAATGAAAAATTTTTCCATTGGTTACCAATCTCTTCTTAACACAGATGTGTTCAAATTATGAAAATGGTTTACTAAGAGGGTTTATCTGGAGCTGCTATCAGTTTGATGAAGGCTGAACAGAATTCAGCTGCAGGCATAAACACTCAATTACTTGAGCAGCCTTTTTCCACCATTATTTTCAATTTGAGCTAGAAATTCTGTCCCTGATAACTCATGACCCATCACCCAGTCTCTGTAGTTATACTGACCTGAGGGTAGAAATCAAATCTCTGCTGAAAGGTTAAAAAAAATACAAAAATATTCTTTTTGACTAGTATGTAGTCCAGGAAAAATTTTCTCACTCTGCTGGGACTTCATTGCTATGAACCTTTTGACCAAAATTTATCAGGCTGATGGAGATTTGGTAAAGCTTTAGAGAGTACCATTAAATTCCATATCCATTGAAATTAAAATTACTTTCCCTTCTTGCACAGAAAGTGAATGCAAAGTTGATAATAAAAGTGCCTTCTATTAAAGAAGATTGCTTATGTCAAAAATGTGCACTTTAATCTGTCTGCCTTTGAGCTCATTAGGTTTTATCAAACTTGAATGTATTGGAAGCTGAGGAAAAAATGAATGTTAAAATGAAGCCTAACACTGAAATAATGTGCAAAAAATGGTAGCCAAGATGAACCTGTACAAAAGTTGTGGGCTCCAGAACCAAATGAAAAAATGGCTTAAGGTTAGAAAATGATTTGAAGGTGAATGATTAAATGTTAAAGATGGTGAGACTTGAAATTAACTTACGTGATTTCACATTATTGAAATCTGCCACTTCTATTGCTCTTCCTCATAGCTGTGGTAACAGAATTGGAAGCAAAGGAAACCATACATCCAATCAGGAAACACCTCTCAGTGTGGTGGGTTTCAATGGTTGTTTTGCATCATATCATGTACAAAGCCCCATTCAACCTGGCCTTAAACATTTCCAGGGGTGGGGCGGCCACAGCTTCTCTTGGCAACCCATTCCAGTGCCTCACCACCCACACAGGGAGGAATTTATTCACAATATCTAATCTAAACCTACTCTCTTTGAATCCATTCCTTCTTGTCCTGTCACTACATGTCCCTATAAAAAGCTCCTCTCTGCCTTTTTTGGCTCCCATTTCTCAGATAAAAGAAAGGAATAGTGGATATTTTCCTTGCTGTTCTAATAATTTTTGTGGGTTTTTAGGTTCAAAAAACCCCTCGATGACTATTGTTGCTACATCCCACTCTCACGGCAAAAAAGGTTTTGAAGAAAAATTATATTGTTTCAAGAAAATAGATTTAGGAAGTAAACAATGACAGGAACAGATATAAGCAACCAGAATTCTTTGCCCATTATGCCATGAAGAATATAAAGTTTCATCTGTTAAAATAGAAATAATACATGATTTTTTGTCCCTGTCTCTCCCCAAGGCAGAAAGTATTGATATCTGTGTATGTACACACAGAATACATTCTAAAACAAAACAAAAACCCCTTTTCCTATTCTAGAATCTTCTTAGGAAGGAAGGGAGGTAGGAAAAAAGTAAAAAAATTTGAGTAAAACAAGGATGAATTCAGACTTATTTTGAGATTTATTCTCCTTCATCAATTGGAAAATATCTTTACATAGGTTGAGCAAACACACACAAAATAAAAAACAGGTCTTTTTATGAGTCCTTTGGTTCCTCAAGCAAAGACAGTCTGAATGGGAGACTTAAAACCCTAGTTCATTTGCTGGTGGAATTCACTTATGTTTTAGAATACTATGACTTGTGTTAAAAATCAATGCTTTTGCATCCTCTGTCTTGTAGAAGGTGGGGAATTCCTCCTAATTCCAGAGCATCACTTGCTGAGGTTAGGTTTGTGTTGGATGCCACTGTTTTTGGAAACTGTTTTTCATGTTGCTCTCAGAGACAGCTCATGGGCAGCTTGTTTTTTATCCCAGATGGTTAAATAACATTTCTTTAAATGAGCAATCCTCTAAGTGTGTTTGAAGAGACTTTGTGCAACAGACTTTTTAAATTTCATTTAAATTTCATCCATAAGTCTGTGTTACAAGAGACGTAAAGTCCCATAAATGTCATTTATTCACAGTGGAATATATATATTAATTCACCTGTGAGAGCTGAAATATAGCCATGACATCCAGTGGAAAATGTCTGTGGATTGGCAGACTGGGAAGGAGGAGATCTATGAGATAATGAGACCCTGAAGGGGCTTTTGACAGAGAGAGGCATGTGACAATTAATAAGCATACAGTTCATGTTCCAGAAGGGTTTGGATATCATCTGTAACATGCCTCCTGTTTCTCTGAGAAGCCACTTCATTCTATGTTTTGTTTATTTATGGTTATGGTCATTAATATTTATACATAGCACAGGTAAAACAAACAATCTTTTTTTGATTCTTCTGAAATGGGATTGATTTCCCCCTAAAATAGAATTGAGTCAATAAAGAGAAAATCTCATATTTCTGGCAGGTCTGCTAAATCCTCAGAATGCAAGGGATGTGTATGACCTGGATAAAAATAGTAAGTGCATATATAGTTTTTATCACTTAAGTCCTTTGAGCATCTCCCAGAGATAAGAAACATTTGTCACATTTTTGAAGGGGTTTTCATTGACAAAGGCTTCAATCATGCAGAAAGCTGTTTTCAGATTTACATAAAACAAAGCAGACACCATTTACATGATAAATTGCTCCTAGACAACAATCTTAGCTGACTACCCAAGTGCTACCCTGTGATTCTGTTATCACTGGTTTGTCCTTCAGTTTTCAACAGAATGAAAATGAAGGACTTGCAACTAATTGTGCCATGAAAACAGAGCTAATTTGTTCATACTGGAAAAAAAAACAACAGAAAAAAGAAGATTCTAAGCCATTAGGGTAGAGTGTAAATCATATCATATGCAATAACAAAGCATTATTAATGGCTGTGCTGTCCTACAAAGAGTCTGAAACTGATATTTTGTAGTAAAATTACTTCTTGAAAGGTCTAATGCATTTTTTAAAACCATAAAGCCACATATTTTTAAATGCTGCTGAAAATTATGTCCTCCAACAAAAAGCTATGAATCTGTTATTCTTTATCAGTGCTGATAAAGAGGAAAAAATAAATTTTATATATATAAATACATTCTGGACTCCTGTTATTATCAAATTTTATTCCCATGAAGATACTCAGTTTCTGATTTTTTTTTATTTTTAATCTATCAAAATGCAAAGAAAGAAGGTAATGGGTACTGTAACTATTGTCACACTGAACTATTTGTCTGCTCTGAGTACTCTGTTTTATCTATTCCCACCCAGACTGGCAGTTCAGAACATAACATTTCTTACCAAAGGAGAAAACCTGACCTCAACTGAGAGTTCAAGAATTCTCTTCTTTAAGATGCCCCTTTTTTCCCCCCCCCCCCCAAACCCTTTTGGAATAACATTAAAGGAACTGTGACACCAATTTAGATACTTTTAGCTATTTTGGTCTCTGTGAAATATATTCCCTGTAAGCAAATATCATCCCTAATGTTATCTGTGCCTTTTGTTCTATCATTATCTGCTCTTACACTTTCATCTTCCACATTTTTATTTTTCAGGAGACCGTTTGTTTTTGTGATTTTTATTTAAAAAACAAGCCACTTCCTGCATTCTGAACTACCATCTTTTTTGTCTTTTGCAGTTTCTGTTATTGCAACATTGAGACAATAGGTATGAAGATGGGGAATATACTGCTTTTAACTTTGATGGGTCAGTGTAATTTAGGTCTGAATAGTCGAAGTTTTAAATTAGATTTGGATTTGATTGCTGACCAAAAGATTTTGAAGCAGATTGATGTTGTGGTCTTGTCTGAAAAAAAAAAATATAATGGACATGGGAGAACTAAAATAACAAAGAAAAGATGTCATTTCATAAGGTTGTGTTCCAAACAACTGGTTCCAAGTCGTCTGCTAATATTCCAGTCTATCTCACTGTGCAGCTACTACAGCTAAATTGTCATCAGGGAAATAGACCTTGGGAAGTAGTACTTGCAAGAGCAGCAGGATGTATAATTGATATTTTACTAGTTTTGATATTGAAGATTTTGTACATTTTTTTCCTTCAAATTTGCAAAACCTAAGAAGATAGTTTTTTTTAATTTTAAAAGCCTCTTTGGACTTTTAAATGAAACAAACACAAATCCAAAGAGAAACATAAGAAGGTTAGAGATTCAGGATTGGTTATTTATTTTGTGTCAGCATCTCTAGAGAGATGAACATTGACCTTCCTTGAATTGCATTCGATAGCAGCAAAACTCTCCCATTCATTTGCTGAAATTATTCCATCACTATATCTTTTTGATTATGAGATTAAGAAAGGTGTATTCCCTGACTCTGTGACTGTTTAATATTTTTTGATTTTTTTGAGGTTTTTTTGGTTTGGTTTTGGTTTTTTTTTTTTTTTTTTTTTTTGCTGTTGTATGTGAGGTCTTTGTTTGTTTGTTGGTTTGGTTTGGGATTTTGAGGGAGAGTGGGACATGAAGAGATGGAAACAAAATCCTGCTTCATTCTATCTTCCTCTTACCACTATGAAAATTTCATAGGAGAGGAAACTTCTCAGAGGTCAGGAGAAATTCTTGCTATGTGACCAATAGGACTGCAGTTTGATTGTGTGCTTGGCCAGGGCTCTGAGATGCATGATGAGAGCTGAACATTTCCAGAGTCTGGAATTTTTTTTCTTCTTTTTTTTTCTTTGTAAGAGTTAGGGGACTGGAAAAAAATCTGTGGTGATGTTTCCAAATTTATTGACGTAATTATGTTTAGGCTCTTTAATTTAGTTTTCTTATTTTAATTTGGTGATACTACATTCCAAATGCTTTTTTATTATTTAAAATGCTCTATTTTCCTTTGTCTATCACAACAACACACTCCTTGTGCTGTTGTCCTGTGTACCAACGTGATGGTAAAGTCTTCAGATTTTCTCTTCATTAAAAATCACAAGGAGTTAGAAAGTCAACTTAAGTTCTTAGAGTTCTGTCATATATGAAAAGCTTTATGTGTGTGAAAATTTCTGGTATGTTTTTACTCAGGTCTGTTTGGAAATGGATGCCTAGAATTGAAAGTAAAAATATGCTTGCACTATAGACATAAAAAGATGTTTAGGGGTAAAAACACAAATTAAAAGAATCAAAAGAAAGCAAAGACTTCTAAGGAAATAGAATACTTATATTGCATGGATTTGTCATTTCCAGTGATCTGGGTGGGTGATTCTCAGTGTCCTCTGTGGAGCACTTTTGTGGAGTCTCAGGAGTTACTTTTCTCAAAATTGTGCAGTTGTGATGAAAAATTGAAATACAGGGTCAACCCACTCTGCAAGGAAATTTCACTTGAGTCTGCTTCACTGTTCTCTTATATTTTGCTGTTTTACGGATGTGAAATGAAGTTCATCTCTTGTTCTTTAATATTTTTGTGCTTTGAGGACAGCTGAGTTTAGTATGCTGTTGGTACTAAAAACAGGAAGGGAAAGACAAAAGAAAGCCAGCTAAATAGCAAAATTGTCTGGGATGATATTTATCTTTCTCAATAATATGTGCCTAGTACAATCAGAGGAGTGGAAAATATTAGTAAATTAAATAATCAGATCTTTTAGTGGCGCATAGGAAACAGAATAAATACATGATTTCTCCTCAGAACAATGAGAAGAAGTTCAGATCTCATGTTATTCTCTATAATATCGTGCAGTAGTGGTGACAGCATTCCTCACGTAACTGCAGGATGTTGCTTTGCAAAATATTTGCAACCATAACATGCACGTAAATTACTGGATGGCAGCTGCTATATAGGAAGGAGAGAAAGAGGAAGGCTCCTTGATTATAAAAAGAGATTTCCTTTGTATGCAAATAAAACAGCAGCTGAAATGCATCGTAGAAGTCAAACAGGATTATGATCTTAGCGCAAAGACAGTTTCCTTTCAGGTGAATTAAATCTGATGGTGAGGCATTTGATTATAGAAAAGAATGAATTGTATTGCAGCCCAAGATACACAGGATACCAAAAGGGAAAAACATTATGACAATGGAAGATAAGAAACCTCCTTAGCAGAAACTTTGAAAATATTTATTTTGTGGAAAAGAGAGACTAGAGGGGAAATGATTAAATATTGAAAGAATGACTGCAACAGCCACAACTATCAAATGTTTCAATTAACCAGTTTTTCAGGTGTGACAAATTTCATTCTGTATGTTAGGCTAGAAAGTTTTCATAGCAAGCTTTTTCATGTCTATTACATATTCTTTGAATTGTGTCATCTAAATTGCACAATTCCCTGTTTTCTCATTTGTTTCTACATTGTTCTTCCATACCAATACTTAGATTGGAAAAGAATGCTTGACTTTTTTTATTTACTGTGAAATTAGAGAAAATTCCCTCCCTTTAATTTTCACAATATGTGAAAAATTTAGATTGGTGCTGGAAAATACGGTGAGACAACACCTATTTCTGTTTCTTTGTAACATAGAATCAAGAGATGGCACTGTTTAGATTAAAACCAACAAGTGAAAACAATCAAAAATCTGAAGCCTTAAGGGCTGTTTATTTCAGTTTCTGAGAATGTGGCCACACAACCTCACTCCCAGTAGTGGCAGTTTCAGTAATGGAAGTAGGATTTGCTCTAACCTGTTTCCAAGCATCCCCACTGCTACATCTCAACAGCCTCTCAGTAAAGTTTTTAGAAATTAGTCTAAACCCTAGTCTTCAGTGAAATAAATATTTTTCTTAAGTCTATGTATGTTTTTCTTTTTCAGAGCAGCATTTTTTTCCTCAGTCTCATTTCTTGTTACTTTCCCTTCGTTAGCAACAATTACTCATTTGCTATTTGAGCATGTTGTCATGTCATGTACACGTGTCAAATGCTTCTGTCCTTCCATCCATTCTTTATTTAATTGAGAAATTGTTGTAGCTGGTTTCCACTGACGTTGTGGTTTAACCCCAATTGGCAACTAAGCCCCACACAGTCATCTGCTCACTTCTCCCTGGTGGGAGGGTAGGATAGGAAGGGTAAAATTAAGAAAACTTGTGGGTTGAGATAAGGACAGTTTAATATTGGAATGAAATAATATAATAATAAGTTTTAATGAAAAAGAAAATAAAAGGAGAGAAAAACAAAACCAAAGCGAGCGATTTAAAGGCAATCACTTGAACCTTCCACATGAACACTGTTGCTGAAGCAATTTCCAAGCAAAAGCTGGCTAACGGTCCTAACACCCCTATCTTCTCTTTTGTTGCAGAGCATAATTTCATAGAGAATTTTCCAAAGTGCTTTCTTTTTTTCAGGCTATGAGGACAGTGTACGTGTACCCACATATGCATGTCTCTATCTCTTTTACATGCAGTGCTAGAATATAGATACAGCTTCACGTACATTTTTGTAGCATCCAAAATTCCTTTATAATGGCCTGGATTCTCTGCCCTTCTCTGGCAGAGGTCTAAGTGATTTGTTTTGTCTCCCTTATAAGCAGTGTAAAATAATTGTCGATTTTCTCTGCCTCATAAGCAGAACACACCTATCATTCAAGTACAATTTAAAATAAAAAACCAAAAACTCATTCTCTTAAACTTTCCCAGTGTTAGCAAAGAATCTGAAGCAAAGGAAATAAGGGAAGGACAAGACATAAGGCCTTGTCTGAGTTAAATGATGAGTTTCAGCCATGCTCTGGAGGTGATTTTCTCCACTCATTACCACTCTAACCAGCTGCACAGATGGCCTCTGAAATCTACATAAAGGCAAGAGTTCAAAGGTTAGGAAATAATGAAAAGATGATGCCTACAGTCAAGTAAAATTACAGCTTTTTCCTATTGAGGGAAATGCATACAATCAGAAATCCAGAAATTACAGGAAGATGTTTAAATAACTGTTTTAAGTAACACCAAAGGGCAGAAAATTAGAGAAGATCACATGAAGGTTATAGAAAATTATGTCTATTAGCATCACTTGTGGTTACAGCACTAAGTAAACTGTCCTTATTAGCAGTTTGTTCTGAAAGGTCTTCTACTGAGAAATCAAATGCAGTGTTTCCCTTCATCTCCTGACTCCTTGCATCCCACCTCTCCACTGCAAACAGGGAATGCAGCTGGTCACACTTCCAATCTCCCTGCTTTTCCTCTACCTGGGCGATAGCGGCGGCCCTCTGGGGTTCTTTGAGACATGGCTGGTGAGAAAGATATTTTGCTGTTTACAATGACTAGCAGTGCTTGCAAGCACACAGAGAGCTTAATTAGTTTTTCTTTATCTCTGTTCCAGCGTGTCTCAAAGTCTCTCAGTGCTGAAATATACACTCTCTCACACACACACTGAGGAGAGAGAGGAGCACATTGAGAACGAGTTCATTTTGAGCATCACCTTATGGTTTTAGCAGCTCTGTTGGCTCTGCTTGGAGCAGTGAGAAATGTTTGGCAGCTCTGTTGCACGATTTTCTACGTGCTCATCAGTTTGATCCAAATGGGTGAACAGCTGGGATCTCACCATCTTGAAGACAATTGCTGCTGGAGTTCATTTCTCTGGCAGACATTCTGCTGCAATCTTGCTGAAAGGTGCTTTGCTGTTTTCCTTTCTTTCCCTTTTGCCTAATGAAAAGAATGTTGAAGTGCAACCAGAGGGTTTTTATTATCTCTGGTTAACTCATTTTACAGTGAAGAACATGCTATTTTATTTCCAAAATTTCAGAGAAGGCATGACAAATTTTTCTGGACATATTTTAATGTGGCTTTTTCCACTGAAAATATTAAGAAAAAAGTTTTTTCTTATTTGAAAAAATAGCCAAACTACACCAGCAAACTTCAGTAATTATATGCAGAAGGCCCACATATGGTCCCATTGAGATGATACCTAACAGTATTTAGAAAGCATGACAGGAATCTTGATTTTCCCAAGGGGAAGAAAGTTAAGGCAATAGGGCAAAGATTCTTGGAGTATTCCTGGTTTGTTGTTTTGTGTGTTTGTAAAAGTTTTGTGGTGTTTGTTTTGTTTTGGGTTGATTGCTTGGTTGATTTCCTTTATTTTTAGGGCCATAAAGTACTTTAATAGAAGGAAGGTTTCCCTCCTGCCAAAACACAAAGTGATGGAGTGTTGTTGATTGAAGGACATGCATCTCCCTGCCACCAAGTACATCTAAAGATTTAAATGAAGTTTCATATCTCATCTTTTTGTTACCATACGTTGGATTGCAAGCATCAAATGATTTTATTTTAATTTTTTTAAGCTTTTTTTTCCCCAAAGACAGGTATACTAAAGTTTTTCTTTTCTGTAAAAGAACACTAAATATATTAAAGTCACTGAGACTACATACCACTCAAGGAGGAACCTTAGCTGTTCAGGTTACCTGGTTCTTCACAGAGGAAGAAAATTATCTCTTTCCTAGTTTTCTTAGAGAATGAGGGAAAGCAGGTAAAGTGAATCATCTGTGTTCACACAGTTAGAAAATACTTGACCCAATTTTACTTTTAGAAGTAATAGACAGATGTTAATTTTCTGGATGACTGCTGGTTATTTGCAGTCAGCTGATCTGATTAACCTTAATATTACACATTATAACCTCCGTGTGTAGTGATCTCTAGAGGAAAAGGAGATGTTTGTCTACATCCAATGACAAATTAGAATAAGAAGTACAATGGATTCTTGGTGTAATTTGCTTTGCTTAATGTAAGACTTAATTCCTGGTGTGACAAAGCATTATTGTTACTATGTGAGTCTTTGGCACAGTTATATATTTAATCTGCTCTGAATAAGGATTTAATTATGGCTGCAATCTCTGCTGTATTCCCAGGAGTAATGCAGGTGAAGAGCACAAAAACTGTTGTGCCTCTAAAGCCTCCTTAGGGCTGTGATGGAGCCACTGGTGGTTTTCAAGACAACAACTGGTCTTGATTTAGAAGAAGTTTGTGGCTGATGAGCTTACAGTCAGCAGAAAGCTGAGGACTTTCTTCCTCTCCTCCTATTAATTGTTATTTCTCTGACATTAACTGGATCCAAAATCATTCCATCTGAATTAAAGCAGTATCTAAGGTGCCTTAGAGCTAGAAGAGAGAGGCAGTGTCTTCAGGGTGGGCAGGGATGGATGAATAAATTGGTAGTGGAGGTGTACCTGGGCACCTTGGGTGATGTATAAGGAGGGCAAATCAACATGGGAAAGAAATACCCCTGGAGAAATCATTTAATTGGGGATAAAGGGTCACAAGCTGCAGCTGAAATATGCTGTATGCACACTGATTTTGTGATTATTTTGCCTTTTTTTTTTTTTTTCCTTTTGTTTTCATTCTAAACTTGTTAGTTTTGTCAGAAAAACTTCTCAGTTTGGAGCATGCAAGGAACATTTAAGCCTTTTCTTTCCCCAAAAACTTTGTTTGATCAGTTTTAGGAGAAGTCATTGAATAGTTGAACCTGGTTTTCTTTTGCTGCAAAAAAAAAAAAAAAAAAGCTGTCAAATTGTTTATTCATTCTCAGTCCATCTAGGGATAACCTTTCCAATTAATAATTTTCTTTTCACAGCCTGTTCTCTTTTAGTCGAATCCAGAATGTAAATCTCTGGAAATGTTAGCTTTCCAAGAGAAACAAACAATAAATCTTTACAACCTCTTTGGGACAAATATGTATTCCTATACAGGAGAATTACGAATATAGAAAATTTCGACTTCCAGGTGCTTCTATCTCTTTTACCTTTTCTTTAAAAAAAAACTCTTATGTTCAATTTTTTTATGTAAAACATATCTATACTTTTGATGGTGGGAAAAGAGAGGGTTTTTTGGTGATGTATTTGCTGATTTTTTTTTTTTTGAGTTGGATTTTTTCTTTTAAGAAAAGCTCTAAGCTGAAAGTCTTAAATTAAATAAGAGCTGGTTAAGTGTATTTCATAGTGTTCCAAAGGTTACTGTGAGCAACTTAGATACCTGGTGGAAATATGGGAGTTTTTATTTGTAAAATCTAAATATCCCAGTGATGAAAGCTACAACATGTTTTTTAGGCTTTGAGCAGAAATCCTCTTCAGGTGTAGCTCTTCAGAAAGAAAAAGTCACACTTTTCTGTCAATGGAATGGGTGATGTGCCAAATTAACTTTGCTAAATTCTCCTAAAGAAAATTAGGTAGAAGTCTCCTGAACTGATTTGTGACAGCCCTATATGTATAAGACTGATATTCATAAATGTTAAACAGTTTAAATGCAATACAAATATTGCAAAAATTGACAAACCATATGGATGGTTATTTGAATATGGCAGTATTTTTGGGCAAGTTCAAAAGACAAACTTAGAGAAGCTTCTTTCCTTCTTTGGAGGAAGAAGCCTGCAAGCTCAATCTTTTTTTAGACACATAACTACTCTCAAAGAAACATCTGTTTAATTTAGTGTACCTGTTTAAAATGGTGGGGTTTATGCTATAAATATTCCACCTAATTGACCAGACACTGAAAAACCTGAAATAAGATGGAAGAAGCTTGATCCCACTTGTTTCACACAGGGACTCTCCCATCCAGTGTATGCTATGCTGCAAATCTAGCTCAGGTCTTCCACCACTTGTAAAAAGTTCCTCTAAATTAAATGCCTGATATTGTTTGTCACCTCATGACTTACTTTTCACTGGTTCTGGTAGGAACAAAAATTTTGTCTTCAGTTAGAATTGTTTGGATTTACTCCTTTTCTATCTACCCCTAGTACAAAACAAAATCTTAAAATATTTTATGACCATTGTACAAAGTTAGGAAATGCTCTAAGAAATAATGTAAGATGGATGAAAGCAGGAAGAAGGACAAGCTTAAGTCCTTTCCTAGGAGAAGTCTGTGTTGAAATGCATTGTAACAGCAGCAGCTCCTGTGTTACAAGGTGACAAGATGCCATCCATGATTGTGAAGAAACACTCAGAGCTGCTCCAGTTTGTCACATTTCTGGCAACCATAATGTTCTGCTGTCAAGCATTTCTGGTTTTGTAATAGTGAGTTTTGGTCTGTGAGTAAAAATGTGTACATGTAACTTTCAATTCTCTGACTTAAAGCATGAGAGGTAAAAGAAGCCTTACCTCACCAAATATATGATGAGTTTTTATTCTACAGACTTTTATTTTAATCTTAAATGATGGGAGGCAGAAGCACTTTTCCAAAGCAAGAGCTTTGAAAATGCATTTCAGACAAGCGAATGTACTTTTAATGAAAACTAGAAATATTGTTTGAAGGTTGCAAGCAGGAAAAAAAAAAAACTAGAATGAAGATTAAACTGTGGCAGTGTCGTAATATTTGAAGTTATCTGCATCTGAAATGTGATGAAATGGTGTCCAGTCAAGAGAACTTGATGCTGTCTGCAAGTTTGGATGCATAAATTCTGTCTGTAGCACAATTATTCTGTTGTGAAATGAAATGCAAAATTTGAGTCTGTTGCATGTGTTGCATTAAGTCAGCCAAATATTTCTGTACCTTCTACTTTGAAAACCCAGCCCAAGGTAGTTAGACAAAGAATTTTAGTTGAGCCAGGACCTTGGAAGAGGCAGTGTGGTATAAAAAAACCCCATTTGATTCAAATACTTAAACTAAAATCAGGATTCAAAGTGTATTCCAAATTTATTAATGGCTAGTAGTCAGCTGGCAATTGGTGAACTGTATATTCAGGATCCATAGCAGCGATGGAGTCAGTAAACTGAAATATTGGACACTTGCGAAATGTAAATGAAACCTAAAATTTCTCTCTACTGATCTACAAGTCTGAAGAAGTTCCAATTCTCTGTGTCCAGTGACATATGTTCACTTACTCCTCCCAGCCCCTGGGGTTACCAGCACACCCCCCACTCTTGGAGAAACCTTGGGAAGGAGGGATAAAGATCTCTGGACAGAGCAGACCAGATTGTCTTTATTAAATCTGGTTTTAGGGTGGGATAAAGGATTTTTCTATCTCTTTAAGATCATGCTTAGCTTGAAAATAAGACTGGGAATAATCTAATGTGGTGTATTTACAATCATGTTTCCGGGTTTTTCCATTTAGGAAACCCTGCAGGTGTGGTATGGACACTGCTTCTTCTCCTGGGCTCTGCCACACAAAAATGATCCCTTTGTGGAAGCAAACAGTTCGAAACATTGACTGTTGCAATGTCAAGTCAGCTTGCTACAAAAGAGTTTGGAATCGTTTGCTTCAGCCTGCAGGAGACTAATTCCTTGAAAACAATTTACAGAACATCGACAGACTGCATAGATGACATTTTTCAGAAATACAGGTGACAAGTAGTGGCAGGTGATCTCCACATGACTATAAGCTGTTCTCTAAGGTCTGAATGTTGAAGATTGTGCTTGCTGTACAAACATCTCTGTGAGACTCAGAGAATCAGGGCCTATTTCTAGCAAGGAAGTTGGGTATAATTTTGCCTGAGATTGATTTGCCCAACTCGTTTGGAGTTGAGTTTTTTCCCCATCCAAATGTACAAGGAAGGCAGTGGATAACTTCTGTAATAGGATTTACATGTTGAGCTAATGTTTCTCCCAACTCATCTATGCATGGCTTTCACTACAGGCTTTAATAACAAGATGCTTTCCTGTATTGTCATGTGGCTGACATTGAAGCTGTGGTTGTTGATTTGTATCTCTGTTTGTCCATTTGTTTCCCTTCCTCTGCTTGGGATACATCCATTAAATTAGTGTCATTACAGTTCATTAGCATGGGTTTTTTTCCTGGTAACTTCCTACTGTCATGCTGGCTTCAATACCAGTCTCATTATTTCTAGGCACTTTTTAGCCATTTTCTTTCTTATTTGAATCAGCTTAATTTAATCCCATAGTGCTCCCTCTCACTCCTCTTGTTTCTGCCTCATTCAATGCTTTTACCTGCTGAAAAGTAAAGTTTTTGTGAACTTACTTTAGCTAGAACAGAAAACTTGGATGGTTCAATTGCATGAAATCCTACTGGCTGCTGTAGGTTTTCCATATATTCTAGATGATTTAATATGTTCTGGATGATATTTCAAAGATCATGGGTTTCTTTGGTTTTGATATAAATTCTCTGACTTCCTGACACCCCAAGCCTTATCATTATGTTGTAGAACTGGAGCCAAAAGCTCGTGCTAGCTCTGCTTTCCATGCTGGGATCTTTGAGAAAGTGAATCCCAGCAGATGATGGAGATATTGATGAACATTTGTGGGAATGAAGGGAAATGTGTGCAGCTAAATCTGCTGTAAAGAAGCAATGACAAGCTAATGGTGGAAAGGAAACATATAATTTTAAAGAGATCTTGCATTTAATTGTTTGTAGCCCTCAGCAGACTGGAGAAATTGTGTAGGCTCAGTGTAGAGCAGCTGCTGCACGTGGTGCCTCAGCACTTCTGTGAATGCTTTGTGTGGAACCTGAAGCTCATAAAACACAAGTTATTTTCCTTATTTTCTAACAGCAGCAACTCCTTAACCATCTTTGAAGATAATTCCTCTTTTGAGTTTTTTATTGATCACTCATTTTCAAGAATGTGATAACTTTCAGTCAACCTCCAGAGGTCAAAGAGTTCTCGTTTCCTGTATTAAAGCATTTCTTCTCTTAAGCCTTTTTAATTAAGTCATTCTTACAGAGAATCCTGGGAGTTAATCCCCTCTTGAAGACTGGGCAGCTTTGATTGTCCAGAATAGCTGAAAGAAGTTATTGTCCAACAATATTAAAAGATTCCTTATCAAATTCTGAAAGATAACTCATTAATCACAGGAACAAAACTAAGATCTCTAAGTTTAAATTATTCTCTTAACTGAGTTGCTTGTTTGAAGTGTGTCAAGTGACCTTAGTGTAACTGCCTATCAAATCCTTTATTTTTATAATGTAGAGGAGTATTGAACTCATCTCTGGTCAAAAGACATTAGATCCTGCTAAACCCTTGAAGGGAATATATATTAATCTTTATATTGAAAAATGAATGTTGAGAAGTGGTACTTTCCATGTACAAATGTACACATTTATGTATAATGTACATGAATTTATAGATTACATTTATGCCTTACCTTCAGACTTGGAAAAAGGGTTGCTTATTGTTAACTAATCTTTTTCTAAAGAAATGGGAGGCAGTCTGCTTGTATGACTTCACAGTTCTGATAAGATCATAAGCACCACTGACTCTGAAACTGGGAAGATGGATTAAATTGGAATATAGATTAAATGGCTGACTGCAATTTTATTTCAGCTGCATTTAAACCCTGCACTGGTCAAATAGGTCAAATAGAAGCCTGAATAAGCTTTTTCTGTGATCTAAGGAGCTGTGTGTCACATAACACATGCCTTGGAGCTTGGCAAATATCTTGCTTCACCTAGTCTGAGGAAACAATTTGACATTCTATTTCAGAATTCAGTATTTACTGTCTTTTACATTTTTTCTTCTTTTTTTTTTTTTTCTATTTTTATATATTTTATCTTTTCTCAGAGGCAACTAAAGGCTTTCCAGTGTAGGCAAAACTGAGTTTTTGTCACTCTACATATGAAGTGCCAAAACTTGTCCTTTACTCCTATAATAGGAGGAGCAGAAGTGTGATTCAGCCATTCTTGATGCTGTCATCTTTTTTCCCATCTATCCAGCATCAGAACCAGTTTCTGGAAGGAGTTTGCCTCATTATAACTTTGGGATATGAAGTCATGTAAAAGTCATGTACACGGAATTATCTTGAAATGTGATTTTTTTAAATTCATATTACAAAATACATCCTCAATATAAGGCATCATTCATTCTAATAAAAAAGGAATTCAACAGTTAAGGTATAGAACAAATCTGCAAATTTTTTTCTGGAGATTCTTCTGCTAATTCTGGTTCAAATGAGTTAGCTGTGGGAGGAAGAGTTAAATGGTTAATCAGAATCTGAAAGCAAGTGAACAAAAAATATGCTGATGCTTCTTCGATTACAGTATTTGAAAATATACAGATGTGTTTTCAGGCTTGAAACTGTACTGCAATTGTAGCTGTCATAGGTCCACTCAAATGAAACCTGTACAGGTCAATTAATTTAATGTTTTTCTAGTATATGAGAAGAAACAAAGCATCAGTGCCTCCTGAAAATGAAGAATCTCAAATCTAGGTTTTGCATGAGTAATCAAGGATGTCTAGCTGTGACACATAAGGCAGGTTAAGTAAAACAAAACAAAATTGTAAAGCAGAGGTTTCCTACTGCTCCAGATATGCACATTGTTATTATAAAAGACTGTATTTAAAATGGGATTTAGTCTTATGCGTAATACCTTTGTTGCCATATTAATTCATTTTAAGCTGTATTTTACTCTAATTAAGAAGGTGGAATCTACTCTGAAATGTAAATTGATGTGGCAAGGAATGGTTGTGAGTGGCTTCCAGCAACCACCCAGTCCATCCATCTGCCTCTGGGCAGGATCAGATGCAGACAATATCTGCTTTATCTAACAGGTTGCTCATAAAACCTGCTTGTGAAGAAATCTTCGACCATCTGCTAGATAACTTTTAGGATTTTGTGTCCTTTTCTCCTCAAGTTTTACTTGAATTTTCCACCTTACTATTTAAAAGACATCTTTTCACCTGGACATGGAGATCCACATTTCCTAACCTCTATGTAAAAAAGAAAGGAAGAGGGTTTGGAGGAAAATAGAAGAATATATTGCTTAATCAAATAAATACCAGCAGACAGGAGCACTAAAGAGATGTGTAAAATGTATATATTATGAAAAAGGACGGCAAGCTCAAATAATTAAAAGTGTATCTTATTAAAAAGATTGCACAGCTCTGTATGGGTTTATGCCAATATATAAATTTTCTACTATTTTACTCTATAATAATACAGAAATTGTATGGAGTTATAGCAGCTGTGTACTTAAATTGTAACTGTTGAGGTTTTAAGAACATTTTAACATTACCCTGAAGCTATGTTTAGGAGTTTGGTTGCATTTGGGTTTTTGGGAGGTTTTCTGTGGATTTTTGTTGATTTTGGTATGGTTTGGGTTTTTTGGTCTTTTATTTTGGGAGGGAGGGTTGGTTTGTTTTCATTTTTTTGTCTTTTTGGTGTTTTGAAGTGTTGTTGGTTGGTTAATTTTTGGTTTTTGTTTTGGGGTTTTTTTTGGTGTTGGTGGTGCTCTTTTTGTTTTTGAAGTTCTTTGGTTGGTTTGGTTTTTTTAGGGGTGTGGGTCTTTTGTTTCTATTTTTCTTTCCTTTCTTTTCCCTTTAAAGCTTGTGCCATAGTATTGTCATTTTGAAAAATCTAGGGCACCTTTGAGTTTTAGGATGCACAAACACCCCCACAGATTTTTAACAAATGATTGGTGAGTATCAAGGAAAAGTTTAAGTCTTTATCCACAGTTGTGTCATACTAGAAGCAAATATCAATCTATACTTTCTATTTTAACATATAGACTGTAGATAAAAGTAGATATTTTATCTGTATGTAAATTACATTTGGCTTTATGAATATAGTTCCTGTTATAACATATTATTATCTGAATTGTGCCATTAAGCATGCAGCATTTTTCAACATTAATTTAAACAGAACTAAATGTGTCCTCTTGAACACAGTAATTGCATCCTAGCATCCCTTTTTATTTAAAATAATTCATTTTACAGACAATAATATAGTTTATCTTCTAATATAAATTCCTTGGGGCACAGATAATGCATTATTCTCTATTTGGAAGACAGGCACATCATGCGAACTACAAGAAATGAAGGATAGTAATTACATTCCTTAAGGGGAGAAGGAGAAGCTTAGTTTAAATTTTAGGGGAGATATAAATGAACACTCTGCATAGAATGAATTTCAAGCCAGATGAGCAAAACCTTTGTCTATATATTAAAAAAAAAAGGAGCATTAAAAAGAATTAAAGTTTCAGGCTGTTTAGAAAAAAAAATGGCTTGAAAATATGCTGAATTTTAGGTTTGAATGTACTTTCTGTCAGATAAAATGAATTGTTATTATTCCATACTATTCTGGCATTAAAGGTAGCTGATCTTTTGTCTTAAAAGAAAAATGCAGTAAAGACATTTTCTTCTACAGCTGAGCATAAAAATCAGTCAAAGAACCAGAAAACACGTTCTATCACTTGGGGTTTGTGAACAAGTTTTCACAACCTTTTAGGAAGCCTTTTTAATGAGGACAAACAAAAATTGGGCAGGTCTGTCTGTCCAAGCTGACTGTAACCTGTATTGGGCCGTGATTATCCTATGCCACTGAAGTCTGTCCTTGATAATGGATGTATAATCAGTGTGTCAAACTCTCTGATAATTGAAAAATGCAGCACTTAACAAAGAATCAGAACAATGAAAGGAAGAGCAGTGCCTGTTTTACTTCTAACCTCTGCATGTTATAGCAATGCAAATGGTACTATTTTGAATGAAGGAACGTTAAAATATGAGATTAGTGACCAAACCTTCTTTGTTGATTTATTAATATAAAACTAGACAGCAAAGAATAGGATTTTTAATTTGTTGTCATTATTCTGGTGTCCTAGGAACTCCTCAGCATCCTTCTAGGAGCAGTCAGTTATTTTCTATGAATCCACGTTCATGCTTGTTCCCATGCTTGGCATGAAGTCTTTTACCCAGATTTTTTTACTAAAACTTGTGCTGTATGATTAAAATAAACCTAAAAAGAAGGTTGCCTGCATAGTCCTAGGATTGCTTCATTCTTAAGTGACACTTTGAGGTACCTTGTAATCGACATGGCCCCATTTAGCCCCTGTGGATAACTGCTTTCCATGGCCTTTTTCAGCCTGAGGGTGCTGTGTGTTTCTCTTCACGGGGGATTCATTCATTGCTGGGCCCTCTGTGCAAGGAGAAACCAACTCCATGGAAATGAACTCGCCTTGGTTGTTTAAGGAAACAAGACCCTAAGTATCTGAGGCGTGCAAATTATTATTGGGTAGAGATTCCCCAATAAGACAGTGCAAGAGCTCCACAGCTGCCTGGATCCTGACAGCAGAGCAGAAGATCAGATTTATTGTTTGTCTTCAGATTAAAAATGCCCACTTATGCTTGAAATAGAACGGAGGTCCTTGTTCATGGACTAGATCAATGATGGGATGAACCCTTCCTGGGTTCCAAAGATGCATGTACTGCAGGGCATCATTTTTTCCACTTGTACCAAATTTTTGTATGAATCAGACTCTGATTTTACTGCAGACATTTGCAAGATAAAATTCACCTTGTTTGTTTGTTGTACTGCCTATTTTACAGTATCACAAAGAATAAAAACACCACTGAATTTTTGATTGGATTTTTTAAACAGTCTGGTAATGTAAGTTGTAAATACGTCTTCCTTTAAAAAAATAATTATATCTTTAGTTCTCAGTAAAGGCATTAATATTTTGTTGTTTTCTATTTGTTTGGACAGAACAAATGTTATTTAACTAATACATATAATAAGGGCAGAAAATGGTCAGATGGGAAAAGTTGAGTCTAAATTGTTAATATCAGATAATCCCAATGTAAATGTTGATTCTTATCCTTGAAAGGAAAGTAAATAGTTAACATACAATATGAATTTTTGCTTTCAATACAAGTATTTTAGAGACCCTTTTGAATTTTAATGCAAGAGCTATTTTCTAATTCATTTAAATGTAATCACTATTCTTAAGGTTGCATTTTATGACAGGTTTGACAATCAGTCACTGTAGGAAAATTTTTCAAACCATAAGGTCCTGAATATATTAAAAAACAAAGGTAGTTTTGTTATCAGAGAAACTGATAATGCTGAAAGCAAGCCAAGGCATGTTAAAAAAAAAAAAAAATTCTTTCAAGGCTTCAACCTTTAGAGATCAGTTCATCTGAAAGATTCCTGTCCTGGTTGTGTTTTAAAGCATGCACACACAGGGATACATAGGCACACACAGAAATTCAGTGGTGCCCTCAGGGTGCCTCCTTTTGTATTACAGGGCAGCTCATTCTCAGCTCACCCGGGCTGGAACTGCTCAGCTTCCCTTTGTGCTCTCAAAGCCACCTATAATAATACAAATAGAAGTACCCTCAGGGCACCACATACAATGTGTCTAGAAATGCCACAGATCCTTTGGGGTATGGAGAAAATATATTAAAAAAAATAATAATAACAGGAAAAAAAATTGTTTTCCTCCATGGTAAATAAACAGCAACTATTTGGTGATTTATATTTCTGAAGTTGAGCTTGTCGTTTTCTAAAAAGCTGAGGTTTTGTAGTATCTTTTAATTTCAAGAGGCAAACAATTGGTCACATCCTGAGGGATGTAGGTTGTTCCCTGGGAGATTTGCCTGTTCCTGTACACAGAGAACACTTTCAGAGCAATTTACATTTTCTTTAATAAGAAGCCAGAAACTTCAAAATAAAAGGCTAAGCAGAACCAAGACTCCTGGCTGAAATTCTGCATGATGAAGACCCTCTTTACAAAATAAGATTTAATATTATTCATGTGCTTGGGGTTTTTCACAGAAAATAATATACTTCTTTATAAAAAAACAGAAAAAGGTACTTCAAAGCTTTGCATTTTATGAGTTACTCCTTATCTTGTCTAGCATATTAAAAAAAAAACCAAAAAACAAACCCCTGAAAAAAACCCCAGGAAGCTTTAACCAGTCACATTACCTCCTTTTATCTTAGGATAAATTAACATTAATACCTTTGATATAAGGTAATAAACTTTTCATTATAATTAAACAGAATTGTATTGAAAACAGTTTTACCCTTTTATTTTACAAAAAAAAAGTGTAGAACAGGGTGCTTCTGTGCTCTCATTTCTGGAACATTGAATATTTTCTTATGTTTCTTTCTAAAATGCAGGGGGCATGTTCTGTGCTTTTTAAGACTTCAAGAGAGTCTCAGTTTGAATCAAGTGCCCTGGACACTTACCTCATGGTTTGGATTTTTACTGCTATTTTAAAGGGCTGATTATGAGCAAAGGTTATCAATGAGCTTGATAGCTATTTCTAGTGATCTGAAGTAATTTAAGGTGTCCTGCAAATGTTACTAACTAGGTTCCCCTGCTGCAGTGAAGGGTTACATTTTCACCAAAAACAAGGGTGCTCTTAGGCTTGCTCAAAAGTGTGGTTCTACAATTTTACCCTTTAGTTACTGAATATTTCATAAAACTGTTTATCTTTCGTGGTCTATTTTGCTTTTGTGTTTCTACACTGCTACTTTACCACCAGCACTCTATGTTTGACTTCTGCAATTTCCCTTATGCATAAATTTTAATATATCTATTTACTAGGATTTTTTTTCCCATTTTACCTCAAGTACAGCTGTAATTCTGGGAAGTGTCTTTCTAGATAGTTTCCTTCTAGCAGACCATGGAATCACAGATTTAGGTTGTAAAGCACTGCTAAGATCATTGAGTCCAACCACTAACCCAACACTGCCAAGTTCATCACTGAATGTCCCTAATGCCACAACTACTTGTGCCCCTGAAGTCTGACACTTTTGGGCATACTGGTTTTTTGGGTGGAGGCAGAGATCTCCCTTGTTTCCTAAGCCTGTGCAGAGTTTGGTGGGGACCTGGGAATTGATGAGCCCTTTCCAGGTATTTTACTTGGTGTTGTAGCACAAAGCTGCTGGCCCTGTGACCCTATGGCCAGCCACATGGAGGAACAGGGCTGATGCTGGAGCCAGGGAGGTCCCAAAATGTTATGTGACCATCAGAATTACTGCTCCCACCTTCTCACTTCCTCTTGAGGCCGGAGCAGTGGGGTGAGGCCAGTTAAGTGCCCAGGCTGCTGGACCATGGGATACCACTGTAGGCTGTAATGTGTCAGCTTTTCCTGTGGTGCTTGTTAAGGCAGGTCACCATAGACAATGCTATCTTCTCAAGCCAGAAGAAAACTGGAACTGTAAGGAAAGGAAACTAATTCTATCTGATTTTAGAGAAGATTGGAAAGCTGTCAGCAAGAGGAAAACAACTTGAGGAAAGACAAGTATTTGCTGTCAAGCGTTGTTATCTTTTGAAAGGGCTGCTCCCAGGTTCTCGCAGTTTCTTGACAACTAAATAAAATCAGAAAGCCAAAATACATTTTTTGGCAATGAAGGGTTCTTTTTGTTGTTGTTTGATATCACCTCTAGACTCAAGAAAGAGCGTGATGTATGTTTTCTTGGTTCCAGTCACTAACATGTCTGAAATTGGTAAGAAAAGCCAGAGGAAACTTCTTTTCCTCTAGCTTAAACATGCTTCTCAAAGTATAAAATTTCTATTTGCTCTCAGTTTTGCTTCAGGCTGAGAAAGAAAGGAAACAGTGTTGTTTGAAAACTTGAACTCATTATGCACAAGAGGTACAGCACCCCTTGATTAAATACTGCTAGAGTAATTAAGTCATTACTGCCTTGACTGAATATTGTGATTTTTCCTTCAAACACTGAAAAACCTAACTCTTTTCTGTGAGCACAGAGTCAAGCATGGAGATAGGTTTTTTTAATATTTTGGGCTTTTCCCTGTGCTCTGTAAAAAATGTAATAACATGTGTTTTCAAACAGGTATTACCAGTTGCCCTTTACCAAAATGAATTTTCTTTCCTACTGTAACTGATTTTTTGAACTTGTGATTTCAGATATATCAAGGTGCAGCATTAGGTTTATTTTCCCTTCCCTTCTTTCCATTTTACTCCATATTCTGTTGCAAGTTCTTTATTTTCATTTTTCAAGCTATGTGTACCACTACATGCATCATTATTTGTATGACAAAGATGGATAATGAAGAACAAACGCATTACTGACCTGGTCTGAATTTTATGTATGTGTGTGGTGACCATTAGATGAAGAGTGGTGAGTGACTGATGAAAACCAAAGCTTACTTCTTATAAAATACATTTTGGTACTCCTCACAAGCCACACACTGTCTGAAGTAAATCAACCCATCATTGTGGGTCAAACAAATTTCCTGTGGCTGAAAGGCAAGTAATGAGCTGATGGTATGAAGTTAAAAGAAGTACAGTCATTTACAGAAATAAAATTCTACAAGGATTGCCTCTGTGTGTTGAGGCACCTTTAATAAGTGGGATTAACCTTTTACTGATATTGTTCAGGAGTTTTGAATTTGATGTAACCTGTGAAACTTTTTAAGTGTTAAAGCATGATTTGGGCTTCACTACAAATTACATAATAATGATGATATTAGCTGGAACACAAAACTTAATCTGTCTGTGTTTCTTACAGGTGTTTGTAGAGACTCTGTGTCACTATGCTGTCATCCAAACTATTCCCAGATTGAGTTTTAATCCTTGCAGAAATGTTTATATGCACAGAGGTCAGGTCAAGAGCTTTATGATTTACTCCCTTTCATGGCAGTAAAACTGTATTTATAAACTCCACAGCACATCTGGCTTCTAACTTATCGTTCTTCAGGTACATAAACACAGTGCTTTAACCTAGCAAAAATATTGTTTTGCCTCAGGGAAAAGTCCTGAACCCAGTCCCTGAAGAAATTCCTCTGCTCCTACCTCTGTGATTAAGTAGTAAGTAGAGACTTGTTTGCTTTGGAATTTCTCCTGTGTTTGTTTGTCCACACTTGGATTTTGTCTGAAATAAGAGGGTGGGGCTGATGGAGTGGAGGGGACATTGCTGTACAAACACTGAAAGATTTGTCTACTGATACCAGTGAGATCTAAGATGCTTTTGCTTGGCAGGGATCTCTGTAGAAATAAAAAAATACAGTCACAAAATCTTCGATGAACAAAAAGATTTTTATTTTAATTAAAACGCTATTCCACTTATGGTAAGGGTAAAATTAATATTCTTCTCAGTTGCTAAGGGGTTTTTTGGTGAGTCATAATTCATTTTGCAGACAATTTCAACATATACCTCACATTTCTGAAGGTGTTTCTTTTATGGGAATAATCCTCCATGAGTCATTGACTCGGACAGTCACTGTGAGTTGTCATCCTCTTGGATGTTCAACATTAATTAATGCATGGTTGGGCTGGCTAATTAGGGTCTTTGTCTTCCACATTTTCCACAACACTAAACTGTGGCCAGAATCAGTTGGCTTGTTTTGATTTGGGATTTTGGGGGTTGTTTTTTGTTTTGACTGGGTTTTTTTATTCATTTTGGTTTTTTGAATTTATTTTCCTTTTTTCTTTCTGTTCCAAATTTGCAAATATACATAAGTTGACTTTGCTAGGGGTAGAGGATTGAGCAGTGTTAAGAGAAAGAGAGAAACCTTTCCACATGTCAGACTTGATTTCATTGGAGACAATGTTGATGTGAACCCAGAATGTAAGTATATTCTATGGCAATCATGTTTTATATGAGTATATACTGATTTTTTTGTTGTTTCTTTCTTCCCTATTCAAGGCAAGGCTTCTGACAGAAAGGCAAACCTCTTTCTCCGAGTGTTAGATTATTTTAAGCTACCAACAGTAAATTAATTTAAAAACTGGTTTACTAGCAGTACTTCCAAAGTTATTACAAAGAAATGACCCAAGGTTTCTTCTAAGACTTTGAATTTCTCGTCTGTGCATCTTACAGGAATTGTGCTCCCTTTTTTCCCTGCTCATTCATCACCACCTAGACCTGCTTTACTTACAGTGCCTGTAATTTGGTAACATTGGAGGGCTAGAGAAACAGAATGGAGCACAAACCTAAGTAAAATATTTCTGTTATAAATGGCTTGAAGCTCCTTTCCCCCTCTTCTCACTATTACTGCTTGGCCTAAGACATTCTGCAGGCTTTCTGTTTTTGTTGGATTTCACCAGGACAGAACATTTCTGCTGGAAAGCCCCTATTTTTTATACTTTCTCTCTTTTCTGAGGTTACAGGTTACAACAATTTTCAGTCCAGATCTCTGAAAGGAAAACCCACTGTATGGCTTAAAATTGGAGGACTATCTTCTACAGGAACCTAATGGAAAAACATTCATTTCGCTGAAAAGGCCAAGGCTTTCTGCTAGGCTTGTGCCAGATTTTCAGATATCCTTTTCTATATGTTTGCTCATATTGTCCTTTCTAGGTCTTCAAGCAATTAGTTTTTATTTGCATGCATCATTTCACTTCTTTGCTCCCAGGATACAGCCCTTGCTTTCTGGCTGTCCTATGAATTTTTTTCCTCTCAGCATTCCATTTGGGCTTTTCACTCATTTTGTTCAGGCTTCTATTTGAATCCCATATCCTCAGGGCTTTTCATTTTTTTTTTTTTCTTCCCCATTTTCTCTCCCTCCTCCTCATTTCTACATTTTTAGTTACTGACAGGTTGTGCTGCTTATCTGAACAATGACACCAGTAACTTCTGTGTGTTTCCCTCAATGAACATTGCTCTTTTTCTGTTGCCATTTATATTTATTATTCATTGACTGTTTTGAGGTTTTGATTCTTCATTCTCAAAAATTCTATATTAAGGAAGAAGCAGCAAAAGACACTACCTGGTTACAAATATTGATTGGATTTTAATTTTTTCAGCACTGATCGTGGCATTTTATGTTTAGACATTAAGCTCTTCAGAAATTAGTATGACTGGGGAATCATGTTATATGCAGAGGCAAACTTCAGAAAAGGATAATTGTCAAGACCTAAAATATGTTGAAGGATTTGTTTTTCAAAATGAGTCGGTTCCTTTCAATATCTATATTTAGTTAGCATTTATGTAGTCTTTCTCATTGATATATTTCATTGATTCAAACTATTTTCTACAAAGAGTAATCTAAATCAAACTATGTTCTATGCATTTATGGTGTAGTTTCAACTATTTTAATAAAAATATTTAAATAAAAATGACATATTATTGTACTCTGTCTTTATGTTTAAGCAAATATTTATAAACCTAATAAAATTTTATTTATTGAATCTTATTACATGTCATAATAAATATTTTAGAAATAATGTGGGAGATGCTAGTGATTAGGTTAGTTTTCCCCTGCTTTGAAGTAATTCTCTGTATGTGAGTAGTTATTCCCTTTAGATGTTCATGCATATAAATAATTGCAATATAAGATTTCTGGCTTGCATTTTTCCACTTAAGGGATTTGCTATAGGAAATCCTTGGCCTGAGGTGAGCAGCTCTCTGCTCTCTTTGGGGTTGCCCTGTCCTTATCACTGCACACGTATGTTAATGTTTGCAGAATTAGGAGGGTTTTTTTAAATTGTAAACTTTTAAATTCATTCCTGTCTTACTGGAGTGAAAATTTCGGAGCATTGTGCTACAATAAGCAATGAAATATATAAAAAAAAAGATCAAGTAGTTATAAAAACACAAAGATTTTTAAAATTGTTCCCAGTAGTGAATAAATTTTCTGGTACTGTATTAGTGACAATTAATACAATCAGTGAGTTATGTATTGTTGAGGAAGTAAGGGAATACAGAAAATACAAAATATAGAAAGTGAGGATTTTTTTTTTCTCCATATATACTCTATTTTTTAAGCATTCAGTTACTTAATTTCAAGGCTTTATTTAACTTCAGAAGGTTCATGTCCTTTGACCTATACAGTCCTCTCAACACCAGCTGGAACTAAGAAATGTATTTGCAGGACAAATAGGCATGAAAAGAACAAAGAATTGGATGCAAGGTGAGAACAGGACCTTCTGGTGCTATACTTGGGCTCTAAAATATCTTTTGAAAGTAGAAACCCCATGTTCAAATACAGCATCATTTTTAATGGTGAAGCTTCCTGATACCTGAATTTATTTTTTTATTCCTTGGAAAACTAATTCATGACATTAAGTACTACTTGAAGTATTTTTGGGTTGAGGAAGACTGCAGTATGTTAACTAGAATATACTTTTCCAATTATTTGTTCTGACGATCTATTTAATGAGCATCAGGACATAGACTATCAATCTCATCTTTGTGCTGTGCTTGATCTTCTTTTCCCATCAATATTATACACGAGTAATTACATTTTTCCTGTTGATGTTGCTCATGAGCTGTAGCACTGGACAGGACAGCGGGATCAATGTCATTAAATTTACAATTGAGAAGATAAAGAGTTATTGGTGTAAATTAAATGGTCATTACCTGGCACAATTATGTTTGTGGCAAAATCTCTATTTTTCTCGTTTTAACTCCTGTAATTATTGAGACTAGAAGCACTCAGATGTGTAGTCATGTACAAGTTAAATGTGACATTGAAAATCCCCAAACACAGACAAATTAGTCTTAGAGATGGAATATGAAGGGAACAATACTTCCTTCCATTGTATTGATAACTATTGAATTGATACTCAATTTTGACTATTACCAATAGTCTGTTTAAAAAACAAACAAACAAACCACACCCTATGGTGAAAATAAGGATTATTCTTTAATTTTACATTAGCATTGTTTTCTGAGAGAGATTATTAGTGAAACTTTTGCTAATTTTTCATTACTTTTTTAAAAATTTTAAATTGTTGATTCTCAGGCTCTTTAAACATTTAATGTGACAAAAATATGGTCAGCTTCTGATTTTTGAGTTTTTAGAGGGGCTGGTGATAGTGTTATTTGGATTAAGTCTTTGAATTGCAGTGTGCTTACTGGCATTCTGTGTATATATACTGCATTACACTGCCTGTGCATCTGCTGGCTAAAATGGGCTTAAATTGGGGTGCAGAGGCAGTGTCTGCCCACACAATAAAAACACTTTGGCTTTCCTTTACTTATTCATTAACTGGTGAATTAGTCTGCATCCATTTTTCAAGAAAGCTAGGAAGAACCTTTTATTTTTTTCATAGTAAACTCACAAAAAAACCCCATAGCAGGCATATATTTGTCAAGCTGACCATCACATTTTTAAATTATTATTATTTCCTTGTCTGCTAAGGTCCCAGGTGAAATTAACAAAGTTATCCTGGTGTCTCAGTGCATGTGGTCAGCAGCTTTAGAAAATTCATCTTCATATGGAGAAGGGTAAGGTTGTCCATGACTTGAAAAATAAGGTAAGTTAGAGCTAAATACAGAAGTGTTTAAAAGGATGTACAAAGCTGTTAAAATAACTGGACACAGTAATATGAGTTAAAGCTTCATCAGGATAATTCAATTTGTCCTCTGAAAATTGTATTCATGGGTAAAGCTAAAAAGCCTATAGCTTTTATATTTTATTAAATTGCTAAATGCCCCCAGACATGCTAAGCCAGAACACACTGAAGATTTGTAAATGTTGTGCATTTATCTCATCCCAGATCACAATTTTTGTCTTTTTTTCTTCTCTCCCACATTTTCCTTGGTCAAAAAAAAAAAAAGCTTGAATTCTGGAAGAAGTTAAAAAACAAAATTGAGCACATTAACATGTTAATGTATATTACAGAAAGGCCTTTTCAGTAAAGTGCTGATAACAGATGTGTTTTTAGAGACTAGTCTGCTGAGTTGAAGTACAGCAGCAGCTTTTGTGTTTGGCAGCTTGGGAACTACAGGAATTACAAATGGTATGTAGGTGTCCCTCTGCATATCCTTAATGCATCTATTCAAATGGAGTTTTTATCTCTTTTGTGTATTTGTAAAATGGCATATTTTATTCTAATATCTTCATTTTTTATTATTAAAGAGAATAATTAATACACTACCTGAATTCTTCTGCAATTATTTCAGATGTCTGTTGTGCTTGAAAGATATTTCTGTGTGAGAAATTTTAACACATTAATTATAAAGGGTTTTTGGAGATGTGCAAGGTTAGACCTCGTAGATTCCCCCTTTTGCCAGTGAATCCTACATAGTTTCACCTCTCTGGCTCAATCTCTCCCCATGCCATTCCTTCACACAGGAATCAAATAATGTAAACCACAGTTACCCTTTCTAAATACAATATCACATTATTTTCATCTGGCGTTCCAAACATTTAGGACTCAGTGAAGCAGGTAATTAACCTGTTTTAGTCCTGGTGTTCACCTGTGGTAATCTTATGGGACAGCTAATGAGAGACTGCTCCAGATTCACTGGCTTTGTGGGTGTGAGACAAATTACCTGATGGTCACTCCTGAGAATGTTTTGGTCCTTACTTAACCTGCATCCTTCCCTGGATAGGTCTTCCATTGTATTTTAGTGTTTTGTCATCTTTTACGAGAAGCTCAGTGAACAAAAATTTGAGATTCTGCTGGCTTCTCTTCCTCCTTTCTTCCCACCTTCTGCTGGGTGAATTTCTTTGATGTTACTTTTACATCTGTAAAGAACAACTTTCAGAAACACCTTTGAATCTATTACATTTTTTTTTCTTAATCCATCAGGAAAAAAAAATCCATGAATTAAACATATTTTGATAAATTCAGACTTGATCTTTTTATGTCTTCTTTCTCATTAGAAGTTCTCTGAATTGTATGGAGTAGATTTGGGTTGCCCTGGGGTTATTTTGGGGTTTTGTTTGTGTTGATTTTTAATACTACACCACAAGTAAAACACCCCTCTTCTCCTGCCTAAATTAGGTATTGATATCAGAACTAGGAATTCTTCAAAATCATAGAAAAAAAGTTTTATTTTTCTAATAAAATAATAATAATAATAATTAAAAAAAAAACCCAACAAAACAAAAAGCCCACCGAAAACCTAAAGGGAACTGATTGAATATTCTGAAAATTTTCATGGCTATTAAGCAGGTGTTTTTCCTATCAAGAAAAATGAGAATATCTGATAGAGAATTTGTTGAGATAGAAAAATATCTGTCTTACTTTGTCTGTAAGAGTAGGTTGGCAATCTCCTTAAGTTATTGCTCTATACCAATACAGAAGAAACAAAACCACATCTTATTCAGAAAAAAAGGAAATGGGTTTTCAAGTACTGACAGTAACCCCATGTTGCTCTCATAATTATACTGAACATAGATTGACAAATAATCAAAAAAAGAGAGGGTGTTGAAATCCTCAGGTGGAAAGTTCTCAGGCTAATGCACATATTCCAGTACAGGGTAAGAGCATAAGTCAAATTCCAGAATTAAGCTTCACTTCATGCACACCAATGAACAGTTACTATTGTTGTTTGACCATTAATTCCTAACATGATTTTTACAGACATATCAAACCTGCTCTTTAACTACTTTGATTAAATTGTGATGGAAATAAATGATCCAAATAAAATTAGTAGGTTTGGGGACTGCTGGATCATGCTGTATGATGGGTTTTACATAATTCAATCCTTAATGTGTATCCAATATGCTTAAATCGTATTTCTAATTTTCCTTTAAATAGTTTGCATTACTAATTTGCTTCTAAGAGATTTCTGCCAATCAAGTTAAATACTTTCTGCAAACTGCTTACAATCCTGTCAAAGTGTACTTGTTATATTAAACACCCACGTTCTGTTCTAGTTCCATTTTAGTTACTTTATGATTATTTTTTTTAATCTTTCCTCCCACAGAGTGTTAGCAACTTCATATTGATGGGCATCCAGGAAGCTGAACGCAATATTTATTTTTAAAATACATTCATTGAATTAGTGCAGATCTAGATGGCACCTAAAAAGGCAAATTCCAGGTTTTGAAAGCTGTGTGTGGGTGCACCAGCAGTTCTGCCAGTTTGGCAGAGAGGAACAGTGCACACCAAAACCAACAGCACTGCTCAGTTCCTCTTGAATTCCACTTCACAAATATTCCCTTCCAAGGTTTTGTTTCCCAGCTATCAAAAAGTGTCCAGTAAACAGCTGAGTGTGAACAATTCATAAGCCCACAAGAGAATAAACAGTATTTGGACAGTGTACTGGCACTGGCAATGTAGTGTGAGGAAAATTCTTTTTCTCTTAGCAGGTAGTACATCCTTATTTGTGTGTGTGCTACGTTAGTGTATGGTAATTCATTATCCTGTGTAAACACTATATTGGGATAATAAGAACACTGTGAATGCTTTAAAAGCACTCTTTACATCTCATTCACGGAAACATTAAGAGATTTTAGCTTTGACAAGCAGCATTTTCCCCTTGGGAACAACAGTTTTGAAAGAAAGACAGCTCAGCTAGTTTGTCCACTACAGTAATTTAAGGCTAACATAATATATTCACTCAAAATAGCAGAACTAAGAGAATTTATAATTTTCAGGCAGATCTTCATTCTGTTCAGAGTTCACAATGTGCGTTCAGAATGCAAAATGTGCAAAGGAAGGAAGGATTTTTTTTTTTTTTTGGCAGTGAAGTACCTAATAAGAAGAGAAGGTGTTGACCCACTATTCATTTCTTATTTAAATTCTCCTTAGTCAAGCAAAATTCCCTTCTGAAATTCATCACTTAACTTCCATTGAACTTTTATTAAAAGAACTTCTGTATTTGTTCACAATGGAGAATTCTTTTTTCCTTTCCTCACATTTTCTAAAAGGAGCTTTATGTGTGTTATATCACAATATTACATGTGTGTTATCAGTTATGTTTACTGCAATTCTCCAACAGCACCTTTCACCATGTAATTTCCTACTCATCCTTTCAGCTGGTGAAGAAGCTTTTAGGGACTTATAAATGTGTATTCTGTGGCAATTTTAGAAAATTTCAGGTGCCAACTTGTATTCCAAGACTCATCCTCAGTAACAGTTTTCCTGATTCTGCATATCTTAAATATCAGTGGTAGGTCTGCAATGTAACTGAGAAGTTATTTTCTCTGTCTCTTAGACTTTACTTCCAGTGACTTAACAGGGAGTTGCATCACAGTAAATGGGAACAGAATTTTACCACAGAGGAACCAAATTCTTTCCTGGCTGTTTGGATCATGTATATTGTAGAGGTCTTATACAGACAGAATGATTTGAATTATATTTTCTGTTTTAAACTTTGCCTTCCTATTTTAAGTGGATGTGATGTTCCCCCTATGTTCTGGTGAGAATTTTTTTAGATTGTTTTCTTTAGTTTATTTTGGGTTAGTGACTTTTACTTTGGGTTTTTTAAACCCTAGCTTCTAGAATGCTTGACTTTCATGGACCTTTATTAGTTCAAACAGGCAAAAAGCCTGCCCTTGTATTTTTGACAATATTCACTTTAAAATAACACTTAAATACGTGAGGTTATTTCAGTTTCTTTCTCTGTAAGCTTTATCAGGTTATTTGTCAGAGGTCTGCCTCATTCCTTGTATGAGTTCTCTTCCATTCAGTTCCATCTCTATCCACAGCTGTTTCCAGCCAGCTCTTATGCAAGGAATTAAACTGCAGGTCTATATAATATAAAGTTAATGGTTTAATGGAAATTATTTTAGCATGTACTGGTTATAAATAACTTGCACTTACTTTTCAGAATCCAGGGATTATGGTGTTCTTTAGTGCTGTGTGTTCAGAAGGCACATTTATCTAGCTGGCCACCAAGGTCCATTGTATCAAATACAGAAAATAAATGAATATACAGGGGCTGTTAGGATTATGACCTGTGCCATGTCCATCAGGTAGACAGGAGTGCTAGGGCTTCTGCTGAGTAGATATTCAGAAGGTCTAATGAAAAAATCTGTTGGAATCTTGGGGACACAATGATTCCTGCTGTCCCCAGGAACACGCATCCGCCTCTTAGGTGTGGTTTGTTTGTTCATTTATTTTGGGTGTCTTGGCAGGTGTTGTTTTTTGGTTGGAGTTTTTAGGGTGATATGTAGTTATCTTGTTAGCTTGCTTTGCTACTCACACTGTTCGAGTGGTTTGGTGTTAGGTTTTCTTCTTGTATCTAACTTTGTAAAAGAAAGTCATCATTTGAAGAGTTCTTGTTCTCTACACCAACTGCCAAATCACCTTCAGCCAATTATATGTGAAAGATAATAGAAAATTACTTCAAAAAATCAATTAATTGGGTGAGTCTTGGTCACTAAGCTTATTTTCTGTTTCAACCTATCCCATATTTGCCTTCTGTGTTGCCTCCTGTATTACTCTTTAGGAAATACCAGCCCCTGTGACAAACAAATTAAACTCTTGATCTTACAGAAGAGCATGTTACTAGATTTTCAAAAGTGATAGGTGCATCTTTTCAGTTTTTCCATTTCTTTAGTCTATTCTTTAAGTCACAATGCCTAATGCTGACAGCATGAGCCAAGTCCTTACTGTGAAACGTAGCAAAAACTATGAGAGAAAGTAGATTTATTCATATGGGCTCTGTATCCATGCAAAATTGATGGCTTTGGAAGTCCTACTAAGGACTTGATGCATTCAGTTGTCTTGGTGTCCGGAATATCTTTGGAGAACAATTTAGTGTGCTTTGTTTCCCTCGAGGGGAATAACAAGGTCATCACTCTGATGTGCTTTTGCTTTTGAACAATATAATCTTTGGTATGTGTGGTTTTGAATTGCAATGCATGTAACAGAGTGCAATTTAAATCAAATTCTGATACATTACAGTAGTTATTTCCAGAGCCTGCTGTCTCTCCTCCTGCTAATCTCACTGAGTAAGATTTGAGACAAAATTAAGTCTTGAGCTGTAGTTTTAGTCTGGGAAGTGTTAGTACATCACACAGTCAAAAACTATCCTTCCAGTTGTCTATTTTTGCTTTTAAAGATGTTGAAATTCAGATGTATTTTAATTGTTCAGCAATAAAAGCATCGTTACTATGAATTTAAAATGTGTAGGGACACGTCCAATATTCTGGTTTAGATTTTTAATGTTTAAGTGAATCTACTTTAGTCAGCTGGGGTCCATTGAATGTGTGCTTTGCCTCAAAGTCATAACTCTCATGGCTTCTGTGATTCTGTTATTTTGTATGGCTTTAGAACAATAGATTTAAGACTTTTTATAGTTATTGAAGTTGGAATTTATTGTGATTCTAAATCTTTCATGTTTTAGTGGAATCTGCAATAGAAATAAAAATTTAGATCTAGGAGAACTCTGGTGACCTTTTTTCTAATATATCAAATATAGAGTTTGATAAACTTTTGTAATCATTTACTGCAGGCAGGTCTTATGAGAGACTTTACCTTTGTATAGTTACATTTTTTACTAACACAAGCACTTTAATTTATAAGTTAGTCATATTAATTACTGACTGTGATTGTATCCTTGGTTTGCAGGTAGTGACAATATTTGAAGCTGTTTGACTACTGTTGATTCCTAAATATATAGGTTTTGGTGTCCACTTTTGGTGCTGGACAAGTTTTCAAGAGAGAATTTTGAGTAGTACATTACGTATCTTACTAAACAAGTTATGGAAAAGAAAGTGAGTTCTTAATGCTGTTTTTTTGGTGTTTCTTTTCTCTTGTGTTCATATAAATAATAAGTTTTTTGTGCTATCCTAAAGTAGTGTAAGTTCTGTGGGTTTTTAGCAGCTTTTATAGTAATATTACTGGTTTTACAGTTTATAGGGAAACTATAATTTGCTGAGTGATCTCCAAAGTAAAGTTGGACTGGTTTTCTTTTACATGCTTCACATGAGTGGGTACACACTTCTTTTGAAAGTCTAAAGAACTTTACACTACAAGTTTAAAGAACTTTACACTAATGAGAGTTGTGGATAATAATGAAATGAGGATTAAGAAATAGCAATTCTAAAGATTTTTATGAAAACCTTAGAAACTTTTCTCAAAACTCACTGCATCTTTTCAGTTTTTCCTTTAAAATAATTAATTTCAAAGCGTGTGAAAAGAAAAATGACAAAACCCTTCACAACTAAAAGCTTGTTTGCATCTTTGGATGTATTTAGGCAACTGTAGATTTTCTCAAGCACAAAGTAACGAGAGGTTTACCAGGCTCAAAAAATCTTACAGAAGGATATTATTTTCATTTGTGAACAAAAAAATTCCCACATATGCAACGCTTTTAGTCTAACTGCATATGAAAGAGCATGGGCTTAGATCCTCAATTTGTGCTTATTAGCTCCCAAGGTTTTCCATTTATTGGAAAAGTGGTTTTGAAGCCTTAAGTGAATAACTTCAGTTAAGCTTCTCACTTTGTATTCTCAGATGAGTGTATTGAAACATCCACAGAAGGAATATAACTACTGGTTATTTAACTTTGAAACTACTTTTTGAGACCCAGTCACAACAGTTTGACAAAATTTCTTAGCAAAACCTTGAATCATTTTTTGTACCTCTAGGTACAGCAGAATCATTATTCAGCTTGTTTAACAGAACACACAAGTAGTGACAATGTTAGGTGTTCTGCAAGCTTCATTGCAAAAACCAAAAGGATTGAGGATATCTAAAATATTATAGAAATAGACAGATTTAGTAAAATAATTCAAGCTTTTTTATTAGATAGTTTTATTTAAAAAACCTGTTTTTTTCAAGACGCTAATTTTAGAGTTTCTAAAGTAACAGCCAGGGATATGCTCTTAAACAGCAATCAGCCCCATTTTGCATTTAAAGACTTCAACCAGAAACTTTGTGCACACATTTAATTGATAATTTTTATTATTAATAATAATCCCCAACATTAAAAAAATTAATTTATCTTATTTGCTCAAGGGATGCATTTCTTTTTGAATAGGATAGAAGATATTAGCAAGTTAATATCTTCCCACTGTGGTAGAAAGTGAGTGAAAATTAATGAAGATAATAGGCTTTACTTAGATAATTTCATTATTGTCATAGCTTTACCTGCCCTGTTTTATGACTGCCTTATTGTCTGTAGTGAAATTATTATCTTAGCTTTGCCAAAATTACTTTATAAAACAGCTAAAAGGGGATCAAATTACATAAATTTTTTTGCACCTTGCTACTTTCATTAATTGCTTATGCATGTTGAGGGTTTGTTAGGGTTTTTTTTATTTGTTTGGGTTTTCATATGTGGCTCCCCCGATGCTGGCAGAAGTAGGGGAAGGATATTTTTATTTTTAAGTACAGGCTGGATGCCTACATTCCAATAGAAGTTTTTTCTTGTGGACTCTGCTGATTCCTCATTTTTCAATGGACAGTGTGGCTGTAGAGAGACCTGAAGATCCCAAAACAGGAATTGAAACTTTTTCCTTTCTTAGATGATTGGCTCCTCAGGGACTCACCTCTGAAGGATACCAAGTTTACCTGTTTTCACAAGGACATGTGAGTAAATATGGTGACAATGTCTCCCTAGGTATTTTTTCCACAGGAATACTGAGGGACTCTACCAAAAATATTAGCAGGTGGTGACAGTTTCAAATTTTGATCTTAAAAGAATGCATAGTTCATAGTATTACTTTTAAATACCTCAGATAACATTGCTTACATGAAATGTCATCTTCAGACATGATTAACCAAAAGGAGAAAAAAGCCCTGAATTGGTCCACCCATGAAAGCCACTCACTCATCCTCACCTGCCCACAGTTGGGCAGAGGAGGAAAAAAAAAATATTGAAGGGTTCATGAATTGAGATAAGGACTGGGAGCAAGGGCTAAACAGGCTCATCTTAGAGATAAAAAGAGTTTATTACTAACAACATCAGAGGAGGATAATGAGAAGTAAAATAAGCCCTTTAAAAAATCATTTTCTTCCCCCAGCCCCCTCCCTCCTTCCACTGACAGAGCAAGGAGACAGGGTGTGGGGGTTTTGTCAGTTTGTCACCTGAAGTTTTCTTCTGCTGCTTAGGGAGAGGAGTCCTTCCCTTGCTGCACTGTGGGGTTCCTCCCATAGGAGACAGTTCTCTATGAACTTCTCCAGGTGGTTCCACTCTCACGAGCAGCAATTCTCCCAAAATTGCTGAAACGTGAGTCCCTCCCAGGGGCACACAGCCCTCCCAAAATTGCTGGGGCATGGGTTTCTCTTCCTAGGGTGCAGTCCTCCTAGGACAGGCTGCTCCAGCCTGGAAGCAGGAACCCTCTCTCTCCACTGGGTCTTCCACTGGACCAGAGTCTCCTCCAGGCTCTCCCACTCTGGTGTGGGCACCTCCCCCAGGGGCTGTGGGTGGATCTCTGCATCCCTGTAGATCCCCAGGGACTGTGGGTGGATCTCTGCATCCCCCATGGATCCCCAGGGGCTGTGGGTGGATCTCTGCATCCCCCATGGATCCCCAGGGGCTGTGGGTGGATCTCTGCATCCCTGTGGATCCCCAGGGACTGTGGGTGGATCTCTGCATCCCCCATGGATCCCCAGGGGCTGTGGGTGGATCTCTGCATCCCCTGTGGGTCCCCATGGGCTGTGAGCAGATCTCTGCATCCCCCATGGATCCCCAGGGGCTGTGGGTGGATCTCTGCATCTCTGTAGATCCCCAGGGACTGTGAGCAGATCTCTGCATCCCCCATGGATCCCCAGGGACTGTGAGCAGATCTCTGCATCCCCCATGGATCCCCAGGGGCTGTGGGTGGATCCCTGTATCCCCCATGGATCCCCATGGGCTGTGGGTGGATCTCTGCATCCCCCGTGGATCCCCATGGGCTGCAGGGGCACAGCTCCCTCACCATGGTCTCACCACAGCCTGCAGAGGAATCTTGGCTCTGCTGCCTGGAGCACCTCCTGCCCCTCCTTCCACTGACCTGGGTGTCTCTGTGCTGTTTCCCTCACAAGTTCTCACCTCCTCCTGCTCTCTGCCTGGAATTAAAACTCCATGCCCCACTTTGTTTTAATTTTCTTCTTCAATATGTGATCACAGAGGCATTACCAGCCTCTCTCATTGGCCCACTTTTGGCCGGCAGCACATCCGTATCAAAAGCCATCAGGGACTGGTTCTGTTGGATATGGTGGGAGCTTCCAGAAGCTTCTCAGAGAAGCCACCTCTGTAGCCATGCCCCCCCAGCTGCCAAAACCCAGGCTGGGCAAAACCAACACCATTTTCCACCATTGAATAGATAACGGGATCATTTAGACAAAAAATTTAAAAAAATATTAAAAATGCCCATGGGAAATGTTTTTATGGGAAATTCATTGTAGGAATTGAAAAAGCTCTTTAAAGAGAAAATTCTCTGCTAACTCTCTGGGGCAGGCTGTTAAACCTTTCTTGGTCTTGCTGTTGTATTAGTTCAATAAAACCCGGTAATATCAACACATCTACCACATTTTTCTGTGTGACATAAAATGCTCCCTTAACACTTGAATCAAGTAGCATCGCTACTGCTGGTAGCAGCCAGGCCTGCCAGAAAGCACATGTTTTTCTGTTTAGCTTGCTAGGCATATTTGCTTTTCCTTCAGCTCCTCTTTTCTGTGTGACATGCCAGCATTTCTTCGTTCCATCACATCCTTATGCTTGCTTTCAGTATCCATTTTTTTCTAGTGCCAAATTTTTTGCCAAATGTTCTGTTGCTTCTGTGGATGTGTTTGCAGCAGGCTCCCCCTGAGTGTCTGTGTTTCATATTTGAACAGCTCATCAGCAGGCATATCAATTCTCGTGCTGGGAATTTGTTTTCTTCCTCAAAGAGGTCTTTGCAGCTTGATGTTGACAGCTTTTGTCTTCCCCTGAGGCAATTTTCTTTAGGGTCTCTGGGTAGTCTGTTATCTGCTTTTGTAGAAATAAAAAGGCAAACAACTATGCTAATTACTTCAAATATGGCTGGCATGTAAAAATTGCTACTAGTGGCAAAAGCCTTGATTTGACCCTTTTTTTCTGGACATAATCATTCAGACTATATGTGCATCTACCTAACTTGAAAGCATCTACGTTTCTTCCAAAAAAAAAAAATTGAATTGTGAAGATTGAAATATATACTATCTTTTGAACACTTTATAAACCTCGCAGCATCTGTTGCTTTGAAACACTCCTTCAACCAGGCTGAAAATGGAAATATTTCTGCTTATATTCCCTTCTCCTGCACCAGATAAGTGACAAACACAGGCATGGGAGGGAGGGAGGGAGGGAGGGAGGATTCCGAGCAGGCTGCGAGCCCGGGATCGCTCTCTGCTCTCAGATCAGCAGCGGGAGCTCCGTGACAGAGCGCGGGTGGGACCGGGGGAGGTGAGAGCGCTCTGACTTCCTCGCCACATCGGAGGAGGTGTGATGTGGCAGGTGGCAATGTAGCGCTCTTGCCGAGACCAGTCAGGAGTAATGGGCTGGAAAATCCAAGGTCACCAGTACAGTATCATCCTGGTGCTTACTATTGCTGTTGCATAAAGCACCGGCTGAGGTTATTTAAAGCACGATTGGAGCAGGGGAAGAAGAAGGTGGAGGGGAGGACGTGATGCAGCAGGGTGGGTTTTTTTTGTTTTTTTTTTTTTGTTTTTTTTTTTGTTTTTGTTTTTTGCAGAGGCTCTGGTTTTCTTAGGTGAGGTTTATTTTATTTTTATTTTAAAGGCAGATGCTCATTTGGTCTTTCGTTTGACAGCTGGGCGCTGTTATACATGGCAACTGTCACTTTTCCTGAAGTCCTGCAGGCTTTGGTGCTGGGTAATGTGGAATCCAGCCAGCTTCTGTTCAGCTATTTAAAGCAGTTTTTAAATTTTTTCCTCCCAACTTAAATTCAGAAGCAAATGTCCTTTTTTTTTCAAGTGAGATTGGAAAGGATAACAAGTATTATGAGCAAAAAGTACTGCCCCGTGAGTTTGTTGACAACCAGCACTAGGTGGCCTGGCTTGAGCAGGGGATTTGGACCAGATGACATCCAGATGTCCCATCTAACCTCTATCATTCTATGAAGTTCAAAATCCCAAAGGAATGAAGGAATTTTTTTTTTTTTTAGTGACTAAATCTTCCATTTGAGCACAGTGAACTGCTTACTCTTAGCTTGCTCCCACACTCTTGTGTAGGCTCAAATGTCACTGCAGCATGATGTGTTAGTGTGCTTCTGGAGACTGATGTAGGATGTCAGACTAAAAGGAGGGAAGTGATCTTTGCTGCAGAGCAGAATTTTTGCTTTTTCAATTCAAGAGCTAATCATACAACGTTTTCCAAATTTTATCTAACTATAATGGGAGATATTTGCAAATCCTAGCAGTAGATTATGCAAACCTTCATCCTATCTGTTCAAGTAGCTCAGAATACTATTTTGTTTGGGTGGGATTTTTTGGGGTTTGGTTTTTTTTTTTTTTTTTTTTGACAGCCTGATCAGTTTTATCTTCTTATAGGAAGACTTAAAAAGGAAAACAAGGATCAATTTTGCAGTAAAGCTGTCAAAATAATTGTTTCTAGTTTACACATGTGTGGATTTTGAGGGCCAAGGAGTACTGGTTTCAGACTAAATCTGAGAAATCACACATCTGAATTCTCTGACAAATAAAGAACTTTCTGTTCCTTTAGAGTTTTAGTTGAAACTGATGTTCTTGTCAGCATCCCAGATGATACCAGTAATGAAACTGCCAACATTGTCAACTCCATTGGGCGAGCTGCCTGTTTCTCTCAAGGACTCCAGATGCAGGACAGCCCTGCTAGCAGACTCCCTGGGGCTATTGCTCTGCAGCTTCAGGAGTCCCTGGCTCTGAGGGAGACTTAATTATGTCTGACTTGAACCAAAAGGTACAGTTGTCTCTGGCCCTTGGGCAGGTACATCAGGAATCCAGGTAAAAGATTAAACAAAGCTGGTGATGCCCAGTATGCATAAAACATAATGTTGAGGGATCAGCTTTCCTTTTAAGAGACTTGGCTTCATACAAATATCCCTGACCAGTTCTACCTTTCAAACCACATCAAATGTATCTGGTAGGGACTGTGCAGCACAGGATGTGTAATACTTGTGTGTAGCAAAAGAGGAGATAAGATGCCCAAGCCTATCAAAAGGTGTATTTTTACCTTTCAAATCATGTCAATTCAGCATGGTAGATTTTTGAAGCCCAGAGACTCTGTCTACATTTTGAAGCTTCTGCAATTGAAACATATTTTTCCTATATTTGAGAGGTCTTTTTGTCTTGACTTTTCATCATCTTCTACTATGACTCCGGGAGGGCACCACCAGCTCACTACATCGTTCTGTCTTTCATGTTTGCCTCTGTGGTTTTCCTTATTCTCACCTGAATCTATGCACTCAGAAGTTGAGACAAAGTTTTCCCACAAACCATCTGTTTGGATCAAAGGATGCAACTTTTTTTTTTTTTTTAACTTTATCCTCCCCCTGTATTATGCAGCCTACCAGCCTCACCACTTCCTCTTTTGAGTGTAGTCCATTCATGTCCTTTACCCCCACATCCATGCTGTAGCCTTCATCCTGTCTCTTGTCCTACTTTTTCAGAGTTCTCTTGCTTATAACTTGTAAGTTTCCAGAAACAGATTCCTACCAGCTACATTTTCCTGTTCTCCCATTTCCAGTACCTGAAAATGGATTATTTTAAGAGGCATTCTTTTAGGAAATTGAGAACAATAACTGCTCTGGAAGTTAGCACGGTTTTCTCGAGGAGGTTCGATTGCTGTTGAGTTCTGAGACACAGCATGCAGTTCACCTGTGCTATCTGTGTGTTGTCTTGGATGAATGTGCCATTCAACGTAATCATGCATATTTAAAATGAAGAAGTAGGAGTTTTATTTCTTTAGCAGCAAATTAGAGGAGCTGAGACAGCTCATTTGGCTTTGACAGCATTTCATCGAGCCAAAAGGTAATTTTCAGAGACTGCATCTTTGGTAACTATTCCTGCAGCAGTGGAGTAGGGATTTTAATGCACAGTGCTGCATGTTAGTGGCCAATTGAGATGGCTATTAAGATATAGCATTGTGCATTAACATCACTGCTGCTCAGAGTGCAGCTGGTGGCTGCTCCTCAGCTGACAGCTCCCTGCATTCTGCTTCAGAGCAGTGGTTTTCTCAGTAGCTCCTCTGATCTCCAGAAAGGGAAATAAAAAATCATTATCTAGTTAATATTTCACACCGTGTTGGGCATACAGATCCCAGGGGGAGCAGCAGGAGAGCAGCGATGCTGAGTGCAGGGACTGCGAGGCAGACAGGGAAAAGAGTTTGAGAGAGGAAATCCCTCTGTGAAAGGATCATTTCTTGGTTTTCATCTAGTAGACTCACTTGGGCTCAGGGAAAACGTGGTTCTCAAACCCTGAAGCTTGGGATGCAGTGCTCAGGGGAGGACTGTGTAGCAGAAGTAGCCTGTGTTAGCTAAGAGGTAGGAAAATACTGAAATTTGTGAGACCCTGAGAAATGTCAGAAACTGCCAGGAAAAAAGATATAGCTGAAAAACCATGTGCACTTAAAAACTTTTCAGAATTATTTAAGATAATCGTTCAACTTTTACTCTTTGCACTTAGAAGAAACTAAAGGACGGTAATCATTGTCTACTATTTGTTTAGGCATTTCCTTGGCTGTAGTTTTCTGTTCTGATGTGAAAAATAGTTTTGTTTGCTGTCAGATGGCACCTAAACAACCTCCCTTGCAAAAATGCAGAAATTAGGGATGTCTGTGACATTGCAGGCTTACATCTCTGACAGTAGTTGTGAAATGGCTTTCAGAACTAGGAAAAAAAGAAGAATCATTTAATATCCTTCTCTGCCCTCTGTCCGCAGCATGTGTGGATTAAGTCTGCAGATAGCCTAGGATAAAGAAGGATGCTGTTTCAAAATGTTCTATAACAGAAGGAAAGATGTATTCATATCCCTTGAATGGCCTTACTTTATCCTTTGATCTCTGCATTTTCCTTGGGAATGAGCTACAGCAATTATCTGTCTTGGGACTTAGTTTCTGAAAATTTGATTGAAGGAAAGCTGTGGAGGCCACTGACTGAGATCAGTAGCTTTTCCTTTCAAATTCTGTTAAATAGAAATGTTTATGAGTGTATTTCCTGTTAAAAAACTTTTAAAAACATGATACGAAAACTTTCTGGGAAATTGTGAGTTACTGCTTAAAAAGAAATTGGTATCTATGAATACTCAGAGCATTCTTTGCAAAGATACATGGAACTGCAGGATGGAATTATAGCCTAAAACTTCAACTTATAAATGTTGATAGTTTTACTAAACATTTGTGAAGGCAAAACCAAGAAGCAAAGTAGAAATAAAAATATCAAAGTGAGTTAGGCAAAAATATCAAATAGAGTTAAGAGAAGCTACACAGAAGGGTTCCTGTTTAATATTTAACATGGTAAAGAATGTCTTAGTCTTTAATTTTCTATATGTCTGTCTGTTCTTTGTAGTATAGTAGTAAATCCTAACACCTGTGTGTGAGCCTTCTTACAATTCTCTGGGTTATGAGGTGCCATGTGTAAGAATAAGGTCAAATTAATATGATAAAATTTTACTTTGATGTTTTTCTTGTTAGGAATTGGTTTATCAAGTACTGTCTTACCAAAAAAAATATTTCACAAATACAATAATAAAAGTATTCTTTAACATGAAGGAATAATTCAGGCTGACAAATATCTACTGTGTAAGCATTTTCTCTGTGGAAAATCAGATGTATTTTCTCAATCAGTATCCACACTATTCCCAAAGAATTAGTGACTTGCAGTATCAGCAGGCCAAAGCCTAGCAGTGTACAGTGATCAAAAGACTGGGAGAGAGAAAACAATGTCAGATAGTAAAAAATTTGAATATTTTAAAAATTATTCTCCTGTAATCAGCTTGGCTTCAGGAATTTTTTTCTTTCTTACCAAGCAAAAAGTCATGAACCATTTACATTTGCTGTGTACTCTGTTTTTCCCTAACTCATAAGATCAAGTTTGAATGTGTGTTTTTCTATCATGCTGTATTTAAAACTCTGAGGAAACAGAGCAGCAGTTCAACATTTTCCTGCTGTTATGCACCACTAGAGGCCATCATATACCTCCTTAAATATTAGATAGGTATGCAAATTATTCTAGAGATGATGTGAATAACTGATGAATGTAAGAGTCTATATAAAAGGGCATGGGGAAACTTACTTGAGGGAAGGCTTTAACATAACTGATTTTTGTGAACACCATGTGTTTTAAGGCTAATTTTAATTGATTCAGAGCACCTCTGTCCTCTCATGCACTCCCAGGTACCTTTTGAATAGGTCATGAAGTGTATGTGGCAAGTGAACTCTGCAGATGGCAGCTGTTCTTTGCACAAGATCTATGCCAGTAAATACAGTCAAGCTTAGAATATAAAGCAGGAATCTTTTAGGTTTGTTTTTGTATTCTTGGATAAGAAATTAAGTTAGTTTTCCTCCCTTTGTCTTCCCATCTAGAAAATGGGATCTCATCCCTGATCCCCCACAGACCATGTATTGAGTCTTTAAGGAGCTAATATATAGTTACTACCTTAAGTAGCTGCCTGATACATCAAACAGACTTTGTGTTACACAGTTGTACTCTTTTAAATTGTGGAAACAAATGACTGAAATTATAGAGGAATTACAGGTAGCATGATTTGAACTGGGAAAAAAAGTCAAATTAGCTTTTATCTTAGACAGTCAGGAGGTGCTACCAAGAGTAGTAACACAAGAAGGTGGCAAAAAAAAATGAATTAGTTTTACAATGGGCTTGGCTGACTTTCTGAAAGGGCTATGCTGTGACATGGACCTTATCCAGGAGATCTTTTCTACTGCCTTGGTTTTCAGTTTCACTCCTTCTAGCAAACTAACCATTCAAAGAAATATAATTTATTTTACTTTATTTTTGAAGACTTCCTGATTTTTTTTATTTTTTTTAGTGTAACAACTTCTTAGTAGGTGAAAACCTTGCATGTGTTTTTGGGAGGTAAATAATTAGTGGAGAATTCTAATTGATTTATCTTGATATGCAGTATTTTCTCATAGAAACATTGAAAGAGATCAAAATAGATAACAAATGTCAAGTACTCCTGTAGCACATCCAAACCACTTTCCTGAAAATACAAGCAGCAATCTGCATATTCTACATTATATTCAAGTAATTTTTTTAATAGGAAAAGGGTATTCTATCATATGTAGCAAAATAAGAAATGAAAAAGAGTATAGCAAAGTGGTGCTATAAAAGTACATTTATCACAATCAGTCCATGCTGATTTCTGGGATGATTTAGTTTTTGTTTTATTTTGTTTGTTTTTGGGGGTTATTTTTGGAGGGAGGGAAGGAGGGGAATTTATTTCATAGCTCTTAGTCATTTTATGAAAATGACCTCGTGCTTCAAAATTATAGTGGAGGACTCCTGTAAACTATCGCAAAAATCTCAAGATATCCTGAGGTTATCAGCAGAAAGAAGCCATGACCAAGAAAGAACTATGGAATTTTCTTCTTCCCCATTAGATTTTGGAAAAACATATGCAAATTTTACAAAAATTTCCCAAGATCACTAATTTCCTGATAAAAGATATAAAATGTAATATGCTGTTGATCAGATGAAAGAAAAAAGGATAAGAGACCAACACAACATCATAATATCTCAGTGTGCAGTAGCCCCTTAACAGATGAATAACACTGATGGTTATTCTTTCAATAAATAAGAGCAAGTTTAAGTGAGAGGGCTGTCACTTATAAAGTATAATATCACTTCAAAAAGACAAAAAAAAAATCTCACTTTTGGTATAATAAATAAGGTCATTTCAGAAACACATTTTTCCTCAGAGGAAATAAAATTGCATGTAATTGTCTTACTCTTTACTGTATTATTTTTAAAATATGTCACATTTTCTTTGTTTTAAACAGGTTATGGATATTAGCAAACTGAGGCACAATATATAATTTGGTTCACTTTCAGATCTTTCCTGTTATGAAAATGGGGATTTTCTGCCCACGCTTTGGAGTCCGGATCAACAGGATTGCTGAGAGGGCGAGTCTGTGAAAAAGGTCTGCTTCTCTTCTTGGGGACAAACAACACCATGAGGAACAGTGAGTGACTTTTAAAGAAATCTACTTGATTGAGTCTTGGAACATTAATCTTTCTGCATTACCTGCTTTTCATGGGCACCTGCTCAGAGCATTCAGGCCACTCAGACCAGATGGAGAAGAGAGTGTGGTGTGGGCAGCTGCCTTGGTCACACCGTAAGTGCCCTGATGCAAGACCTGCTCTCAGAGCTTCTTTGGGCCAAAACGGTGCATGTCTGGTCTGCAGGGCTTCTGCACACAAGCTGGCACATCAGTGTGCCTTTCTCCTGTGTCAATTTGTCAGTTTAATGTTTGCTATCTCCAAAAGGACTGATCCATGCTTCACTGTACGGTGTAGACATGTGACTTTGAGCGTGTTGCTTTCCATCTTTGTGACTCAATTTCCCACCTGGGAGATGTTGATAACAATGCTAATGTGTCTCATTATTGTCTTGCCTATTTAAACTGTAAGCTCTCCAGGGCAAGGGCTGTCTCATACCATATGTCTTCACAGAGACAGGCAGAATGAGGCACTGATTGCATTTGGGGTCTCCTGGTGCCACAATAATTAAAAGAGAGACAATAATATTAAAAAGGAAGAAAAGGGAGAGGGTAGGTCTGGTATCAAGAGGCTTTCTGATTTCCTGGTAGCAACCCAAGAGCAAGAGAAGAGTTTATCTCTGAGGAGAATCCTTGCTTTTTCAACTTTCTCTGCTCTAAATGTCATATTGGTTTTCAGAGAAGTACAGTAGGAAAGCTTTGCAAACAGGGTAATCCAGAAGCTACTGCAGATCCGAACTGGAAGAGAAAGATTAGTAGTTTGAGTTACTGCAAGTAGGTGGGTTGGAGGACAGATCAGCATTTTGACAGGAGAACCCCTAGAAAATTAAGAGTGTTTCCTCCTTCCTCATTAGAGAATGAGCAGATATTTGTGAGTGTGGATGAGGTGTTTGCAATTATGAGAGGAGAAAGGCAAACTGAAGTTTGGATACTCATCCACGTTCTGCTGGAGTACATCAGTTGCTGCCAGAGTTATATCCTGCCCCAGGTAATGGGAAGAATCTTTCACCAGTCATTTTAGTCAGTAAAATAGGAGACTAATGGAAGTGGTTACTAGAGATGACTGCTGAAATATAGCCATGTGTATTAGGAACTTCTGCTTTGAGATTGCTAAATCTGGGCTTTATTTGGAAATGTTTGTTAGATTTGGGTTAAGTACCATTTTAGTGTGTCAGCTGAGGACTGCTCTGCAGAACTGGATGTCGCCTCATTCAGGTCTCGATGAAATACACCATACACAGCAAATTCCTATTTGCTCGTCTTCCTGCTTGTGTAAGTGTTCAGATTGCTTCATCATAGTCTGTTTTATCACTAGTAGATGTTTTTGTAGCTGGTTGGATGGATTCTGCTGTACAGTGGGCGACAAACAGGGATTTGCTCTGAAGGCTTTTATGAATTTCTGTCTCCACCCCAGTTTTGAATACAGTGCATAAAGAGCTAAAAAATATATATCCTTAATACTTAACTAGTCCATGAAGTTCATATTTTAGGCTCTTATTTCATACCCAGATATTCCAACAATATCCCCACAATGTTTGCAGAAAGTATTAGGATGGTAGATATAAAAATAACCTTTGCTGAAATGGCACAGATTACAAAAGTCAAAGTTTCTCATCATTATGTTCCTTTTACTACTTGTAAAAATACAAATACTTAGATCAAAGTCTTCAGAAGCTTCCACTCTGAAATGTAAAATAGACTGCTAGCTTTGAATTTAGCTATTTCAAAATAGGGTTTTGGGGTTAGTGAAGTAATGAGTAAATCCTTATTTGTTTCCCTGCACCCTATTTACACAGAATTGAAAAACTCCAAAATTTGTTTCCTAGTACAATGCAGACCTCAAGATCTGGCCAGGAGGACCTCCTAGCAAAGTAAAATATCTTATGCATCTGAGATGCAAATTGAAGCAGCCTGTGATAAGGCAAGCTTGCCTGTAGGAAAATCTATTTAAATATCTTTGGGTTTATTTCCTTTCTTCGTGTATTGGGTCTTACAGGTGGAAAGAAATATTTGTTCTCTATCAGCAACTTTATATGGTATTGACATTCACTTCATCTGAGTTTGTGTCCTTATCTTTGCACTGAATTGGGAATTTTGATTACAGGCCACTAGAAATATCCAGAGCAAGGTTTAAATTACTGAATATACCTTTTTTCCCTGACTTAGAAAATTACTGCTTGTCGAAACAATTATGAAAGAAATTATGCTTAACAGAGAGAGCTGTAGAACTGTCTCTGTTCCCAGCTGGGGGTGTGAGTTCTTAAAGCAGTGAGGTTTCATAATGGCTCTGGTCTTTCCTTCCCACTCCCAGTGGTGCCTGGGCAGGCAGCATTTACTTCTGCATCCTGCAATGCTTTGCAGCAGAGCTTTTAGATTTAAGGGTGCTGGCATTTAGCTGGTTTCACACCCTTCTCTGCTCACAGTTTATCTTTTTTTATGGAAATGCTGCTTGTAGTTGGCTGCAGCTATGACTCCATGATTTATGTAATCTTATTTAACAAATACCTCCATGTCTCTGGGAATCTATAAGAGTTTTTAATTGCCTCTATCACATAATTATTTCTTTTTTTTTTTTTTTTTTTTTTTTTTTTTTTTTTTTTTAGAGTCTTGTCTTGCACTGGTAGGACACAAATGCAAAAGCTGCAAATTGTGAGTGAGTTTGGTTTCTCCATAAAAAAGTTTGATTATAGTGTTTGGTACTTACTCAAGAAGCAAAATACTTATTTCTCTGTTCTTTCTAAATGACAGCAACTTCTTTTCATTAACTATTTGGCTCCAAACAAAACATTTACTGATTAGCAGTAGGAGCTCTCCTCAAGTCTTCTGTGTTCTACCATCATTTCCTCCTTATTTTAAAGAAATTTTCTTCTTAGGAAAGATACTTATTTTAGTAGAAAGCTATAACTGAAAAATAAAAGAAAAACATATGTTGAGTGGGAAGGGGATAGATACAGTATAGATGCGTTTTGCCTTTTTTTGTACTTACATTTACAAAAAGGATGACAAGCCTTTGCAAGTGGAGTGGATGTAGGCTAGGAAACAAATCTTTAGTTATTGCATGTTCTGTTTATGTGTTTTGCTTTGGGTATCTCATCCCTATTATTTGGGGATCTTATTGATACTTCTTTAATCAGTAATGATATTTAATTTTTTATTCATGACTGTAAAAAGAGAATTCTTTATGCCAAGTTACATGGGACTGTAAGTGAGTGGTACATAGATTTAGCAGAGCACAGGAAGAGCATCCCTGGCTCCACTAGCCATGACTAAGATATTACTCTGGATTTCAGTGTTCACAAAGGGCACTAGCTGGTTTGGATCTGAATGGTTAACCTGCAGCCGCAGCAAGAAACACCAGTTATTTGTTGAGTCCTTTCTTTTGTAATTTATCTCCTTCTCTAGATCATTAGGGCTTGTTCATTTTCAAAATAGGTTCCAAATAAAAAGTATGGTCCAACTTGTTCACAGATTCTAGACACATTAGGTTAATATTTTACTTTTATGGGAATTTCTATTGATTTTAATAGAACTACTTATTATGCCCAAAGGTGAGTGTTTTCTGGGTCAGGAGCTAGTATCACATAATTCTTAGGAAAAGAACCACATTTATTATGTTCTCTCTATTTAATAAGGCTTAGTTAAAATTTATCTATGAAGTTTAGATTAGCAGGCAGATTCAAATTTCCCCAGCAACTGGGATTCAGAAGTTTTGTTACTGATCATCTGTGAAATAAATTTCAATTTTTGAAAAGCATCTATTATCATGCACATATATTTATCTAAAAAGATCCTCTCTAAACCTGTAAGAGCTTAATGTCATAATTGCTTTTAATGTCTTGGCCAAATATGAATTAACAAAACCCATTGGAAAATGTGATTATCTACATTCCAAATTGCAGGGTGACCCCTCTTTGTGAATTCCAAATCACCTCATTATATTCAAGTCCTACACAGATATTACCACTGGGTAGGGTATTATGGATCTCCTATAATAACAATAATAATTAATGATAATTAATAAAGAAGATGGACTGGGCAGCTTGGAATGTAGCCAAGGCACTTCTGTTGGATTAATAGGTTTTTTCCCCATTTTTATCATAATATAACTTCTGTGCTTAATTGCTATATTTTATTTTACCACATGATAATAGGTAGATAGGCTTTGACAGCATGTCCATCTTGTGTGAGAAAAGTTCCAGCTAAATCCATAGAATGAAAAAGTAGGGCATGAAGGACATAGGAAGGCATCAGCATCTGGCTTTCCTTACTCCATTTGATCAAATTTCTTTCTCTAATGAATCCTTCATTATCCTAATAGGCTTTCACTGATTGACTGGGAAGTCAGGATATGAACCTGCATGGGTCAAGACCAAGCATTTATGAAACTCAGTTTTTTGAAACACAGTCCTAGGTTTTGTTCTGCTCCTATCCAAACATTTACTCCAAAGCAGTGCTAGATTTTTACCAAAAAGCACTATTTGTTATCCAATTTTATGAATTTTTATCCAGCCTACTGTTAGAATTTTAGAACGATTTTTGGGGATCAAAATGCTAAAAGTGCCATTAAATACTTGACATCCTGAAAACTCGTTCAGACTCAACCTGGAGCACATCATAGTTGTCCCTCATCCTCCTAGTCTGTGTAAGCTTTCTTCTCCTGAAAACTCAGGTTTAGCAGAGAGTCAGAGGGAGATTTGGTAATTCTGGTAATCCTCCTTGCTGTAAAACAGAAATTCATTCATGGTACAGGAAGGATAAATGCCTGCGACTGCGTGCTCGAGTTCTTTCAGTTGTGTACAGACACCAGTGACTTTCAGCAAAAATGACTGGGTTTTGTGTGTTACAGTTACAGCTAAATGCCACACTAATTAATTTTTTAAAAGAATCGTCAGGAAGAGCAAGTGACTGTTAGGGTGGGGAACTGCAATAAGCAAGGGTAACATTAATATGTTTAACTATGAAAATTACCAAAGCAATTTACCCAGAAACTGTAGCCATTATCAGAATTCTTAACACTCCAATTTCTCATTCTCTTTTGTAAGCATTAATCATGTTTTATTTTTAACCAGAAACCTCAAAGCAGTATTAAATTAAGTGAAACTTTAATAATGAAATTGCATGCAGTTCTATTCAGAAGTTATGCAGAGAAGCTTTAATATACTCCATTAGGCAGAGAAAAAGGTTGAAAAGATATGGTTAATGTTCATCTGTATTCAGTTTCTCTTTTTATTACAAGAATTTTGCTATTCACTTCGATGGGAGGAAAACCAGCCTCTGCTGAGGTGGTGTAGTAGTGTGGGTTAGTCTCCTGAATCCCTGGAAAAGCACTGCAAAATAAAGCCACAATGAAGGATGGTGTCTCAAATCACAGAGGAAAGAAGATACTTATTAAAAAGGGCAGATGGAGGGTTCTGGGGGCTGAAACGGGGCCAGCATTTGTGTGGTGGGTGTCAGCAGAGAGAGCAGAGAATGGGGATGGGCACTCAAAATCTTGTGTCAGCTTTGCCAGCCTCAATGAGGGTGTAGTGAGGGTGCACTGCTCCCTCCAAATGTCAGGTGAAAATAGAGGCTGGGTTTAGCCTCTCCACTCAAGCATTCTGAGGTTCTATGGAAAGGGAAACAGGAAGAAAATGGGAAAAAAATAAAGAAACACAGAAAGAGTTTTCTTGCTTTTCTGAGGATTCATTAGAGCTTTGGGCTTGGTAAAGTCTTGATGTTGTCGGAAGTGCAGAGATCAGTGAGAAAAATGAAAAGCTCCAAGAAGCGCCAGGTCTGGAAAAAAAACATATTTACCTGTATTAACCTGTTTATGTGTTTATCTGGTTATTAGTGAATCTCTCATAGAGAATCTCTCAAACAGAAAGGGTACAGAAAGAAACCACAGGGAAGTGCCACACACAGGCCACCCTTCTGGTAGGGTGGCTTTGGAAGTCTGTCTTTGGGGCTGAGACAATGGTACAGCTGCTCTTCAAGATAAAAGTGCTGTCTCCCATCCTCTGATTTCTCATTGGAAAGCAGAGGTAAGACAGAGCAAAGATGACTTTTAAAGAGGATGAAAGGAAAGGAATTAGCAAGGTTTTGAAAGATCACGTTTTGCAAGAGAAAGAAGGTTCTCCACAGCTGCTGTGTGAAAATCTAGGGAAGAAGTCAGCAGTGTTTGCAGCTGCAGAACACTAGAAAGACTGGGAGAAAACACATTTCCCAGCATTAGTGTTACACAGCAAGAAGTGTGTGTCTTAATGGGGGACAGATGACACTTTCTCACTGAGTTGTTACTGTCAGAATTCCTTCCTCTCCCTCTTTCTAATAAAAGAAGAGTTCAGCTGAGACCAGTAAAAACGCAGAAGTTAATGAGGAAAATGTGATCTGACCAAATAATCTGGGCAAGGCCAACCTACAGCTCGACTTGGCAAGACTGTAAAACTCAGTAAAATCTGAGTGTGTGTGCAAGGTGTTCTTCATATTTCAAAGATTGGATGAAAGCCATTAAAAATACGTGGGTTTCAGTCTTCCCCTGTCTCAAAAAAATCCTTAAAAATTTAAAAAAATTTGTAAGGCAGTTCTGTTCCCATCACACAGATGAAGAAAATTGATGTTCTGGTGTTCAGAATGACACAACTCTAATCACTTTTTTTTTTTCCTGTTATATTTCTGGATTCCCCTCCTTTCACTATGAGTGTGACATTAAGAAAAAAAAAATTGAGATGTTCAGTGACAACTAAAGAATTAACAAAGCCCCAAGAGGTAGAATTCACAAGTCAGCTTGAAATGAGCAGGAAAATCTGAGTTTCCCAATATCATATGAGTCTGTTTTCCACCAAATTAATTGGAATCAATGTGAAGGAAAAGCAACTGCCTTGTAGGAAAAACCACTTCATTTTCATATGAAATATTGCTACTGCCAATGACCCAAGCAATGATCAACTGGGAAGAAGACCAAAAAGAGCTAGAACAACATTTGTGTGGAAGACGAGAGAAATGAATAATGGAAAGTAGGCTATAACACAATGATACAAGGACAAAAAAAAATTGTTGATGTTCCTGTTAAACAAATTGGTAATGTCCTTATAGTAGTTACAGTACCATACTTTATATTGTTATTAGACTTACTAATAACTCCCTGCAACATCTCTCACTGAGTTCTTTCTTTAAATGGTACCTTAGGCAGCATGTGTATAAATTCTGTACCCCATGAGAACCGTTTCTTTTATTAAGTTAAAATGAAACATCATATTCTCGTAGCAAAAATGGCTTGACTTAAAACATTCCTTTTTGTTCAAATGAGATAAATTGCTTAAATAACACCCTTGAACTATTAGACTGCAAAGGTTTACTTTGAAGCTATACAGTGGAAGAAAAAGAACCATCTTTCTCTCTCTCTCTAAAGTTTTAAATACTTATTTTCACATACAAAGACTTTGAGATTCCTTGTTGGCATCAGGACAGTAACCTTGTCATATTTCAAATATGCAATTTATAGAGAAGTTCTTTTTTCAAATGGTTTATGGCTGTGACTTTCCAGAGACAGCTGTGATTTAACACATCAGCTGTTACACAGATGTCTCATGAAAGGTAAGTGTCATTGCTGGGGTTGAAGGTTAAATGTCTTTGAAGTCCCAAACAGCAGTAATAGTGGTCAAATAATACATGCTTTGTGAGACCTGATTCTTTTTTTGTATAGCTTGATAAAAATTTGGACTGCTATACAAATAGCGCTGCAATATGAAAGTATCAAGAAGTCATCTTGCAAAAAGTTCTACATTTCTATTCTGGACTCTTCACATTTATGCTAGCCTCCGGTTGGTCTCACTTCATATGTCATTAACAAATACTGACTACTTTATTTGTGTCCAGAATTTTTTAGAAATGTTTCAAGAGTACAATTAGGCTATATAATGTAAACTGAGTCATTTAACATGTATTCCACAGGACATGGGAGGAGACTATTAAAGTAAATGAACCTTTGGAGTTGAATAAACCTAGAGAGAAGTATTTGGCCTCAAAATTTAAGTAAAAGTAATTTTCACACTGGTGGAAATTGAATTCCTAGGACAAAATTATTAATGTGCATATTTTGCTGAAATCATTGGCCTTGTTGAAGAATTTTTTCTGTGAAACTGTTCCATTGAATTGGAATTTTTACTTTGGCTTTATTTGGTGGGTTGGGGTTTTTTCCTCCTGAAAATTGATGAGAAAAAGCATTTGTTCTTGTGCCAAGTTTTAAAATATGAGGACAGATAGACATCTGTTAAAACTGTCATTGCTCCAGAGAATTCTTTGGAGCTGCAATGGTGTCTGGCTTTGTCACATTGCTCCTTTCCACCAGTAGTTAGGGGTTTCTGCAACGATCAATTAGTGTGCATGCAATATGTGTGATTTGGCATGTGCCCCACATGGAATTATGCCTGACTTATCCTTTAGATTGCCCTAGAGTTGTCTTCTGAACTCTGAAGCTCATTTTTTGGCAGTCAGAATCATAGGTTTCTGATGTTACAAATAAATGCAAAGTTCTAAACACCAAGGACTGCACTTTTTTCTTTTTTCCTTTTTTTTTTTTTTAAACAGTGAGTTTAAAGAGTTACTCCTTTCAATTGTCCATCTGGAAAACATTGATTTGCATCACTGAGAATACAATTTTTCTATCAACGGGCTCAATTTCCTGTATGATCAAAAAGCAAAGGCAGTTAAAATGATCTTCAATAAGATGAAAGCCATGAAATACCTAAAAAAAAAAAAGGAGAAATTCCTCCAGTCACATGTGTAAAGGAAGGAAGCATATTCACACAGGTACACACAGAGGTTGCAGATACAAGGTTATCTCTTCTGGTCACCTCTAGTGTATTATGAGGTTTTTAATTACATTTCAATTACAAGTCTGTATTTCTCTACTGAAATTTAAAGAAGGATTTCGTATCACTGAAATAAATTTCTTACTGTTTTTTTCATTCACATTCTTCTTTGATTCTCTTGTGCGTTTTTTTTTTTCCAAGAGCAAATGTGATATTTTTACTTTTGATGATTTTTACCATGAATAACTTGAAGTATACAAAAAATACCATACGACTTTTAAAATCTTTCTTGCTTTCTTTAGAAAGAAAGGCACATTTGAATGCATACATGTCTCCTGTTTAACACCATTGTGTTTGAGAGCAATTGGGAGTACTATGGAAGGTCTAAGTTTGGGAGCAAATTAAAGTTACCCTTAAATTATTATTAATTAAAGGTTAGTACTTTCTACTGACAGTCCATTAAAAGTCTCATTTCTGTGCCTGGTTTCCCAGAGTAGGGACCACACTCTCAGACGTTTGAAGAAGTTGCCATGCCCTGATCTTCATCATGCTATACCTGCTGCCACTGGCAATAGTGTTTTATCTTAAAAATGTTTTCTGGCATTTAATGTGTTCCTGTGCATATACATACATGGATTCAAGATTGAGAGATTGTAACAGTGGTTTTCACTGTATCAAAACGAATCAAGCTAGAACTGTATTCTTAGTATATGTGCCTTTTTTTTTCTGCCCTAGTTTTGGCACCTGAGATTTTCATGTGTCTTTTAAAAATCTGTATTTTTATTTTTTGGTTAACCTTGTGTTTATAAATCTCTATATGAATGTGTCTGTAGTCAGAACAGTCATCTTAACTACCCTTTACTGAACAGGAAAGTTTTACAGCTGCAGAACTTTGCAGTATTTCTTTGAGCATCTTTCAGAGTCACAGCAGGGTAAGTTTGTCCCGCTATGGATTTTCCATCAGCAAACTCTTACCCACAAATAGATGCTGCTCTGGCACAGGAGGACTGTGAGCTCAGTTGCCATCTGCTCTCCTGCTGCCCAAGCAGCCTCATCTCTGGCACCTCTTCCATCAGAAGTTTGTGGAGTCTTAGGCAGAAAACATCCAGAAACTATGTTCTTTATCCAGAAGTTCCTTCGTGATTGGTTGCCCCCTGGAGAAGATGATGAGTTGTTCTCTTGTATCGCAGGAGGCAAAAAACTTGTGAAGAGCTTGGAATACACTATGGAATGGTGGGATATAATGCGTGTTAGAAGGATGGAGGAGATTTAGGGAAAATGTTAAGCACTTGCTTTGAGGTTCAAACGCTACCATGTGTAATAAGTGCTCCCCACACTGGTTGTAGAAACATGTTTGCTCCTTTAGAGCCTCTGCACCTTGTGAGATGTAGTGCATTTTGTAAGTGGTGAGGAGTTTTTCCAAGTGATTTGAAGTCATCCGGTCACTGCAGTGGGAGGACAGGAATCACCATGGGGAACAATTCACAATCCTGCTGGGTCATTGCCTGCATCAAGGATAAACTGAGCTTCTGCAAAAGAGAGTGAGTTGCTCAACAGGACACTGATCTCACTCAGGGTAAGGAGGAAGTTGGAGACCAAAAGATGGGAGTAAGAGGACCTTCAATTATTTGATTCAATTATTTTGTTTGTGTTTGATGTGAAGCTTTAGCTTTTTTTGCCTTTTTTTTTAAATCACTCTAAACCAACTGTGCAATCCTGCATGACTACACTAAATGCAGTACTTTGATTTTTATTCTTTAAATTTTACCACTTTAAAAAAAGTCAGCCTTGCACTACCATTGTCTTTGCTGCACTTATATGGTATATGTACAAAAAAATACCCCAAGGAAGCAATCCTCAAAATAATTTATTGTCAAACTAGAGCCCAGAAAACTATTAAATCAATCTTAAAAGTCCTAAATGACTTCCACATTTAAAAATGGAACAGTGCAATGCTTAGCTGTTACATGTACTACATTTGTTTTTAGGTATGCAGGAATTTGACAGAATCTACTAAAGGTGTGAAAATATAAATGGTTTTGTAAGTAGGTTTAAAAAAACTTGATGAAAGTGGAAAGGTTCTGTCAAAATTAAAAAAGGGAAATAGGTAAAAGAAGAATTATTCTACTCCTCTAACTTGTAAAAAGAAGCTAAATTGTAGTTAATAAGTTCCCATTTGCCCCACAAATATGCATTAATGTTTTTTTGAGGAGATTTTAGTTCCCTAATTTTCAATAAGAAGTATTTTAAATCACTGACAGTCATCAGAGATTAGTTCTTTTTGATGCTGTTGAGATACAACCTAGCTAGATTTGAGGTCCTTCTTGCCTTAATTTGTTACGATTGAAATGTAGTGTAGAAATAATTCAAGGGTTACTACCTATCCAGATATGTAAATGAACACTTTAATATTAAATCAGTGAAGAAGCACTTGAAAAAAACTAGAAGAGAGGGGTGATGGTATAAAGAGAAAAAAATATTTTGAAACAAATTGGATTTCAATGTAATTACTCATGGAAAGTCTCCTAGAAAATGCAGCAGTTGAGAGTCAGTTTCTTGGATGGTGGGGAGAAACTCCACAGTTCTACCCAGCTGTAGGGCTGATGTAGCAGAGACTAAAAAATTTACTTTACTTATCCACAGGTCCATGTCCCTGCTGGTTTTCTGGAGGAAACTAGAGAGTTTGAGAAATGACATTAAAGTAGGTTTTAACTTTAGGAAGTACCAGATCTAGACCGAAGAGAACTTTCATCTAATGATGGACAGTTCCCCCTCTCATTAGCTCACAGCATTACCTTTTAAGCTCTGACAGACATTTACCAGCCAGAGTAGTGACCAGTGGCTCAGGCTAGTTGTTCATTCTTGATAAGGAAAAAAAAGACAAAAAACCCACAGAAAAATATTGTAAAACCCATCCCACGGGTTTATTTTATATCACTATATCATCTCTAGATGGTGAAATGGCTACAAGCGATACAGTTAGATCTGAAATATGTCCAATCCAAAAGATCAAGTTCTAATTCAGATTTTGGAAAAGACTGCTTTAAAAGGAAGCCCTTTCCTCAAAACTGAATGCCTTGAAAATAGTCATTTACCTTCCAAAGTGGTATAACACATGTGAGGTCATTAGTGACTTAAATCCACCATCTTCCAGGACCTCAACAAATGCAGTGTAAACCAAATGAAGACTCCTTTTTCACTTTTTTTTTCCTTTTTTTTTTTTTTTTTTTTTTTTTAAATTTGAATCTAGTGAAGAGCAGCACCAGGAGGCAGAATGGTTGGCCTTACACCATATTTCCTCCTTAGAAACACAGAAATCAGCAAGGGCTCTAGGATTACTGAATTCACAGGCATCCATGTCAGAAAATACTTCTCGTAACCTGTTTCTAATCCATCCTAGAAGTAAAATGAGGATATTTATTTTTTCTTATACCAGTGATCATACTGAATCCCACACTTCTGAGGGAGCATAGTACTCCCTCCATTGAAGACTTTTGTTGTCAGACCTCTGTGTTAGGCTACAAATTTGTGCCTTCAGGTCCCCAGGATGGTTGGAGAGATGGAGTACCTCTTGCATGAGGAAAGGCTGAGAGAATTGTGTTTGTTTAGCTTGGAAAAGAGAAGGATTTGGGGTCACCTAATTGTGGTTTTGCAGTACCTGAAGAAAGCTACAAGGGAGATGGAGAGGAAATTTTCACAAGGGCATGAAGAGACAGGACAAGGGGGAATGACTTTGAACCTAAAGAAGGCAGATTTAGGTAAGATATTAGGAAGAAAATCTTGGCTGTTGAAGGTGGTGAGGTTGTGGCACAGGTTGTGCAGAGAAGCTGTGGATGCTTCATCCCTGGAAGTGCTCAAGGAGAGGTTGGATGGGGCTTTGAGCAACCTGGTCTAGAAAATGTTGTCCCTGCCCATGGCAGAAAGTTTTGAGCTTAATAATCTTTAAAGTCCCCTTTGACCCAAACCATTCTGTCATTTTGTGATATCTTTTAGGTCTGGAAATGCTGTTGTACATCCTTAAGAAATCCCTTCTAAACAACAACAACAATAAGAAAAGAAAACAAGGTCCCAAACCTTTCCACAGTGGTATGCTCTCTTCTATGAACACAAGTATGATAATTCTTCAAGAAAAATTTAAGTCAAAAAAGTGGGATAGTTTGTGGAGAAAATATAGTACTTCATGCATTAATATTTTAATATTTGTAGTTCCAGACCAAAAATATAAAATAGAGAGCACATCAACTGTTTTGTTGATTATAACCCATCAAACCAGCTGACGTATGCCCAAGGTTAAAATTCAGGTCCAGATTTATGTGCTCTCAAGTTTACAGGTACTTGACTGAATAAAAGGTGCTTATTTCAAGCTGTAAGTTGAAAATGGGAAAGGTTTGATAACCTTGAACAGACCAGGAAAAGCTTCTGCTGAAATCTGAGTAAAAAATTTTATTGATTTTCTCTTTTTTTAATCTGATTCAATGTACTGTAAAAAAATATAGAGCTATTTACAGATCCTGTTTTTCCATTTTTCATAATGTGAAAATAACATGAGAACAACTGAGGTAGTGCTCAAACTATGTTTTATTTTCTAAGTGGATAAAGCACTGAGAGCATTGTTTCTTCATTTTCCTATATGTCACACAAAAACTAATCATATTTTTCCAAGACTGTTTGTATTTTCTTTTGTTTCAATGTCCCAAATTCAAATGTGGACTCAAATACAGAGTAGCAATATTCCAAAATTAGCATGAAAGGAAAGTGATAATTAATTATCTGCTCTGTTTCCAAAAGCTTGCAAGAAATATATTTTCTCTTTAGGACATCATAGTTTTAGAAAGCAGGAAGAAGCTGGAAAACAGTCATACACATGACATAATTCCCTCAAAGACTGGAGGGTGTCCAGATAGGAACATCAAGAGGCTTTTAGTGCTGTTAAATTAGAATTAATTTCCCTTCTGGGAGGGGGCTAATTTGCAAGCAGAAAAGAAAAACAAGCTGCAGTAGAGATTATACCTACTAGGTATCACATAGTTGATTACTGAATTTCTCCCTTTCAAACCCTTCTCAAGATATGACTGCTATGAAACAAAAATAAACAAACCTTTAATTAACAAGTCCATTGAAATACACTTTTTGTTTGTTTCTATTTGTTTATTTCTTGCCCCAGAAGTTGACTTAGACAATATAATAAAAATGGCAGTAATTATAATAAGCTTTCTTCAAGTATATTCAGTTAATTATTTCGTGTGGATTTAGGGACATATCTTAGAATCAAGGAGAAGGATGATTAGAGGGATAGAGAACCTCTGCTGTGAGGAAAGGCTGAGAAGAAAAGAGAAGGCTTTGGAGTGACCTTTTTGTGGCCTTCCAGAACCCTGAGGGAAGCTACAAGAAACGTGGAGAAGGGACTATTTGCAAGAACGTGTAGTGATAGGGTAAGAAGAGATGGCTTCAGACTGAAAGAGCCTAGATTTAGATTAAATATTAGGGAAAAATTTCTTTCCTGAGAGGTTGCTGAGGCACTGGAACAGGTTTGCCTAGACAAAGTGTGGATGCTTCATGCCTGGAAGTGTTCAAAGCCAGGTTGGATGGAGCTCTGAGCAACCTGGTCCAGTGGAAGTCATCCTTGACCGTGGCTGGGACTTGGAACTTTGTGGTCTTCAAGGTCCATTCCAACCCACACCATTCTGTGATTCTATGAAAATTTTGGCAAATTTGCTGTGAGAGTCTCAGTTTTTGTGCCTGCTGCTAAAGCCTGACTGGAGTGTCAAAGTTATGATCCACGGTGTGAACATTTGGATCTGGAGGTCCTTCATGTCCTTTCTGCACGAAGCTTACTGAACAGATCCACTTATGTGGTGAGTAGTTAAAGGTGCATGATGCACCTGTCAATGGAGCAAACCAGATAATTGCAATCAAAGATTTTCCAGGATCTTATGGTCTGTATCAAATTCTTCTCCTATCCCCAAACCTCTAGCGTCTTTCAAAAGTGTAAGAATGAAATGCAAAAAATAAGGTTCCTAATTATATTGATTTGTACTGCTTTTATTCCAATAAATTACTTAACTGAAGATGAAGGTCCATCTATATATTGACCTTAATTCCTTGATATAATTCACTTAAGGTGCAAAACCAGATGTCAGCCTGTCCAACAAAATCCTGTCCAAAAACTGTTGCCCCAAAATGCAATCTGAGTCTGGTTTCTCATGTCACCGTCTTCAACATTACTAATAAAGGGTCTGGATATTAAATGATGTGCATGTGCTTTAAAAAAAAATCTTCCTTAAATTTATGCTTTTATTCTCTGATGCAAATGTCTGCCTCCAGCATAATTTTATGGGTAAAATTGAAAGTTTAAATAGGAGATGACATGATTTTGTAAGTGTACTTGTGGATGCAGGGCAATACAGCATCCTGTATTTGGCAGGTGTGAATGATGAGTAAAAAGGATATCTACCCAGTAAATATCAGGAAGTGTGGTACTCTGTAAAATTTACTTCTGTGTTATTATTAACGTGATTACTAGTGTTATTTAGATTCAGGATCAGAGTAACTTACTGCTCAGTGAAAGAACTGGATGCTTAGGCATGGAGGATAGTTTCATTTTTTGATTGGGAAGTATGACAGCATTGTCTTTGAAAGGCTGTCTGAAGGAGACAGGAGAAATAATAAGAAAAAAACACCCAGAAGTATAAATCAATGTGCATAAAAAAAGAATACCTTGTTCTCATCAGCAGCTAATAAGGAATTTAATTTTACTTTCTTGATTTACAAACAGTCAGAATGTTATATGTGTAAAGAAAAAGCCAAACAGCCCCAGCCCTCAATCTCTACATAAAATTACTCTGTGTTGAGATAAAAGAGGGGTTTCTACATCAAAAAGCCATTACACGTCATACACGATGTGTTACAAAACCAAGTTCCCTAATTATAAAGCAGAAAGTTATGTTTTCAAAGATTCTTTCTTTTTTTCTTCCAGTCAAAACTGAAAGGATGAGAAGATGACCCTGGCAGCCTTCAAGCAAGGCTTCTAAGTAGAACAAGACTTGCATTTGTGTAAATAGGATCTGTCCTTCAAAATTCACTTTTTAAAACCAGGTAGATATTGAAATGAGCAGGTTGAAAATATCCAGTCTATCGAGTACTGTCTGATATTTTTCTGTAGATGTAATGGCTGGGAAATCTGTCTCTAATACAGAAGCCATCCTCAGAAAACCAAAATTATCTGAGACAGGATACATAATGTTTAATGCTAGAAATTAACTTCATTCATTTGGAAAATACCTATCAGCTCTGTATTTTGTTGCATACTGTAATTACAAAGTTAATTTTGCAAATCTCATAAGCTGAGCACTTTGAAGATTCATTTGAATTCTTTAAATGTTGGGCCTAATAATGTTGCAGATATTTTGAACAACTTTATTAAACAGAAGAAAATTATTCTAAAGGACCTTAGGGACAGAAAAAAAAAAACATTTAAAAACTATTTCTACTTTTCTGTCACTAAAAAGAATAGATCTAGGGATAAAAATAATAAAATTTTGAAGGAAATGTATTTTACTTATAATTGATAAGACATTAGATATAATTCTTATTGTCTACTTCCTCTTTTGTGTAACAGAAAATATTTTAAAATCTATGTTGTTTTTCATTCTTAACCCTCAACAGAACTGAGAAATGTCGCTGAGGGATCTTGGAAGCAAGAGAGATGATTTACCTTCCATCCTTGGAGAGGAAAGGATGCACAAACATAAGTCATGCAGCCACAGGAGATTAGGATGTCAGGTTTTGCATTGACCACCTGGGTTCTGGTACCAAAGTCACTGAAAGGAATGCAATAACTGGAAATGGGTGACAATATCTTGGACAAAACTTGCACAAGAAGATGAAAGGCTATTTAGCTGCTATTCAGAAAGTCGTCGAGCTTTAGGGTTATGTGGGCAGAGAGGTAACCAGGTTAAGAAATAAATAAGTCTGAACATAATCTTTAAGTCTATGCTAAAAATACCTTTTTATTGACAGGGATTCTCAAACACAGGTCGAGAGATCAATGTTGGTGTTAGCATCACCCATAATATTAATATATGAGCAGAATTAAAAATGAACTTTTAAAAGCCGTATATTTTAAGTGACATGAAATTATTCCTAAATTGAAATAACTACTTGAATCTAGTAGGTCTGCATGCATTTTCACTGGAATTCCACAGCTAAGAGCTGTAACATTTTCTGATTTATTATGTCTTGCCTTGTAGTATATAAGATGGAATTTTAGATCTGTGGAGAAGCTTAGTATCTCAAGTGTATTAATATCAGAAGCAGAATTTATGAGGATACTTGAAAAGCCATATAAAGGATGTTACAGAGGAGCTTTGAAGGTTTCCTCCAGCCTTACTCATGCAAGAGTGGCCCAAAAAACTGGCAATTGAAGCACCACAGAGCTGCACAGGAATCAAAGCTGAGGGTTTAATCTTCAGATGGAGCTGTCTAGTTGTGATGAGAGATATTCCATGAACGTATAATTAGGAAAATGCTGATTTCTCTCATGTTGGTTTTCACTAACCAGCAGAAGGCTTGACAAGGATGATGTGAGTGTGAAGGAGCAGCTGTTGGAAAAGACTCTTGCAAAGACAGTGTGTACTTAACTCCAGAGCAAGAGCCCAGCAGAGCTGGTAACTGGGTTCTGCATTATTTATATAGATCAGAAAGGCTATAGGTCCACATTTTTTCTGTTTCAGGGGCTCTTTCTTTATGACACCAGATCCCATGAAGAAGCATGGGAACCAGAAAATGGCTGTGCAGTATCTGCAAAGGCTGGGAGAATAATATCTGAATTAAATAAAAAACCTTTTCCCAGCCAAATGTTATGAACTTTGGGCAACAAGTAATCCTTTTCAGAGGGAGTTTTGGGAGGATTTTTTATTTTTTTTTTCTAATGAACAGTGACCCTAAATTTCACAGTGTTTGCTGTTGCCTTTTGAGAAGCATGATTTACTCTTTTTTTTATGCTTTAAAAAAGGTTCTAATCTTTCAGCACATTGGACCATTATGGCAGTCAAGCCTACATCATGAGGTACACTTTACATCTTAATTTTCCTCTGTTCATCCCTTTCCTAGTTCACAGCTTCTGGGATTTATGTGCTATTCAGGAATTAAGAATGAAAGAAGCTCAAGGGGTTTGAGATTGTTTGATGGTAGCAATATTAATGTGTTTGTAAATCAAAGAGGCCTAGCCATCCTTAAATAAGGATTTCTGAGGTAGTTATCTCTCCTGTAAATATATATATATAACACAAAATTTCAAGTCCTTGATGGTTTGTGCAGGCCTCTCTCAGAGCTGAGACATGCAGAGGTTTTCTTGTTCTGTCTGCTGTGGTCATGCCAGGAAATACGATGTGAACAAAGCAGCACAGCCACCTGCAGACAAGTTTGAGAGAATCTCTAAACCTTAGAGACAGAGCTGGAGTAGCAGAACTAATTCAAACAAATTCAAATGTGGGAATTGTTACCCACTAAGAACCTGGTGATTCTGTCATGATGTTGGGGAAGGGCCACTGCTAAAGTTTTTGGCTAAGAGTACATGAGATGCACAGCTATAGAAGAGCTGTGTGCCAAAGGCATGGGGGGTTTACTAAACAGGTATTTAAACAAACACTGCAGACTCTTACTTATGTGTGCTTATTGAACAACTTTTTATCACTTCCTCTCAATTTTTTTCTTCTTTTACTTTGTTTTCCTCCAAATCCTCTCTTCTTCCTTTTTCTTTCATGAATGGTGCTGCAGTTCTGCAAGAATTTTGAAGTTCACCTTTTTTTCCTGAATTTTAAATTTGTTTCACAAAGGGATAAAAATCTCCTTAAAAATAAAACAAACCAAACAAATCTGCCACTCTGCTTTGCTAGATCGATTTTAATTTAAAGGTAGCAAATGGTGTTGCACTTCAGACTTCGAAGGAAGTTAATTTTTAAATACGTTCAGCTCAACATTCCCCTCTCTCTAAGAATTCAATTACAGATATTGTCAGGACAAAACATTCTCTCCTGACAAAATCTTGCTTTAGTGTAGACCTAATTTTCATTCTCACAGTGAATGGAGCCAGCACTGAATGTTGTCCCAAATGGAGATGAGCATGTGACAAGCTGGGAAGTAAGTGGAAATAAAACCAATTTTTCCTTATTAGTGTCAAATTAAAAGTAAAGTAAGCTGTGGAATTTGCAGTAGCAGAAGTGACAATTGAAACAAGTGTTCTGAACAAACAAACAAGACCAATTTTAATTCTGTTAGTTAAGAGGACCTTTGTTAGTGCTGATCTTAAACTGCACAAAGGAATATCTACTCAAATTCCAAGGCAGCAGCCAAAGTCTTAAGCTAAAAATATAAAAATAGTGAATATTAAAGGAAACTTTTTTTTTACGGAATTTAAACTGCTAATACGGATCTATATAAATGTCACTAATATTTGCATTTGAGGGTATCAGTAAAAAAATGTTGGGTTTTTTTTCTTTTTTGTCTTTAGTTTGAGCTCTCTTTTCACAAATTCAGAGAAGTATTTACATGAAAAAGAAATAGCATAGAAATCTGGTTTTTTTCTTTGTCTTTCACTTTCCCCAACTTCTTTCCCCTTCTTCCAATTCTTTTCATTCCCTCTATGTGCTTTAAGGACTTTAAACATCTTTTCTTAGCCTTCTCCTTCCCCTTTTCTCTGGGTCTTTCCCTGTCTGTGGTGCCTGATGCTCTCTGTCCCTACATTAATTTCTCTTAGTTGAGTGCTTTCTGCACTGTGGCTCATGCTTCTGGCTGATGCCTTCAGTCTTTTACTGAACAGTAACAAAAATTAATTTCTTGACTTTACTGAATCCTTACCCAATTTAATATAGCATATATTCGCAATGTATTCTTTCAAAATTATAGAAAAGATTGAACCAGTGGGTCTACATTTTTAGTCTACTTTCCTCCCCTGGTTACAACTAAAACAGAAAAAAAAGACAACATATGCAATGCAAAATGTTAAAAAATAGGGAAATTTAAAAAATGCTGTTGATGACTGGAGAAACTTTTCCATTATAAATGTAGTTGTTGCATAATTAACATAAACTGACATAACCAACATTTTGTAATTAGATTCTTTATTAATAAATTCTAATTGTAAAAACACATGGATTTAATTGACATTTAACATGTTAGCTATTGCAAGCTTGATATCAATTAACACACTTATCAAATGTCAATTACCAGTTTTTCAGTTTTAATTGCTGTGAAATTGACTTGCCATGGGCTACCTTTTTAAATGTTAATGTATTAACAGTGTTCACAGATTTGATGTAATAAATACAACATCTAATGTGCACTTATTGCTTATGCAATTTGACTGCAGTATATGAAAAGTTAAGTGTATTTTCTTCATACTTATTAAACAACAGCAAGAAGCCTTTTACTCATTAATTTACCATACAATTAAACTCATGCCACTTAGAAATAATTATCCCCCAGTATTCGGAATAGTTAGCCAAATAGGCAGGTCACCATTTTAAACCAGCATTAGATTAGAACTATTATTAGAACTATTTCTGAACAGTGTGTTGTGCTGCCAGCTTGCTTTTTAATGGACAATTCTCCTTACACCTCCTGTATTTTCTTGTGTTACCTGTATAAATTAAGACTGGGTTACAGTCTGTGTTCATTTGAAAAAATGAAAAAAAGAAGCCTCATAGTCCAGGTACCGATGATGATCCTGTCAAGTGAACTGGATAAATGCATCCCTTCCCTTACTTATGGCCCTGCTGATGGCACTGGGCCACAGTGCTGATATAAGATTTTGGCTGCCAGGAGCAGTTTTGGCTTGACAGCTTTGTCATTGGCATCATCTTAAAGGATGAAATTTCCATGGTGTATAGAATCATTGTACTAAGCTCATCCATAGCATTTCATTTTAATCTGTAGAACTGACATGCTTTATGAAGCTAGGCACTATCCTCATTTTAATGGAGAGGAAAGTGAGATGCAGCAAGGTCAAGTGGTTTGCCTAAAGTCCTGAAACTTGGCAGTAGCAGAAGCAGGGAAAATAAGTTCTGGTTCAAGTTACATTTTTTGGAGCGGCAAGCGGATCAGGCGTTCCCAAAGGCAGAATATAGTGGTGATGGATGAAAGGAGCGTTAATCACAGGCCTCCTGGAAAGGAGGGCTGCTTATTTAGCAGAATAGAATGAATATTTAAAAAGGCCTTTCAGAGTATTGTAGAATAAATGCATATATCTGTAAGTTATTATGGCTTAAGGGCTAGCTATTAAGTGAAAGGATCAATGCATCAAATAGTAAATGCAGAACTTTTTGGGACTAGAGCTACGTGAATCACGATCTCCCAGCCTGCTAATGAAACGCGCAGTCAGGGATCAAACTTTGCATCAGACTAAGCTGGGAGGTTGGAGATCTCTTCCTCCCTTCTCCCCCCAGATAAGAATGATCTGCACCACTGGAAAAGGTATGTTTAATTATTAATGGGAGCTAACTCCCTCCTCAGCCAGCCCCAGCAGGAGCAGCTGGCCCTCAGCATGCCCTGAAAACCATGATCAAAATGAGATGTTTTTCCATGGTCAGGTAGAGCATTTAGAGCAGCAGTTGGCCCAAAGAGGTCCCTTCAGGGCTGTCTCCTGAGTATTCATTTGCTGAAGGGTTCTGGTTCCTTCATGGATTGTAGCTCTATTCAAATCAAATGAGATAAAAATCCCATTTTAAACACCATATATGAGTTGGTGGCCCTGCTGGAGCCAATAAAGACGCTTCTCTGTAAAAGTCAGAAAGTAATCCTGTTCAAACATATTCTTTAATTACCAAAAAAGTTAATAATATGAAAAAAAAGTACAAATGCATCATTTCCTCATACCTGGGTATCTTTTCTTCAGGGCCGGGAAACTTGTTCCCCTTCTTTATGTGAGGATGGAGTCGCTGGGGTGAGTCTGCAATAACTGATGATATGTCCTTGTAGACTTCCAGGCTATTGCCCCTGCTGACAGGAGGATCCCACCACTGCATTTCCCATTAAACCCCAGAGCTGCTCTGCTAAACTGCTGATAGATCATCTCTCTTGCAGTGCTTCCCAGTGAGAGCCAATCCCCACCCTCCCCACTAAAGAAAGAATCTGTGGGCATGTAAGCCTTCAAAAACAAAAAGAGAGGGAATTGGAGGTATCAGAAGTGACATTTATGATGCCTTCCTAAAGATCAACAACTCTTCCCTCCATTGATAAAATAATATCTTAAATGATCCCCCTGTTTTCTCACCCACTGCTTTTGTATATGCTGTACCGTGAGTGCATGTGAGAATTATGAAAGATGAATGCAATGAATTTATGGAAGAATTGATTCTAAATTAATGTATTGTCTCCTTGCACTCTTAGGAGTCTCTGGGTGCTAATAGAGTTTCATTATATCTATTAGTTTACTATAGCAGTTTGATTGCTGTTACTTTATTGAATATATTTCAGGGGAAAAAAGTATTCCCCAACAGTGTCAAGTCAAAGAATAATATTAAACCCCAGCTCTATAGTACTCTTGTGTCTCTGATTATTAAGAATCATGTTTCATCTGAACTTTTTTAGTGGAGTTATGGAAGTGAAAATGTTGAATTGCCATTGACAACGAGTACATTTAATTAGAATGTCCCTCTTTCCCCGTTCCTTCCAAAAATGTCTCAAAGACTACTATCATTTAAGATTTTATTTCAAGATAATATAATAGAAAAAGTGGAAGGCACTACAATAGACTTACTGGCTGGAAAAAGGATTTCATATCAGGCAAGAATTCATGACAAATGCACGTGGTGTAAGATGATATTTGGCCTTTCAGTGGTTTATATGGTATTTATATGGTCTTTCTTAAATATTTTCATTAGGAAAGAAGAAAACAATACTGTCTTTAGATGAAATATACCATAGTCCTGAGTATTCATATTGCATGCATACCAGTAATGTGAAAGGAAACATGTCATATCTAGAGATCATCTATATATCTGTATATATTGATCTCTCTCTCCCTATCTCTTTATATATATGTATCTACATATATAATATGATGCAGGATTTTAAAAACAATCACAACTAGCAAATGACACCCTGGGAAGCTTTGTGATAAGTTCTCAGAGCTTATAGGGTAAACCACTTATAATGTGAACTTTTGATTGACTCCCTGGCATTCTATCATCTAATCCATCTCTCCTGAGACTTAATTTCACGCTCCAAACACTGAGCAGCTTCAGACAGCTGCCATTTAAAAATAAATGAACATAAATAAGCCATCAGCAACAAAGACCTTCCCCTCTCCAGACCACCACACATAAGCTCACCCTGATGAGAAATGTAAGCAAAATCCAGGCATATAATATCTTCTGCTCATCTCATGCCTATGGTCTGTCACTTAAAATGCTGCATAAGCTTCTCTGTTGCATATTGGATCTATGTAGGGGCTGCAGATTGGTGATGATGCTTTAAGTTTTAGCTTTCATATTTTCCAGATTCTGTAGTGCCTTAGTGTGTATCTCTGAACTTCATATAAAGTGCTAGCAAGTTCTCACAGCTTAGTTAGACAAAACAATCCTTTTCCAGCCTGAGAAACAAGGAAGCCTTTGCAGCTTCAGGCCCAAAAAGTATAAACAGCAGTGAATTGAGGAGAGCAAACTGGGAGGATGGGACTTCATAACCTGAAGCTGTAACAGGACAATTAACCCAAATTAATGGACCAAAACCTATAAAAGTGTGAAAACTTGTGACCAGGTGACCATCTTGGGTGTAGCCTTGGCCAGGCTCTTGTGCTGCCCAAGGTGTATCCTTGGAAGGCCTTTTTAATAAATCCTTTCTTTATTCTTCAATACTGTCTAGCCTCTGTTCCAGGCAGCCTCTCTGGGCACCAGTGAGACTCTCTCCTAGGGAAGGAAGGTACTGACAAGGGGAGTACAGGTGATCTCTGTTAGCTCTCAGATTACTTACATCTTCAGAAGGTCTTAATTCACTCTTCAACTCACCAATATTCTGATCTTCACCTGCAGCTTCTTTCTATCCTTCCTCCTCTCCTCTTTTTTCAATCACACTAACATGTACAGATTATGAACCATAAAATGTTGTGCTGCAGAGGAGACTCCAGGGTTTCTGGTAAGACAAACAGCCCTTGCCCATGAAGTCATCTGAGCTGCCTTTCTGTAAGTCTGACACAACTGTAAAGCTGGTTTCCATTCCTTGAGGAGGTTCAGTGAGTTTCACTGCAAACATGGAGAAATCAAGTCAAGGATAGCCATGCAAATCATCATTACAATGACTATTTTGGAATTTCTGGCAGAGTAGGTGACTTGGATGGAAAAAAATGTCATTACCAGTTTTACTGAATTCCCCGTAAAACATGAAATACATGATGGTTAACAAAATGTTGCTCTAACAGCAAATTTTATGGCAGGACTGAGTATCCACCCACTTCAGGATGGACTTTTCGAAATGTTCTACTATAGAAATGTTTCTATCAGCACTAAATGAAGGGAATAAATATCTTTAATTTTTTGTCTCTGGAATAAAATTGGAATCAAAATGATTAAATGTCATGAAACAGCATTGTCTCCCCTAAATTTGATTTACATCTAAACATTAGACACCCAAAAGCCTGTTGGCTATACAGGCATGGGGTGCCTCACGTCTTTGAAAAATGTGTGATCAAATGTATATAGGCACAACACAGTTCTATTGTACTCATGCTGAAAAATGAGTTAAAGTAGATACGGTTCACAAGCCATATGAAATCTGCATATATTCAGGAAAAAAACACAACTTCTAATTCCAATCAGCAGAAATTTCTTCTCCGTTCTTTTCCCATTTAAAAATGACATTGTTTTAAAGGATGTTTGGAAACTTATATCTTCTTTTCTCACCCACCTTACACAATTACAGACAGGCTAGTACAAACTGTCCATTCATGTTCATCAAAGAAACAGATTTTTTGTTGCCTGTTCTCAGTATCCGGAGTTAGGTTGGCTCGTAGGAGGTATGATCCTTAAATTCCTGGCCTTAGCACTAAACCAGATGAAGTAATTTTATCCATTCCTTCTATGCATTTTTATGGACCAAATAAAAAGTACATAAATTCTGTTTTGCTCAAGATATGATCACAGCTATAAAAAAATTTATCACTAGAGTCAGTAACATAGTCCAAAGTGCTGGGACTAGAGAAAGCAATAATATGCAAGCAACCCTTCTTTACTTCTACTGTTTATTAATATTGTTGCTTAAGTACTCATGGTAATTTTATTGGAAATAGAGCTATAAGAATAGCAGAATATTAAAGTGAAAGAAAGCAGAAGTTTATACTTTACTTGCAAGTATAATCTTAGGCATGTTGGGGCATCAGGCTATGGAAATAATAATAACAACCATACACCTCAAATATTTTTTTTAATTGAGGGCTTAACTTTACAACTAACAAATAAAATTTTTAGAAAATCTAATGCTATGTACAAAACTTTTCATCTGACTTGTTAAAAGATGTTTACCTACTCAAGCGTAGAGCAAGAAATAAAATAATTAGAGCTGACATCTAATGAAAGATGTCTTCAATGGTGAAAATGCAGATGTTGTAGAGAATGCTGTCTCCTGGTATTTTGTAAGGAATTTTTTGCTAATGGTTGAAATAATTTTTCTAAGAGGCTAATGTGCCATGCCACTAAGTGCTATTGTTTCTGCTAATGATCAATCTTTGAACAATATTTTCTGGGTTATCTACCAATTATTTTTATATTACTGCCAATGAGAAAAATATCAGAAAATGAAGATTTCTTTGTTGCATGATCTGACTTATAGAAATATTAGAAAGGTTTAGACATTTCATGTCTATGCATCATTTCCACTAAAATAAGGTGATTTGGGGGAGTCACCAGAAAAAGAGCATGTATTTTCATGAGCACAGGTGTAGCTAACACAGCTTTGTGTTAAAGCAACAAAATTCTCTGAAAATGGAAATGACTGCTGTCATTCACCTCAGGGTAACCATGAAAGAAAGGGTGAGATGTTATTATGTGCTCGCTGCTGCCCATAGGCAGACCAAGCAGAGGCTTTGCTCTAAGTCTGGGAACATTCTATTTCAGTGCTAGAAAACCCTGTGTGTATGTACATATTTATGAGTAGTGCCCAAAATCCAGAGATTTCAGCATGTGCTCTAATATTAAAATGGTAATAGAGAGATGCTCTTAAAGCTTTTTTGTACTAAGAGTTGGTTTTTAACTTTTTGTATACATGAGTAAGACAATAGATACATTAGCCATTTGCATCTAAACTGTAAATATTTGTTATGATTATTTAAAGTTATTTTGGGTTTGCATTTAGATAATGTAATTTCTTTTCCTTCAACTTTTTAATCAATCTCTTTTTCTACCCTTGTTTTAGTACTGCATGCATACAATTCACATGTGGATAAAGTAGAAACATGAAGGAAAATATCAATAACACAAGGGAAAAACTTATTTAATCTAAAACATGCATGACAGAAATCCATGCATTTTTTTTCTGAATGTGTGTCTTCATTTTCATGAATTCTGGCTGATTCTCACGTAGAAGTTAAAAATGCATTGTGATAGACAAACAGAGTGCTCAGAGGCCATGTCTCACTTGAAAGGTGTGTAATTATAGGGCACCAGTTTCCAGCTGAAGGGGGTCTGCTTGAAGAGGAATAAAAGTATGCTTCTGACCATGTCTATCAGATAGATTAATACCTGATGATATTTTACCTTTTCAATATCTTACCTACTACAAAATACTGCAGGGATCTTGGTGATGAGCTGGCAGAAACTTTCTGACTAAATGAAATATCCTTTTTTTTTAGGTATAATGCTGTAAATTTCAACAATTTAGTTTCATACACCTGATCATGATTTGTTCTTCCTTTAAAACAACTGGTCAGCAACAGACTACATCCTTTGAACTGTCACAGGTAGATTTAAATATTTTCTCTGCCTGAATCAGGTACAGGGGGAAAAAAGGTAGAGGACACTCATACCTATGCTCTAACTAAACGTTCTAACTTGTTCTAGAACAAAATCAATAGTCCTTACAGGTATTGTATGTTGGTTGTGGATAAAAATTTGACTGGATCATGGTGCTGGATGCTCCTCTTTGGATCTCAGAAATGTTGCCATATCATTTTGTTCAAATCAAGCTTATTTCATGGAACCTTCTGGTTTCAATGTCTCTTTCTAGTTTCAATAAACTTTTTTTTTTTTTCCCCCAAGAATAAACTCTATCGTATGTGCTCCCACATTTTTAGAACAAAAAATCTGACAATCAGAATTTTAGAACAAGGATGAAGGCTATATTTTCAGTTTAAATATCCTTCACTTTGAAAAAGAACAGAAGGCATTTAACTTCATAACTAACTATTATTTCTAAGAAAATATGAAATTTTGAGATTTTAATTGTAGAAGTTTTATATATACACATAAATATATACATGCATGTGTGGACAAAAAGAGGCAGATATATTCCTAAAGCAGTTTCTTATGTTTCATTATAAATTGAGAAAACAGTCTCATAAGTTTTCATTTTTATTCCAGAAGTAATAGCTATAATTTGTAGCACTATTTTCCCCTCTTAACTACTACACTGAAAAACTGAACACGTCCTTTCGACCCACATTATGTTACTGCTGGAAATGCCTACTGGTTACTAGAATCAAATTTAAAACTTTCCACTGACATTTGGCTATTTTTTTACCCTCGGAGTTCACAGAGGATTTCTTTATCTGTTTCTTGTGAATTTTTTTTTTTCTGTTTTCAGTATTTCACAGTCTCCAGAGAGAAGCAATAGCTCCCATCACAAGTGTGAGTACACCCTCTTGATTGGGGAAGAGGTGGAAAGAAGGCGAAGGCAGATATAAATAAGACCAGGCAAGTGTTTCGCTGGTGGCATTGTCACCAAATCATTAACAGCATGTGTTGCAGCGTTAAAAAGATAGTTTTTCTTGATCTATTGAGGCTTTTGTGTAGGGAGATGCAAGAGATGGAAATACCACTGGTCACCAGTGTGAGCTGGGGTGAGTGGACTTCTGTAATGTATAGGATTTGCCAGTAAGCCTCCAGTGTTTCCCCTCTGAATGAAAACAAGCTTTACCCTTGATAAAAATCAGAAAATTCTTTTTAGAAAAGCCATTCAGAGTTTTGTTTCTGCTCTAAGGATCTAAAATTGAGAGACATGGCTCAATAAAGTTTTAACTTGCATGACAACAGATTGATAGTCCTTTATGAATTATCAACTAGATCTGATAGCTCAGTTATGTCTTATTGTTGTTTTTATACTGACTAATTATTCTCAGCTCTATGAGTTAGCAACAATACTTATTGGGTTATAAGGGAGAGAAGTCTACAATAATGTCCCAAGGCAAAAGAGGGATGTCTTTATAATGACCATGGTAGCATCATACATTATGCTCATCACCATGGTGAACTTTTATATACATTAAAATTAATATACACAGCAGTTGCTATCTTGTCTCAGAATTCAACTGCTTTCTCCTCTCCTGTGCACAGCCTTTTTTTTGTTTCATGAAGTACTAAGACTGAACAATTTATATGAAAAAATGGTTTTAGATTTTTTCTGTCTTCCTTGCTTTTGTTTTTTCCTTTTTTTTTTTAATGTTTTAAAGGGTACCTCAGGAAAATTTCAGAATTAACACTGATCAGCATAAAGAATAGGAAATAAAAGAGACTTAGTGCTTCAGGGAACTTGTTCCCTTTACAATTTGTTAGTACAAAGTTGTATTAGAGTCACAGCTTGATGGAGGAAAAGGAGACACACACAACAGATTGAACATACTGTTGTTGTGTATTCTGGAATCAGGCTACATTTGTGCTAACAAGTCCAGGATCCCCTCCCAGGTACTGAAACTAATGTGGCATGGAGCTCCTGAGCTGCCAAACCCAAATGACTTTGTGCAGACTGACAGTGAGTGTGCAGCCTGTATTGTTCAAGCCCTGAAACAGGGCCAGGAAGTGTTTGGGACAATTCCAGTTGACAGGAGCCAATTCTACACCAGGGAGTTTCTCACAGTTCTAGTGGTACCTGTTTGCCAGGGCTCAGCTGTAAGAGAAGGGAATACAGGTGACATGGCCCCTGATGAGTCACAGATAAATCCAATAAAGATAAGTGTGATAAAAGGGAGTGAGTTAGCTGGGGAGGGGAGAATCATGAAGAAGAAGGATCCTGAGGAGAGAGAATCCCTGCAGTGAGGTCAGTGTGGGTGTGCAGTCAGAGCTGTTGTTGGAACCTGCAGTCACAGTCTAGCCAGGTGAGAGCTGCAGTCAGAGTCTGCAAACTGATCCCTGCAGTCAGAGTTCAGCAGGAAATAACCAGCAGTCAGGGGCTGCAAGGGAAACCTCCAGCAGGAGCTGCTGCAGCCAGAGTCAGGCAATGGTTGGGGTCAGGATGGCTGAGCTGTAAAGGGGAATAAACCAGGACCCTTTTCATGCTGTGATAAAGAAGAGGTCTGTGTCTAGGCTCATTTCTACCCTCTAACCAGAGGGCTTCTGCAACACTCAGCAATAGTTCTTGTCCTAGGAATGGTCACTGGCTAGTATGGCATAATCTTCATGCAGTATCCCTGACACATCTGCTCAGAGTGGGATCCTGAAACTATTTCTGTATAAAATCTTATGATTGTGCCAAACGTCAGTTTAGTCCTTATTTAACAACAGTCTTTTAGTCACATCAGACACATTTCAGCCACTTTCTTTCATGCTTGTTCTTATTAGATTTACTTTTTTCTGCACCTCCTTTTTAGGGTGATAACCAAAATACATTATGGTACCAATAAATAAAGTCTAAAAGACCATGAGTATAAAGGAAAAGGATTCAATTTGAAGTTAAATTTAGCAGATCATTGACTGGGCTGATTATTTTGTTCCATTTAAGTTCATTTTTCCATCATTCCATGAATATTCCATTTCCCTTTCCTGCTCTGTACTCCACTTTTCTCCCAAATATACTCTGATCATCACCCACTGCAAATTTGTCTTACGAATTTCTAACACTTTGGCTTCTAATCTTCTTCTATAGATATAATGATTCCATTTCAGTTCTTATTCTCTGGTCTCTTTCTTAATACTTCTTTTGAGTTAATGCTGTTAATTAAAAGTCAAATCATCTATTTCTTCCAGAAGGAAATGAATTATTTCCTTACAAAATTGACTGATGCCTTTAGGAAGAGATTGCTTTTTGAGGTTGCATCTATTAATGTCTCTAAACACAATTGTTTTATTCAGCTATTTTTAATTTATAGGGAAAGAGTTCAGGATTTTTGTGCTATGTCAACATAAACAGATCTGATGCCACTGTTTTTTAAAAAAAAATTAAGAGATTTATTAGGGAAAAGATATCCTGTCTCTTGCCCAGCAACTGCCAAGCTTGTCGTATTGTTTAACAGTAGTCAGGAAGCATCACGCTGACACCAGTAACATTCTTTGTTCTCCCTGTCAGTCTCAGACTTAATTTTTTTGATGTTCTTCTGTCAGTGTCAAAGCTGGCAGCCACAGCAGAGTGGTCTGACAACCCTGGAAGTCAGGGTTTAGGGGAGCACTACCTTAGAGTGCCTTCACATTTCATATTGCTGCTTCAAGATGTGAGAGAATTTGTTAATTTAAGATTCTCTTGTACTGTAAGCTTGTCTCAACCCTTCAGCAGCAAATGAAATCCCCTCTAGAAGTTGTGATGTGTAATGAACAATTATGCTTACCTGTCTTTATTAGGCTGTTTTGCCTTTTCCTGCTGTGATGGAAACAGGGACAGATCTGCCAAATCAGTACTGCAAATCTCAAAGGTAATTAAAACTTAGATTTTACAAACGATTTCTACTACTCGAAAATAACACAGCAAAGTTTTCTTTACACAGTGTTCTGTACTGAATGCTCTTGCCCAGAAAATCTTGATAGACAAAATGCTCTTTAACATTTTCCAGCAATATTTAGATGGCAATTGGAAGCGCATCCTTGCTATCTGGCAGGAAGTGTTAGTACTTTGAATATGCAGCACTTGTTCGTTTTCTTCTTTTGTCAGAAATGTTCATTTTTAACTCTGAAGGAGTCACAGAAGCCTCCCTGATAGCTATGAAGTATCCTAACAGGCACCAAAAGCAGAAAGGGTTATATTTAACTAGGGATGTGGGCCTGAAAAGAACCCAATGAGAACGTGGTAAAAAATAACAGGCTTTGCTGGAGAAATGAAATGGGCACTGCAATAACAGTGTAAATGTCCCTCCTAGCATTTATATCAAATTACAGTGAAATAAGGGAATGTTATTGGAATCCAACAAGCCAGTCTAGTAAGCTTTATTTTGCTTTTCATATCCTTGTTCTAGCACAAATAAAAAGACACATCTGCCACATAAAACACCAAACTCCTAACATTGCTTACAGCAAAGTGTGAACAAAATATTTAATGAGGTTCTATAATGCTCATACAAAGAATACAATGATCCATGTTTCTGCTTTCTTCAATATATTATGTATATTTATATATATATATGTTTTGTTTTGTCCCTTCCATATCGATTGTCTTCTTCCATTTTAGGTTTCATTATAGTTCAACACATTTTCTCAAATCAAGGTTATCGATATACACGGAGACAATCAATCCTAATAATACCCAACACTGTGCTACATCCTTCAAATAAAACCATTTCCATTCAGGACCAGCCTCTGCAAGGGAAGCCTTTTCTTCATAAACTGAAGTTATGACCCTGATTCAATTTCTACACATGCATGGGACTAAAGCAAATATATGGCCTTGTTTTGATTTGTTGTTGTTGTTGTTTGGTTTTTTAAGAGTTTGGCAATATTTATTATCAATAGAAACTTTTTTTTTTGTAACTAGGGAAACTCATTCTCTGCGGCAAATGTACACTTTTCTGCCAGGTTTCTCAATAAGTACCACATACTGTTTTGGGCTACAGAGAAAGCAAAGCAGTAAAAGAGCCAATATTTAGTGATCTAGTGCCATGTAAATATCCTGCTTCCCTGTGGAAATAAATTTTGTCCCATACAGATGTCTTTGGACACATATAAGAAGATGCTACTCTGAAATATTTTGTCTGAAGGCACCAAGGGTAAGTGAAACAACCAGATCTGTGCACTTGCAAATGCCACTTACTGTGTGCAAAATTTATACTGCTTATTTATCCTGGGTATAAACAAGCTCATCGCTTAAAAAAAGGAAAGAGAAACAAAGGTAGTGGAGAGTTGTTCACGTAAACATGCTAGCACTGTTTTTACACAGTGTAAATCTATTTCTGTTAAACAATTTGGCAAATACTCCTCTCTCATATATATATATATATACACATAAAAAAATGCCAAGCAAGCCACAGGAAAAAGAAAATTATATTCAAATATTTTAAAGTTCAACTGGAATCCATTTAAAATGTTCACTTCTGACAAATACACAGAAAAGTGTGACTTCCCCTAATAATCCATTTCTTTATAAACTCTTTGGATTGACTAAGAAGGAACATTTTTCTTCAGAGGTTCTGTTCACCACACTCAAAATTTATTAAGTGTATGGTAGCAGCAGTTCACTGCATCTCTCGGAGTGGAACAGTTTAAGGAGAACAAGATAATCCCTTAAGGTGAAACTTACTAAACTAAAAATCTTCAGTATATTCTTCTCACAGAAATTCCTCTGGCCCCCTCCTGATTTCAAGACAGGTTTTAGTCTCTTACCTAACGTTAATTTTAATTACCTTTTCCAAGAGGATATTAAAAAAAACCCAAAAAAACCCTGTAGATCATCAGCTTTACAGAGACCATTTGCAATAGAAAACCTTTGGTCTTGTTTCCACATAAGAACAAAGGTTTCCTTCCATTTTCCAATTAATTTTACCCAGTCCAAATTTCTACAATTTTTTCTTTACTCTTCTTTGTTTCTCCTTACTATTTGTGGAGACCCTTCTCAAGAACATTGCCAGCTGCGATTGGATAATTTGGATTATGACAATTTTACAATAGCTCTGTTTCTCATAAAGAAAAGTTCTCCCCCTTTCGTGGCCTGTAAGCACTACCTGAACCAGTCACCTGATGTTCAGCTTGTGCATTTGTTACTGCTTTTCAGTGGTCATACATCCTGTCAATAATAAATCAGGTAGCCATTTATATACAGCCTTTAAAAATAAGTAACAAATAAAATCCTGTAAATGGAAAAAAGACAAAATCTTGGTTCTGTTTCTCTTAAAAAACCCCACAAATATTTGTAAAGAAGTGTTTGAAACAACTTTACATTAATTTTCATTTCTATGTGACATTGTGAAATAAAAAAAGAATTCCTGTGTTTCAATTTAGCATTTAATTTTTACCTTTAGAAAACTGTTTTTTTTTAAATCAAGGAAGGATCTGGTAAATATTTTTCTCAGCTCCACTATGAACTTTTTTTTTTTTAATTATTTTCTGGTTTTACATAATTTGTTCTTCTGTGCCTGGTTTTCTTATCTGAAAAGCAAGATCATTAAAAACAAAATAAAAGGAGCTGTACATCTGCAGTTTGCTCTGGAAGGAAGCTGAAATTCTACTCAAGGGTTTGCATTGGGAGCCAGAGCCTGGAATAATTTCTTCTTTCTGGACACCAGTATTGTCAGAATGTCACCCAAAGGCTCAGTTAATAAGAAAAGGCGTTGTCTAGGGAGGACATGGTTTTATTAATGTTAATACTGAAAAAAAAAATATTTAGAGAGAGTCTTGTTTGTTTGTTTTTGTGTTTTTGCTTCCTGGTGTTATTGTATCAGAAGAGAAAGTGCTGCTGTACTGCAGCCACTTGGGAGCCTTGGGTTTCTTTCAGCTCCAGTCTTCTGGAGTGGCTTCAAAACATAAAAGTCTGGACATCTCTTTGAGCTGTGAATAAATACAGAAACATCTGATATGCTTTGGCCGTTCTCAATTTTATTGGTAGTAAACACAGTAGCTGTGATTGTGTCAATGTTTATAGTAAGGGGTTACATTATATTGGAAAAAGACAAGCATTGTTTTTCATTACTTTAGGGTTTGTGCCAAAAAGGGAGATATCAATAAATATATATATATATATTTATAAAGATCACAAGATTTCTAATATGAGTGTTTAAAAAAAAATCCACACATTTAAATATTGTCTGATTTGATATTGCTTATGGCACCTGTAGAAGCTGGAATGGGAGTTGTCATGACACCTTATTGTGTTATTCCAAACAGATTTTGACAGTCTTAATAACAGTTCTAATACACCCTAGCAGGTTTTCTGTTTCTGACAAAACATGCAACGTGTTCTATTCCTGGTTTTATTTGACTTCTATTTATTAGGACAGTCCAACTCCTCTTTAACACAAAATTAATTTCCAGCCCATGATTTTCTCATTTCCAGATATTCAAAACTATATTTCCTTTATGTCTGGTACATTTTGAGAAAGTCAGATTTCAATTTCAGCTTCATTCATCCTTATAATGAGAAGGACTGTATAGAGAGTTCTTCCCATCCCTTCTAGTTACAGTGCAGAGAAACCAGAAAAGGGGACCAAAAGAGTTTGTTTCAGACTGAAGAAAATCTATGAGCACTGCAAGAAAGGCAACTGTCGTTATCCATCCTTATTACTTCCAATGTCTGGAAGTACTGAGGGAAGGGCTTAAACTTCCTCAGTGAAATACATGATGTCTACTCATCTTTGTGACAGAAATAAATGTTCCAAGCGTATCTATGCTATGCATTTCCAGAACTGTGGCTGTAAAGGTTTCTTTAAAGGCAAGAGATTCTTTCAAATGTTAATAAGTAAATTCTTTGGAGAGTCAGGATTAAATAACAGGGTGATGTATTTCAAACTCCTACTGAAAAGTTTAGTGGAAAATGCCAGAGATGATTTAGACAGAGGTTTCTGAGAACGGGGAGTTGTCTGACAACTCTTTTAATAGGCAGATGCATCTGAATGAAAATCAAATGCCAAGAATACCAATGAGTTTTCTGTGTCACAGCTTTTGTTTAGATGTTGGGTTTTTACTATTTAAACACATAGAAGGAGTTATTTCTCTCTGTAGGGCTCTGTGAAATGGGAGAATGATGCAAGTGAGAATTGGGATGATGAAAAAATAACATGCAAACTGTTTAATGGGACCTTTTTCATGCACACAGGCAAAATCTAGCAGTTAATAAAGAATACGGTGTTTTCTCAATAGTAGAAAAAAACCCAGAAAAAAACCACAAATTGATTGCTTGCTTGGCGTTTTTCAATCAGAAGTGAAAAATACATCTCATTTCTTTTTTTTTTTTTTTTTTTCCTAGTCAAGGTTTGGTTTTTTGGGTGTTTTCTTGGTGCAGATCCTACTCCAAAGATCAGAAAATACTGATTACTTTTCAGTCCCATACCTTATCTTTCAGTTTTCAGGAAGGAAACAAAACATTCCTCTCATTCCTTTGTCTTTTAGAAGCACATAGTAGAGGAAATAAGTTTAATAATAACTGGGTTTTTTGTTTGTTTGTGTTTTTTTTTTTTTAATTTATTTTTCACTGTATTTTTCAAAATGTTTTATAACATGAGGCTTTGTAGCTGAGGTCCAGTGAGATTACCCAGCCTCACACAGGGTCAATGCCAAAGCAAGGGCTGCAATTTTGGCTCTTATTTGGCTGATTGGTGTTTTGCATGTGAGCTTACATGATGGCACGTTCAGTAGGAAAGGAATTTCACTGTCTCCTTCACAATTTTCAGCTACGCCTTCTGTGTCCCAGAATTCCTACAGCATGTTTCTCTTGTCATTTACTAAGTTCCTTTGTTTAATTGCTTGTTTGCTTTATTACAGCTCCAATTTTCACATGGCACCTGTGTTTTTTCAGGTGTGATGAGCCAGGTGCTTCACCCTGCCTTTCAGTGTAATGGCATGGCAGTTGGGGAAATTGAAAAAATAAAGAAAAATATGCAGGTCCAAGGTGGTGTGGGAGTTTCCAGCTTATCAGAATAAATGCAATTTATCAGGAAAGGAGAGAGATGTATAAAACCTTGTTTGGCTCTATCAGTACAAACAGGATGTTCAAGGAAACAAGAATGTATTTACACATTATTCTCTAAGTCCAAAAAAAAAAAAAAAACAGAAAATCCTCCCAAAGCACCTGCAGAACTTCAGCAAAGCTGCTGATAAGTGTTTATGCTAAATCTGCAAGGAATGAGCCTCAGTCTTGGTACTCTGTGGGAAATCAACAGAGAAGTAGCCAGGTTCTGTATCCTGACCTGGAAGAGCTCCAGATCTTGGGGCTTTCTTTGTGCAAAAGTTCCCCAAACAGCTGCTGGCATTTCATTTCTCTCAGGTAATGACTCACCTGCTCACAAGCACCATTTCTCAGCCCTGAGGTTTGGGTACCTCTCACAGTCTGTATCATTCCTCTAAGAACTTATTTGAACCATTTTGCATAAATTCCTTCCATTTTTAAAGGCTACTGGTAAGACTATCAACAGTTTGTAGCAGAGAAAGAAAAGAGACATAGCAAGGTGACAAGATATGAAGAAAATTCAGGGTTGTTGATTAGAACTTGAGCCTAATTGCTTAAAGCCACCTTTATGTAGAGATGGTTGGACAGTCTATTTAAAATCTCTGACATTCTACATAAAATGCATTTCAACCATGCCTTGTTCTGCTTTTCATGATGAGAATCTTTTTTTTTTTTTCAACAGGTATCTAAGTGGGTTTAAATATTGACCATTAATTTACCTGCTCTCCTAGGGGCTCAGGAGCAAACTGTGAAAATTTTCTTTTCCTAGAATAAAATTATTTCTGTGTGCCTGAAAATCATTTACCTACAAATAATTTTTTATTTCCAAAACTTATATACCTTAAAATATTTTTTCCTTTCTCTTTTTCTTTTTTTTCTAATTCTATGAAGTAGATCATGCAGCTGTTTCAAATAGTAAAAGCAGATCACGTGATGGTTATCTATCAGAAGGTAGATTCCTTTATTTCAATAGATAAATGTGTATGTCTAGACCAATTTTTTTTAATACTCCTTTTTTTTTTCGACATTTCCATAGAGTAAGAAGGAGCTCTCCTTTCTGATTAAACTCTTGGCATCAAATAAATTTAAATACAGATTGTTTTCCCCATCCTGTTTTAATGAACCATGCTTCAGCTTTCCCAAAGGATCTGGAAAATGCCTTATAACTAGTTTTGATTAGCTGCTTGTTAAAATGTCTGGTTTTGACTAATATTTATAAAATTTTATTTTATTTAGATTAAGTTTAGGCTTTTTTCTGTGATCCGTGTCCCCAGCTTAAAAGTAGAAAATGTAGCTACTAAATAACTCTCCAGCAAAAGGTATTGATGCCCTAATGTCCAGTCTCAAGTGTCTTATGTAAGTAGTTAAAAAAGTAAGGAAAAGTAAAATGTAATTCTGCATTTCTTCCAGACCACAGTAACAGAGCACTTCACTATTTAATATAATATCTCTTCAGCCTGGGTGAAATTAAAGATGACTCCAATTATTTCTAGGGGGAAAGTCAGAATGTCAAGTTATTTTTTCAAGGCTATTTTTCCTTTGTTGCATTCTGTACTCCTATTTTTGTGAGCTAAGCAGATAGACTCAATCTAATCATGTCTGGAAGTACCAAAAGAGCAGGCCACAAAGTATTCTAAATTGGGTGATTTGGAGAGCAGCCCACTGTGCAGCGTTTAGTGGGAATGCTGCAGCTCCTGGCTGCAGGCGGGTGGCTCCAGTAAGGGCTGATTCACAGGGAAAGGAGGAAAAAAGCCTTTATTTCAGTCTGAAACTGTTTGACATGAGAGCACAACCCTAATTCTCTTTCTCACTTCGTCCGAGGACCCCTCAGCTCACAGACTTTCTCCTCTGGCCCTGCCAGGGTGGATGGTGCCAGCATGAAATCCCACCACGGTGAGATGTCTGACAAAATTCGATTTGAATGAGGTTTCTGTGAAGCTTGAGAACCGGACACAAATTTCTGATACAAATTCTGCTTTTGGTTCATACCTAACAGAGACAAGATTTAGCTTTCCCAAGTCTCACCTTAAGTAACAGACACACATCTATATATGCTTAAAGTGTATATAAATGTGTAAGAGGAAAGATATTATTGGAATCATGTAAGTTATGATTTTAATGGCTCCCTAAGGAATTTGGTGGGTTTTTTTTCTCACTTTAAACAAGTATTTTTCAGGTCAGCCTAAAATAAAATAAATCAGGTATGCCATATGTCTTAAAATATTGGCATGACAGTTAATACCCAGAATTCTTCCTTTTATAACTCTCAGTGGATTCTGGAGTTTTTGTTCATAAGTATTAGTAGGAATGACATATAATATTAAGATATGTTTTATAGCGTTTCCACATAATTTTAGAACTTTTGAGAAATTTATCAGTAATGGGGGTCTTTTCATGCATTTGGTTTATCATGGGGTTTATGTGGTTGCAGTTTACAAGTTTCACAAAGGAAATTTTGTGAAAGGTTTTAGTATTTGTACTTCCTTGTAACCTGGGTGTGAACTTTCCATTATGCTTACATTGCAAACCTCTTTTCATGATGCATAATCATATACCAAAGTTAGAAACCTCTTATCAAAAATATCCTGTTATTCCTCTCTTTAATGGATTTTTTTTTTTTATCCTTTTCTTGGTAATCTGGCATGAAGAGGGAACAGATTTATCAGAGCAGCTCCTCTGCTAAAGTAAGCTCTTGGACATTTAACGCTGTGTGAACTAACAAAATTTGACTTTTTCACAAATTTTTTGTCCCCTTAAAGTCATGTTTCACTTGCAGAGTCTGATCCTGATGCAAGACTACTTCCTCTTTGCTGTCCCTGCTCAGTGTTGGAATCTTTGCCCTTTCATCTTGTAAGTCTGGGAAAGGGAACTGATACCACCCCTTTGAATCCAACTCACTAATAAGGCAACACAATTAAGTGTTTCACTCAATTTCAGCTGCAGTTATTGATAACACCACACTTACAGTGAGATCCTCATGAATGGGGCCTCTGAGCTACAAGAAATCCCCATAAAAGCAGAGTTATGCTCTGGGTTCTGCTTTGTGCTTTGTGTTCTGATATCAGCCCTACTTTTTCTCACTTTCTTTTTATACAGCCAGTATATTTCTAGGAAAATTGCAAACATGACAATCCTTCTATCCTGAAAGACTTTATACCACGCAGCAACCTACAGCAAACCAATTGTTCAGAAACACAGTTTTGAAAAACAGGACTAAATTTAAACATAACCCTCCTTGGCTATTAAGGCACAGACAAGATGAGAGCTAAAGGTTACTGATTTTCCTGAAAGGTGGTGGGCAGCAGAGTTAAAAAGCTTCTCTAAATGTGTTGTGTGGGAACTTGATTTTTTGAAATAAAAATTTGTAGGAGCTCTCCAAGCTGTTTTCCCCTCGGGAGTCTGCAGAGCATTTCATTAGAAATGAAAGGTTATAGGCAAGCCAGTGTTCGCACCATTGACCTTTCACTAGATGGCTTTCTAAAGCAGAGCTGAATGTCTCTAAAGGATGCAAATGTATTTTCTTCAAAACACAGCAACTCTGAGCCTTACATGAAAGCAGTCTAATTTAGAGAATTACAGGATTGTTGAGTTCAATCCAGTGTATTGAAGAGCTCTGCAAAAAGAAGTTTACCTTTTCTAATTCCGACATGGCTTTTTCATCCCTCGCTTTGCCCTTTGCATCAATAGTTTTCCTCTTTCTTGCTTTAACTTCTCAGTGTGGGTTTAGGGGACTGAAGCTGAGAAAGCAAGAGAAGTTTTCATCAAACATCTGCTTTTGGTATTGATTGCTGGTTTGAGTTATAGATGATGCTTTAGTGGGTGAAAGACTCCAGCTGGTCCCCCTGTTCAGGGGGCAAAGAGAATTAAAAATAAAAGGTTTCTGCAGTTGCTATCTGTCCATGTATTGACACCCCAGGATTTGTTGATGCTTTCAGAGAACACCACCTTGCTTTTTTAGGTAAGCACTGAAAATGTTTAATGAGCAAAAGCATCATTTCCTTCTCAGGGGCTGAGAGAAGTTGGAGAGGATTTTTTGGTTTTCCATGGGTATTAACACTTAGAGGTACTGGGAAGGAACATGACATAAAATTATAAAAGTTCTATTCTTTCCTGTATCTCTTGTCTGAAATTGGTCCATTTCAAGAAAACAGAGGTTAAATATTTGTTGTGTGATAAAAAGAATAACTTTGTGGGTTTGCAGCTCAGAGGAAAGAGATATCCAGAGCTCCCAGCTAAATGTGTTCATCACAGAATCAACTGAGTTGGAAAAGACTTTTGAGATCATTGAGTACAACCTAGTTACTGAATGGTTGGGCCTCCCATGAGATCAGAGTTTCAATTTTATTCATTAAAGGTAGGAGTTTCTGTGTGAACTTGAGTGTCAACATGATCCTTACATCAGGCTTTGGAGAGTCTTAAGCATTTGATCAAATGAAACACAAACTACCAATTAAAATATTTTTGTGTAGTAATCATAAATCTTAATTAGTTCATTTGGCTTTATGTAGTTGTACAGACTTTTTAAAAGAATTAATTATTTTAAACCCACAGATTTACCTTATGTATAAGCTCAGCTTGTCTCCAGAATGGATACAAATATATATTAGACTTTGGCAATGGTACTTTCTGGATTTTGCAGCAGAAGTACTGACATGACATTTGGAATCACAACTGTCTCTTTAATGAAGCAAGACTTTAAAAAAAAAAAAAGGACAATAAACAAATCAATATTTATTTTTATTTTATAATTGAAGGCTATTGAATGTATCACAAAATGTCTATACTCAATTACATTTGTTTTCAACAATGCTTATTATAAAATGATATGCTGTATTAATTAAGATAAAACGTTATGAACTTACTGGACTAAACTAGTCTAATTGGCAGAACTCTGCTTAAATTGAATGCAGAAAGGCTAATGCTTTACTACTTAGCCTTAGGTAAATGTTATTTGAAAATGCGTGGCCTTTGGAAAACTATTTAAAGAAAGAATTCTGGTCTGTGTCATACTACACTTGCCATCTGGCCTTAAGCATTTGATTTATTTAAAAATGTCTCTGAAATAAGATTTTTCTTTTCTCATCTAGTACTCACCTTGCTGCTTTTCATTGTGACGTTCTTATAAGAACAGGTGTGAGGAAAAATAACAAAATGGGATATTTTCTTTAGACTTTCTCAGGGAATATCTTTAGTTGGAATTTCATGAACCTCTGATTTCCTATTAATTATATGATTTTTGAAGGCATTGGATGTCTAGGAATGATAGCAGTTCTTGTTCAAGTGTAATACCTAAATTGCCAGGTGTTTATTCAATGATTGAAAATTGATTTTCCAAGGCTCCAGAAGACTTTCTCCATTTAAAGATAAGATTCAAGATACAGAGACTGGTAAAGCATGGCAAGCTCTTTCAAAACCTCCAAGCTTTGTGTTTGTTTATGATCTGTATGCTAGGTTCAGTGACTACTGTATTGGCTCAATTTATTTAATTTAGTAAATTACGTAGCTGTTCAACATGATTTAGTTTAATATCGATATGCTCTTTGGACGGTACGTTTCATTCAATCTGTGATGTATTTCATGTAGCAGGTGCGGTGAGTTTGATTCAATATATTAAGTATCTGATTAGATAGGTTATGTATCTGATTTGGAATATGGCTTATTTAATAGACTGTGCATTTTTTTTTTCTGGGTAAGCCGCAGTAAATTCTCGATTTATTTAATCCAGTATGTGATGTATCTACAATATACGTAGTTGTAGTTAATGTTTTTATGGGAGTCTGTAATTCATCTGCAATATTTCTGAATTTTGAATAAATTGTATCTCATTTATATCCTCCGAGACTAGAAGGAGGATAAAAATACATTAAATCACAATGCGAAGAATACTGAGCAAGCTCATTTGTAGTGAATATCACTGGATGCAATCACACTTTATAAATGTTGCCATTTGTGAAGTATCTTGAATTCCAAGTGGCCTTCACAGTGCCACAGCACTGTACCTCAGACTGCATGTTCCAAAATTATTGGCTAGATAAAAACAATCTATTAGAGACACTTGACAGCAATACTGTAAACCCTCTTGGAGGACACATTTGCAGCACTTCTTTTATAACCCTAAGAAATTATAGTGAAGACAAGGAACACAATAAAACTCAGAAGATCCAGGCCGAGATCTAGGCATGTTGTTTGCTGCACATCCTAAACTCTGTTAACTGAATTCTGGAATTGTATGGTGTGTCAGTATCTTCACATGGTTTATAGGGTAAGTCCTAAAAGAATGATTGACCTCTTCAGTGGGTAGGAAAGCTAAAAAAAAACCCCCAAAACATTTCAGATTTCACAGCTCTAATATTGAAATCTGTTTTTCAGTTGATAGTACCAAAAAAAAAAAAAAAAAAAAAAGGTCAAAACAAATAATCCAAAACTTTTGTTTAAGACATTTTAAAGAAATAGATATGTTTCCAAGAAAAGTCTTTGTCTCTCAGACCTGTTAAACTATTAATGACATGCAAAATTCTGGGTCAGATGTTTAACGGAAGAGACATCTATAAAAGTCATAGATAATTTCAATAAAAATTTAAACCTTAAGTTATAGAATAAGGAAAGGAAAAAGATAATCTGAAACCTAGAGAAGACAGTAAAATTTCAGCACAAAATTTGGTGCTGAAATTGGATCAACTTGTAGGTTTCATCCTAAATATTAGTCAGGGGAATTTCTGGAGTTCTTTTCCTAAATGCATGTTTGTGTTTAAACAGCCAAACAGATTTAGACAATTTTAGTATTTCCATGAAGAAGAAATTTACATATTCTCAATCAGAGGTGAAGGTGGAAAATTATATAAATGGTTATCTTTCTTCAATTAAATTTTAAAAAATCCTAAGGGAATTAGGTAAAATCATTACAGGGACTCAAAACCAGAATTCCATATTTCCTTTTACACTTGTCAAGAATATTTTGTATTTGACCATCTCTTACTGTGTAGAAGGAAAAAAAAAAAGAAAACCACCTTCAATTTTACAATTTTTTTTTCTATTGGGAGGATTTTTTTAATCAGTTACAGATGTGATCTTTTTCTCCCCTGAAAAAAATTAGTCCTCTCTGTCATTTGCCGTGAATAGCACTACATATCTACTTGATGTAACTTATGAAAGCAGGAAATGCAATTCTGCCTTTAAAGTTTAAAAGTGTAAAAATCCCTACCTACTCCTCCAGTGAGTTGATAGGATACTGAAGTGGTTTTAGTGTGTCAAGTACATAAATTTATCTCCATCTATGTTCCATGCCAATATAGAAAAACAGATAGCTAGCAGATAATTAGTTCTACTCCACAACTAATAGATGCATTCTAAACAGTGACAGATGAGTACTACTTTCTATTTTACTTTGCAATCCTAAAAAAGTGGCAAAATGCCACCAAATTAAAAAAAAGTGTAAAATTATTTAGATATTGGCTGGCTTGTAGCAAAGAGATTTAATACTTTCTGGTGCTTTAAAACAAAAAGTTAGGTGTGGAGGGAGACAGGAGGGAAAATAAAATATAATTCCTGGAAATTATTAGTAAAAAACATCCAGAAACTCCCTTCCCTTTATCCAAACAGCACTGCTGCAAGAAAATGATTCATTGTCCCTTTGTCACCAAAACGGATAAAATGTCACTTTACTAAAACTACATCTTAAGAGTGTCCTGGCCCATATTTGTGTATTCGTGCCCACCACCTCTCAGAATGTGGTGGGACAAATCAAAAAATATCAAAAGATAGAGGTATTGATTAATTTACCTATCTGAGTCCTACTGTGCTGCCTCTCACGTTACCATCACTGCCTTAGTGCTGTCCTGGCTCATGGTGCACTATTACTACAAACTGTAGGATAATTTCATTTATCAACCTTCCACGGCCAAAATAAAAGCTTGCTGAGGACTCTCCATTATGATGAGAGTTTTAGATTATCCCGCTTCTCCTCCAGGTATTCCTGCAGAGTGGAATGTGAAAGACACGGAAGCTGCACCTTTAATCATGAGCACCTTTTGGTAATCCTAATTTTGTCAATCAGCCTCGAGGGAGCCATGGCTGCTGATGCAATTTAACCCAACGTTAGGGCTGATCCAAAGATAGGTGTGCTGTAAAAGTCGCCAGCATGGCTCTGTCAGAGGCCTGATGAGTTATCTCTGACCAACGTGGAGCTGCTGGCAGAAGATAAATTTAGATGTAGTTAAAGAAGACAACTGAAGAACCCAGACTGACTTTCTCTGGTAAGACTTTATATGCCCCAGGAGGACTAGAATAACTATTTATAAAATAATGATTCTGCTGATGGATGTGAGGTGTAAAAGAAGGGTGGCAGTTCCCTTGTCTGGTGATTGACATCCAAAAATTGCTGTCAAATTCTGAGATACTTACTTGAGATTTTCTTAGAGTCAACAGAGAGAAATAGGCACCATCAGATAATAATTCTAGATATTTGGGATTATTAACTAACTGTTAAACCTTTAGCCTTATGTGAGAATAAATTTGTCTTAGTAATATTTTGCTAACAGTGCATTTCATAATCAAAGTATTGATAATAAATTACAAGTGTATGTAAGGCCTAATTTCAATTAGTTCAAAGCAAAGCTGATATTTTAATTATCATACATCATCTAGGATAATTCCAATCAGCCTGTAGTTTGAGGATTTAATAATGAAGACTGAAACAGTCTTGTTTTACATTTCATTTGGGTAGTTTCTGTCATGGGTACCATGCTATAAATTCCTTCGAGTTCGAGTTCGAAGAAACACTTCAGCAAACACCTCAAGCAACAAGTCAATTTCTTATAGTATGAGTTGTTTATACAAGATTCTGGAAGAGGTTTGTTTGTTTGTTTCTGTGTTTTTGCAAATAATTATTTAAAAAAAAAAATCTTTATTTGTACTGTAAAAGCACTCTGCCTCCACTGTTCATTCCTGGAAACTTGAGTAGGATGAGACCTCTTGGCTGTCAGACACTGAATGCAAACAGATAACTTCTTGTTTCTGTTCATATCATAATCAGGTAGTGCTTCCTTATCTGATTCAAAATTAATATAATGTAAAATTAGTGCTAAAATAAAAGTAAATATTTTATTCATTTATATTAAAAATAAAAATTTTAAAATAAAAAACAGATTTCATGTAATGCTTATGTAAAGATATCAAGGGCATTTTTGATTTATTTTCTTTTAAATATTACTTTGATTTTTCATAGGAGATGTTTTGACAACTACAAGTTTTGATAAATCAACAGATATATCTGAAATTCAGATTAAATGCATTTGCTCAGCTAAAATTTACTTGAGGTTGTTTCTGCTCAATCTCTTGGCATCTAACTGAAGCCTGTTTGAACTCTTAAAAATCCCAGGAGTTTTTCTTGGTTCACTTATAGTTTTCAACAGCTGCCCTGAAAGTTCACACAAAAACTCATACCACAAGAAATCAAACTTTACCTCTTGAAGACTTAGAAAAGTCTAAAGTGGATTCTACAAACCTATTCAATGAATGGTAAATTAGTAACTTTCAAAGTATTAGCAGAGCATGCTTAAAATTATAATCAGCTTAATTCAGAATTCTGTCAGTTAGTCTTATTTTAAGGGCCTGGTAAATTAGGCAAGCGTATTTCGTTAGTATTTTTTCAAATTTATGTGATGCTATATTTCAACAATGGTGCAGATAGAGATTTTAGTTATTACCTGCCACCAGTAATGACAGTGTTTAATGTTTATCCTCTCCAGGCTGTGATGCCTTCTGACTTTGTAGAGCCATGGGTATAATGTCATTGAAAAATCCAAGTACTTACACAGATGACTGCAATTAATGTTAAAGGGAACTGGAGATTTATACGTGCCACTGCCATTATCACTAATGGAAATTTCACATGTAAATTGCCATGCGTGGAAATAATATGCTTCTTAGTAGGCTTTATCTAAAAGTCATCTGTGCAAGCAGTCAATTTAAATCATTAATGCAGTCCTCTTACACCATGGCAAATATTTCTTTTTAAAAAATCAGGTTACTGATTTTAATGTTAAGAATTGTCTTTATGCTATTTAAATTATTGAAAATTAAAGGCTAGTGTACGCATGACTGTGGCACCAGCTTTCATTGATTTCCTGAGTTCAGAGTCAAACACAGCCTTAAAAACAGCATTGAGAATTCACAGCTCTTCCACAGCTTCCTTGGTGTACCTGCTCCCAGCAAACTGGTTTCCTGGAAGTGATGGGCATCAACAATGGCTGAGCTTCAAAAGAAAATTGCTAGCCCATTAGCACCAAACTGATTCCTTGAAGTGGTACCCAGATAAGGCATCACTGAAAGCCACTCATGGGGAAAAAGCCAACCCCATTGATCTGAAGGTAAGGTCTTACCCAGGGATGCTATTCCTTCCTCTGCAAATAATGTAGGCAATGAAAGGTAAAGAAGTCAAATTGTAATAAGCAAAGCTCTCTATTGTCTGGGAAAAATGCAAATGTCCTTGCAACTGTGAAGGGCACACAGTCCCATGAGAAGAAGGATAAAAGTTGGATCACCCAACTTTCATCACGTAGAAGTACAAGTCAGCTGCAAATTTGGGCTACTCTTTGTCACAGTTGCTTTGACAAGATAAAAGAGAGGTGTTAGTGCAGAGTTCAAAAACTCCTCTGAGATACACACGATGGAATTTGCATGGCAAGGTAAAAGGAGAGTGAAATAATTGTGGAGAACAAATCCAAGACTGCCAAACTTCAGTGCAGGAACAAGTGAATTGATAAAAAAATCAAATAAGTCACTTGCATTGGTAAAATTACAGCTGAACTGACCATGATTATCAAATGTAGTATAGACAGACATAGCTATTGAGAAGAAAGAGCTAGGACAATGAAACGGGGAGCCAGGTGTCTGAAAGGTCTGAAAAGGAAGGTTTCAAAATTAATGGAGTGTTCAGGTTTGCAGTCTTTCTCCCAGAAACTTCCCAATATTTTCTGCAATGCTGGCAGATAATCTTTTCCACATTTGTGCATTACTTCTCCAGTTCTGTCATTTCCCCACTTGTCTCTCAGGAGCTCCTCTTCTTTATGATTTTCTCTTGTATTTCAATGTGGTACAGCTTTTGAAAGCGTGAATTAGCTTCTTTCAGGTGTATTTAAACAGCTGTAGAATTCTGTATATGAAAATAGTGCAACCATATGTAGTTACTTTTATAGTTTTCTTTTCCTTCATCTCTAAGTGTCAGAGATGAGCATATTAAAATTCTTGCTCTGACCAGGATTCTTATGTGACATTTGACTGCTTTAATGCCTCATTTCTCTTATGTGTTTGCAGTGGTGAGGTCTGTGATTTGTAATCTGTTTTGTTGTTTTATTAGGAATTTCATGGACTGCAGTTCTCTTTGATTGCATCATATAGTGCCACATATCACTTTAAAATGTAAACCATTATGAGAGTCTAAACTAAATGTTCATTTAATTTCCCAGGCTAAAATGAAGCAAAATGAGACTAAGAACCATGTATTTAAGAACACATTTTCAGTGTTTCAGTGTATAGTGTAAACATAACAATGTATTTTCATGTCCTGAGGTGCTATAGGTAAAATTTAATGGAGAAAGTAGGTGGTACTTAATTCATTAAGCACATTTCTGAAGACATTATCTTTTAACTACAATGGATGTAAGTAGCTCAAACCAGAATTTTTAAAGTTTAAATTATTCTATAGTTAGGAATAGTTAAAAGTCACAGACATACTCATACACTTTTCCTTTCTGCCTTTCAGGAGCTTGTGCCTTTGGATGTTCAGAAGCTGTTTAAAATTCTGACACTGCTGTATCAGGATTAGGTGACATAGTTAATTGTTCTGTGTACTTGCTCCAGGTCAACATGCTGAAAGCCGTAGTAAAAAAAAAATGTTCTGATCAAGTTATTCTGTTTCTTTAATGATGTAAAAGTCATGTTTATTCAATTTACACAAAATTATTATGAAAGTCAATTGCTTATCTGTAGTATATTTCACATAACTCTTAAATTGGCATAGAATTTTTAATGTATCTTACTCATAAAGTAGATAGGGCTTAGAATAGTATTCTTAGAAAAGTTCTTTTGGAATGAAAAATGCCATTTCTTCTGTCTTAATCAATTTTCTGTTTAGCCAAACATATGTAGAAATTACAGCTTTTTACACAGATTTATTGCAGCCTAGTGAAACAATTTAATTAGTCAAATGATATCTTCATATATGATTATCAACTGATATTTTCAACTTTTAATTTATTCCAAGTGTTTCATACGCAATCTTCCTGGATGCTGTATGAAGAAGCATTGTAATTTTTGGAGACAATGGTACTATACTAAATTACTGCTTAAGAGGTATGAAGACACATAGTTTATAAATCTAGCTTTTCTTTTAGTCTCCTATGTCAAAGGTGCAGTGAAAGAACAGAAACCTCATGAGATGATGATGATGAAAGCAAGACATAAAAAATAATAAAATGCCATGAATTGCATTCCTAAATCTCTCCTACTATCAAAATCTGAGAGATTAGGTAGAAAAATAATGTTATTTACTCAATTTCCTTCTCAGGAAAAAGATCTATATCATACGTTTTGAGTTTGTTTTACACTGTTTTGAATCTTCCTTCATGCCCATTTTATCAAAGGTTATGATGAAAATGAAATGTTTATGTTTTGTTTTTATTTCCCCTGGGACAGAAAAATATTTACTTTTGTGTCCTGTGCATTTCCACAGTAACATTCAATTATTTTCACAGCAAACCTTCTCTTTCAAGCATAGAAAGGAACAGATGACTGAACACAACAAAAACCTTTCAGTAAGGGAAGCCATTTGGAATTTTGAGGACCCAAAGTGTTTCTTGCCCAATGGACTAAGCGTTTATTGAGGACAGTCATAAATAACTTTAAAATATTCCAGTGTGATAGGATGGAGCTGCAGATTAGGTCATCGTGGAATTATAATTCCCTTGCTTAATGATTTTACAAAATTGCCTGGCAATCCAACAAAGAGAAGGAGCACAACGTGGTGAATGCAGGCTAATTAAACCAATAATTGCTTCTTCTTGTGTTCCCAGATAATGTGCCCCTGATAATTTTAAATGAAGTTTTGAAGCTGACTTCTTGAATGAAATGCTGTGCTAGTTAGAGCTCCGTGTGCACAGAAATTGGCCTACTTCTCAAGGTCCCTGGCACTGCTCAGGCAGGGATTGCCACGGCACGCGGAGAGTGCGGGAATAGCTGTCCTGTGGCCTGGTAACGGGGCCCCAAATTCCTGAGTTCTCACTCCTTGCAATATTGTGACTAGATCATCTGATTTCCCTGAGCAATTCCGAAATTAGAGGCTGCAAATTAAGTCTTTGATGTTTTTTTTAAGGCTTAGGAAAAGATGCAAACTTCTGTGTATCTCAGGAATGCTGGTGTAAATCTAGAGTAACTCTGTCGAGACTTAGGAGGATTTTTTTTAGTTGTATCTGTGTCAAATGCAACTCTATGACTATTGACTGGCAGCTATGTTTAGAACTTGGGAAATATTTCACAAAGTCCCCAAGACTTTCAAGGTGATCTTCAAAGAGTTATAAGGAATAATTTTGAAAGTTTTAATGTTAAGCTTAGAGGATGATTCTTTATCAGTTAATCAGGTAAAAGGACTTCAGATGAATTGTAAGTATGAGCTCTGCTACGACATATATGTTCATCATGCTGTCTCACATCCATGTATCAATACATGTTGTTAAACATTACGTATTTTAGGTCACTTATAGTCTGACAGAACCTCCTTTCTAACATGAGTTACAATTTTAGGAAACCACAGAAGTGAAGGATCTACTTCTTTATCAATACCATTTGATACTAAACAATCTTGGGTACGTGTGTTTCTTTTCTCAATTGGTGTTTAAGGAGTTTTACTAAAATATTGAACTAATGTGTTTAATGTGTTTCAATTTTTTTTCTAAATTATTCTTTCATTATCTGGGTAGAAAGACACAACAAATTGGATAGCTTTTCAAAACATTTGCTCAACTATTATTATCTGGGCCATCAAAGTTAGACAAAAAACCTTACTGTGAATTGATTACGTTTCAGTGCAAGAGGATTGTATAATGTGTTAATCTGAGAAGTGCAATGCATGTTTTTGGATGTATGATGGAATTTTAAGCATTACCCAAAACTACTTCTTTAGGGAACTAAACCAACAAAAAACCCCACATTTGTAATTATTTTCTAGTACTGAGAACCTGCTTAAAACCATGGCTTCTGGAATTATGAATAGAGAGAGAATTATCTGTCATCACTGGTATCTGCCATATCATAGAATGCACATATGATGTGTGCTCTGAAATCTGCTCTAACAGCCTAAAAAATACCCCAAAAACCCAAACAGTCAAGGTCTGTTAGATCTCATGAGCTGAAATTCCCATTGGTATTCACAAAATAGAAGGCAAATCTGGCAGCAGATCATGCCAACAGTCACTTCTCCATTAATTCTTACAGTAAATGTTCATGACTGAAATCTATAACTACACAGTTCACAAGCTCACTCCCAGAATTTTTAGTCTTGTAAAATGATAAGTATACACTCAGGAATTGTGAAACTGCATCTTTTTGTTGGCTTTTTAGATAGAGATAGGTTCAATATATCTTAGTTGGCAGCAACTGGGCAATGAAAAGCAATATTGGTAGTGAGGGTTTTATTTTTGTTTGCTCTGTGTCTTGTTAAGCTTTACTGATATAAAACCATCTGTTTAAAAAGCTGTAAAAAACAGACTGCCAACACATAAAATCTAAACACAACAAAATAGTCTTAATATCTACTGGTTGATAACTCAGTTCAATGTTAAAATTGCTGAAGATAGAAGCATGGATGGAGAGGAAGACAATTAGCTTTAGGTAGGGATAAACCTTAGTTTCCAAATAAAAGACTTGACTATTTATGTTTGATGGTAATTTTTTTTTTTTTTTTAGTGAATATTTATTTGCACTCTGATATTATACTATTATATTAAATTGTCTGGAAATAGCTTAAATATTAAATAAAAATATGGGGTTTGGCTTTGTTGGACTATGCAGGACCAAATGTAGTGCAAGCAAGAAACAAACGGATAATACAAGCATTGTAAGGAGAAATGGCATAAAAGAGAAATGATCTCAACCATACCAGGACAATGAAAATCTCAAGGTTTTATAGGGTGAGGCATCATTTGACTGTTATCACTACCTGAGAAACAAGCTGAAGCAATTTTCAGTCATCAATTCTCGATAAAATGGTTTTTTCGATGTCTTTATGCCCGATACATTTTGAAGTAATATTGGCAAAATTAATGAGGTACTCTGAAGTTTTATGCATGGCTTTTTGTGAGTACTTTATTACTTTATTTAAATCTCACTGTAAATTGAAAAATTATTTGTAGTGGCTGTTATTTTTTTTTTTCACATGACATAGATCTGTTTCTAAAAAACCATAAATAGGCAAGAAAGTGCTGTATTATAATTGTAAGATCCTAATGCAAATGCACTTTAGTCATGCAACAATTACATAAAGATAATATACAAAAATTAAAATTTATCCTATGCATATACTAAATATTTTAAAGACATTTTTTCCATATGAGAAGATGGTTTACTAATCTATTGAATTTTTCACAGTGATCACTAAGTCTCAAGATAATCCATAAGCAAAAAAGTTTCCAAAATTAACAAAGTAAAAATTTAGATGCATCTCTCTTTACTTGGAGCTCACCAACATTCAGTAAGTAGCATTTTTGAGACTGGGTTTAAATATAGATTTGGATTTTTCCTAAATGCTATGATATATTATTTTGCATAAAATATTATCTGTTAGGAAATATGATATCTATAATTAAAATACCAAGAATACTTGTGTGCAAAGCTGTGTGAGAAAATACAGACACCCTTTATCAATAAAACCAGTAACTGGTCAGTAATGATGGACAGTTAAACAGGTCTTTATATGATCTGCCCAAACAGTTCCATTGCTGTTAATTAAAAGAGGACAACATACCAATTAAGAGAGGAAACAACAAAAACACTAAAATACAAGAAGGGAAATCATGGCAAAAATCATTGTCAGAAATTGCAGAAAAATAATTTTCAAAATAGAACCTTACTAGAGCCTATGAGGTAGGAAATTTTAATTTCGATGGATGCTCATGATTAAAAGATTTTAAAATTAAACAAAGATTCCCAATAAAGGACATATTTTCAATGCTGGAAGAATTTAACAGCAAAAAAATGTATAAATGGTGGTAAGAAATAAAAATATACCTGATCACAGCTTTGAGATATAATTATTAGAATATTGTAACTACTGGTGGCAATACATCACGAACAACAGAGATTTTCAGATAAAAAGAGCTACATGAATGATTCAGTCTGTAAAATATGTTTTGTACTAAAAAGATCAATCTATTTCATTTTTTTTCTGAGAGAAAATGAAGTGACTTGACAGCATATAACTACCTTCCTCAGACTTCTGAGAGTAGCTTCCTTATAATTCAAATAGAAAAGACAGAATGAGACCTGGAGTCAGACTAAAATGTAGTGACAAAAGTTGAGATAATTAGGCATTAAACATTTGGATTTTTGTTTATAAGTAAAAAGATTTAGAAATTTGTATGATTCTTTATGGGTACAGAAGTAACTCTTGTGTTTCATTTTAACTTGAAACAGTATTGATTTTAAATACATATGTTTAAAATAATTTACATGAGATTTAATACCATTAAAATAAGGCTGAGTGAACTTTTATTCATTACATTTACTTAGTATCTCTTCTTTTTATAAGTACACTTAAAATCAGTGAATATACACACAGTTGCTTCCCAGCCAGGCTTTAATATTTACTTGTATTCATTTTTAATGGCAAAGTAGCAGATGGTAAGACTTAAAGCACCAATCCCCTGGGGATTTAAAATAGGCAAAGATACGAGAAGAAATCAAAGGGAAAAGAGCAAAACAGATGTTGTGAAGCTGCTGCTGATGGTGAGACATGGGAGGATAAGCAGATGCCTTCCAACTTCACCAATCAGTTCTGCAAAGGTGTTGACCACTTGTGAGAGATTAGAAGATGGCGTTTGTTTCTCTGAACATGGATGAAATATTTCTCTAGGCTTTGAATGTAAATTGAAAGGAAGCTGGCTCACTGGCCCTTTTTCATTCCATCTTGAAACTACATTAAAAAGACTCCCACCTCCAGCTCCAAATATATTTTATACATACAAACAAACCTTCTCGCACGCTTCTTTGGAGATTTTTACTTCTCAAAACTGCCAGCAATTCTTTGGATTTTTAAGATTATTTTTAAACAGGCCATGATTGATAAATAGCCCATAATAACAAACAGTTATGACAGTTTTAGCATACTAGATGAGGATATTTGATAGACAGCACAGATTAATGTGCTGGCTCCTATGAATTCATGCCTCAAATAACAATGTATGATGAGTTTTGGGCAGTTGCTTGTTTACATCAGTGACATGTAATGTTTGGTGGTGTTTAAGCCAAATCTTGAATTTGTTTGAAGAATTTATTATACTAAATTGAACCAAAACATCAATGGACTTTCCAGTGGGGGCACAATCTGTTTTGTAGCTCCAGGAAGGCAAATGACCTCTTCTACCTAATAGGAAGGTGAAATCATGCTATCATGTAAGACAGTGGTCAATTTTTCATATTTCAACAGATGAAAAAGCACCTATGGCTGAGGCTTTGCAATATTCATCGGTAAATTCCAGGAGTTCCTCCTGTGATTCCAGGTTTTTCTAAGAGTTTCCTCTCAAACTAATGCTCCATGTATAGATGGTTGGCAGTTTTAGAAAGTCTTCCTTGAGAAATATTGTCTATGTAAGGATGGTGATTAGTTTTGCAGTAGTCATCATACTCTCAGTGAGAGTATTTTTCCTAAGGTCTTAAATTGTGTTTTGTACTCCCAAGCATTAAATTTTCATCTTTCCATTGCTTGTAATAAAATAGACTTTCTGTGGTCTGTTGCAGTTCATGTGATTTGAAGGTGAATATATTTTAAGATAACTAAACCACAGTAAATGCTTTTCAGTCAAGTGCTTTGGAAAGCTATTGGTAGAAAGTTAGAAATATCAGCAGGCTAAAGTGAACATATTTACCATTGCTTAAAACTGTTAAGTTCTTTTATCCATTATGTATTCTGAACAAATTCTGATCAACCTACACTTTTCTTGAAACATTCATTCATGAGTATTTTCCCTAACTGCTGAAGAACTGCAATCTGTTCTATGCAGCTCATAGATCAGTGAACTCTCCTTAAAAATGTATTTTTGCTAGGAAAGCATTAGGTCAGAGCTGAGCATGGCCCGTTGAGTTATATCTTTTCTGGACTCTTTAAATGTCAAATTTAGGACACATTCTAAAGTTTTGTCATTCAGTCATACACTGTGCATACAGAATAAAACCATAATAATTTTTTTATAACTTCTGTGAATTGACATTGAACATAAATTCTGGCTTCTGGTCTTTCCTGTTCCACATATCTGTAGGTAAAGAAACATCTCCAGCATTGCATTTTTCAAATCCATCAGCCTCAAGGATCTACTGTCGCTTCACTTTGTACTCAACAAAGAGAACTTAAAGCTAAACAATAGATGCTTTGAAGAGGATTATCACCCTGCTATAATTAGTAATTTACAATTAGCTCTACCAATGTTAACAAAACAAAAGGTATATCAGAGACACTCTTAGGAAGCTCCAGTTTTTTAGAGGAGGAGAAATTATTTTTGCAATTTACCTACTGGATGATTGTGCAGACTTCTGTGCCCTACATGAATCTAAAAATGTTTCGGTGGTGGTTAGCAAGTCAATAAGAAATCCATAGATTCAGCTTTTCTTTAAAATTTTTGAACTTTGAGGTAACATAAGTATTGTCTACTACAATGTGTCTTAATATAAAGAAAAACCAACAGGAAAAAACACAAACCTCCAAACCCAGCAAAACACAGAAAACCAACCAAACAAAAAAATGATGCAAAGATATACAAATATTCACCAATATAGAATAGATATAGACAATAGATTACCATAGTTGTTTTGAGTAGGGGTTAGATGCTAATGTCAGCAATAGAGTTACCTCCAAAGTTAGTGTGTTGGTAGATGCATTGCCACGGGAGTGGTAATAGCAAAATAAGACAAATGTTCTCCAAAGCACAGTCAATGGATACAATCATGTCCTTTGGAGGTTGTTTTTAATGGATATGTATATGTTTCTATGAAGATGAGGCACTGAATACCTAAACAAAGATTCAGAAAAATCTAAAATGGAATTGTAGTATTTGTCCTCCAAGAGTGCAAGAAAAATAACAATACAGTGGTTGCCATTAGTTTATCAATAGACCTTCTACTTGATTTTCCTCTTATTTCATTTTTCATCTTCTAGATTGAGAGCTTCATGTAGCATGGGTTTGCTTGGGTCTGACATTTATTACCCTGGAGATATCTCTTTAATTTTATTGATGGTGGGACTTCTGCAGTAGCAAAAAAAAAATTCTATCAGTTCTAAGTTTCATTAAGCCTGTAAACAATTACACAAATATTTTCTTTTCTGATGTTTTCTGGAAAGCAGTTTTCAATCCTTGTCCCCTTGATTACGGTTTTAGTGAACACAATAACTCTGCTTTTGACATAGAAGTTGTCTAACACCACATACACCTTTTCCCTCCAAAGGAAATTTTCAAAATCTCTCATGCCCCTTCGTTCAATATTTTTATGTGTTTCTTTGTTGTTAATATCAAATTTTTACTTGCTAATGATGCAATGGTTGCAGTCCAAGCACAGGAACTTTTGTATCACGTTCCAAGAATTCTGTTCTGTTCTGTTGGCTCAGGTTGTAGGGCAGCACAGGAAAGGATTACCCAGAAGAAATGTGGTATCTCCATCCTTGAAGATTTTGATGACTTGGATGGCCAAAGCCAAGGCTGACCTGAACTGCTGCTGATCAGAGCACAGGTTTACATTTCCAATCCCTGTTTCTGTATTCTACAAATCATATAAATATAGCATTGTAATTTCTGTCAGGAATCTTAATAAGGTTGTATCTTTTAGAAATAAAAGCAACTATTGATTTTTAGAACATAAAAGCTTTTTAAGTTTTATATCGATGAGTCCAAAAGTAAATACCATTTGTCTGTGAACTTTTATTACTATAGAAAGCAACCAAAAAAAAAAAAAAACTATAAAAAGCTTTTTATTTCTGAAAGAAACTGGTCTTCTAAGATTATGACATCTAAATATTTTTGTCATTTCAACAAGAGTAAACTCTTGTGCCAAAAACATTATGTTCTTTGTAGAAAGACAAGGATATACTTAGCTTTGTACTTATTATACAACAAAAAAAAGCTAAGCAGAAAATAGGTCCAGGGTGGTTCTTTCATTATTTTCAGTTTTTACAACTTGTGTAACTGCTGCTTATGTAGACAGCTAATTTTTAAAACTTTGTGCGTCATGTTTGGGGGAAATATTATTGAAAGTAATAAGCTGTGATTACATCTTCCCTTACCCAAACTCCTCCAGGAAAATCTTCTGAATATTTATATATCCCCACCTCCTCCACTCTTTTTTTTTTTTTTTTTTTTTCCTGGTATCAGTATGAAAACTAATGTGTCATTTTTAGATTTTTTTTGAGGGCAAAGTGCTGATTCTGTTTTGACTGTATGGACATGAAAAGATGGATGACTCAACATTTAATAATACAAATTCATGCTCAGCAAAATTTTAGAAGTGTGGTTTTTTTGAAAATTATTCAAATTATTTTCCACCTTTCTGATCCATTTTTCTCCTCAAATGGAGATTTATATAATTGATTTTTATTAATATTGAGCAGTATACGCATCCTTTAGAACTTGTCTTCTTCTGGTTTGCAGAAGCTGAGGCTGTAAATCTGACACTTGCTCATAGTTGTTGTGTCAAGTCTGTTGAACTAATTTCGTTAATAGATTTAATCAGTTGAACGTAGTGCAAAAAGGGAAAACTCCTGTTGATTTATGGTTAGCAGGAAAAGAACACAATCCACACAGAAAATAGGAAAAATAATCCAGGTTGACGAGACCCATGAGGGATAGCAATTTGGTGATACCTTGTGCTGGAATTTTGTGTATGAGCACAGAGAAAACAAGAGAACAGTAATTATTTTCCCTCGTGCTGTTGTCAAAGACATCAGCACTCTTTGGCTAAGGCTCTGTTATGAAGTTAAATATTTATTTCTAAAACAAAAAGGAAAGGTGGGAAAAGCCATGTAAGATAAATCCTAGAACAGATTCACTTGTCATAAATGCTTTCCTATGTAACCTTATGGACAGTTAAATTCTGGCAACCTGAGTCGAGACTTCTGAGAATAGGATTCTGAGGCAAAAACTGAGGCTTTAATGGAGACTTAATCTTCATATTGTCTGAATAGATTTTATTTTGACAGGATCATGCAATCCAGAAGCGTGTTTTTCCCCATAGCTGAGGACAAGGATAGAAAGATACTTGGCTTCTCCCTCTTGTTAACTTCCCGGTTTAGATGTGAACTTTTGTTGACTTTAGTTCACTTTTCTCTCCTTTTGTGGGCAAAAATAGAGATGCTTTCAGTGTAAGGTCAAGAGCATTTCTCTAGAGGCCCCCAACATTACACTCCTTTCTTATTTCTTGCTTGATCCCTTCACAGGGGAGGGCTCCCCCTGAAAAATATTTTTTCTTTCTTAAAAGTTGTTCTTTTGAAGTTGCTTAGTTTTAACACAGTAATAATAAGAATTGCATTTTCAGGGTTTTTTAGGATGGTGAATACTGACAATTGCTCATGAATTGGATGTAGCACATCTTATTAAAAACTTTATTGCACAAACTTCTCTAAGATATTCTTCACACCTTACACTAAACTATACAACTATTTCTCATCTCTAAAGATGATACAGTTTTGCATATATCTAATATATTACTCTATGAATATTCTGTGGTGATTTTCTTCCCTATTTATTTATGTTTCAGTCAGTTGAAGTATGACACTGGGGCATGATATTGATGCTGTGGTTTTGATCAGGACCAGTGGTAAGATGTGTGTGCATCTTTTCAGTTTCTCCTATGAGTACTCAAGTCTACTATACCAAATCTTAGTGACCCACTGATCTCGAATTTGCTAACATCCAATACAAAGAGAAATAAAAGAGAAACCTCTTGTCAGGAGTCAGAACAACCCAATGACAGACAGTGGAACACTGCCTACACTTCAATAAAACACCAGCTGGTTTAGTTCTCTCATTCCTTTTCCATAACTTTCAACACAGTTACAAAAGTTGGAATGGTTTCTTTAAGGACTTCTTATGGACTTTAGAAAATAAGTCCATAACTGTAAAGAAAATATTATGTTTGGCACGTGCTTACTCTTTGCAAGCTTTATTATTTTGCACTTTTTATTGCTCCTCGTAATCTGCAAATGTGCTAAACTTCTGTACCATCTATTTTTTTCTTTGTTATTCAATTCTACATCGTTAAATCAGTAGTATTGTGTAAACATAATACAGAGTATTCCATCAAATTTTAAAATCTATTGATGTCCTAAAGATTTGGTTTTAGTTCAACCTAGTTAGGAAACAAAATAATAAATATAAACTGAATTTATTGGTAAATGGACTATTTTTATATAAAGTAGAGAAACAGAAATTTGATTGTTTGTGTAATTATAGAACTAATTTTATGCAATAACTCGCTTCTGTTTTGTTGAAGAAATCAGTTTAAGATTATTCACTTCATTGGTCATCATTCCATCCCACTTTTTAAGAAAACACAGTGTATTATTTTTCTATATATAATATATATTTCTATAATATATTTTCCTAATATATATATAAAATATATATATAATATAATATTTTATATATATATATATATATATATATTTCTTTTTTTTTTCCAGTCCTACCTGGAATGGTCATCTTATTGTAAATTTCAAAGGAAACTTTCATATATGCCACCAAGTAAGGAGACCTTGCTCACTTTTGTTAAAAAAATAATAATTTGTTGTAGGTTTTATAAGCAAGAATTCAGTTTATGAGATTTATAGTTTCTACGGGAAAAAAAAAAAGGATATTTGTTGGTTTATATTATCTATGGGTGGTTGCCTATACAAAGGTTAAATAAATATCTCTGCCCTTTTTTTAGTCTGTAAAAGTCCCAACTAAGACTTAATCTATTTAGTTGATAAATAGATAACTGCAATGCCAGTCACAAGTTGTGGGAATTAATTATTATGCAAGACTGTTAGCTTCTTTTTTTCTCCTTTCTGAGTTCCTCTCATTCCATAGTAACATTAGGGGAAATAAGAAATTCCCATTTCTGGAGGTTTTCAGTGTTTACTTTTCTTCTGTAGTGGAATATAAGTGGAAAACTTTAGAGGGAGGAAAATAAAAATTAAAAGAAAAGGAAAAAAAAGGAAAGGAGAAGGTCCAGCCTCTCACAATTCAGTAGAATGATGGCACATATTTTGAGGGAAACTGAGAAATGACTTTATGGTAATGTATGGATATGGTATTAGAAAGGCAGAGATGGTCCAAGGTTCTAAGAAAGCTCTTAATTATCCCAGAGAGAAACACAACAAAGACTATGGCTGGAAGATGATACAAAAACACAAAAGAAGAGGGAAATGCAGGAGCAGTCTGACATTTCATAGGACTCTCTTTACACCTTATATGAAGGAATGTTATCTACAGATCAGAAATGGAGTTTGGAGATTAAGTGGAAAAAACTGCCTGAAAACAGGGAAGAAGGTTTCTATGGGACCTAAGAGTTCCTAACAGAGAGATGGAAAAATTAAATGGTATTTTCTGAATGTTAAATTAATAAAAAAATGGGAGGGAATATCACCTCACTTCTCATTTTTATTCAAAAGTGCATATAATTCTGCAAAAAATGTTTGAATAAAATATGAGCTGTTTATGCCATTACACTTGAGCAAGAATTTAAAGGATGTCAGATCCATCATCCTTTCAGACCTTAAAATAGACAAATAATGTTGACTAATAGGAGTTAGTCTGAGGAGAACAGAACTGATCAGAGCTCCAGTTAACATGACTTACATAAACCAGTTAGTTCAGAGTTATTATCTATACAAAAAACATTGAAAAGTGGGGTAGGAGAGGAGTATGGAGTACTCTTAGAAGTAGATTAAATCAGTTAGTAAAGGACAGTTGCCTTCAGGGTTACTGTTCACAGCAGGGGAGTAGCACCATCCTGATATCAACCATGAATCAGGGAAAAACTTTCAGGTGGAAAGTTAGACTTAAAAAAACCACAAAAAAACCCCTCAAAAACAAACCCACAATGTAATTTAAAAAGATAAACAGAATACAAAAGAAAAATCAAACCTCAAACCCAAAAAACCCCAACCATCTCTTGAATGGCATGGGCAGTGAAATTTAGGGAGTTAGGTAGAGCCTTGCCTTTAAGGCAGCTGTTGTTATGAATGATACAGACATAGGAGATTCTCCCTTTGGACAGAAGTTGCAAGGTATGCCATACTCCTCTGCAGTTCTGATAAAGGGAAAAAGCAGAAAAAGGCATGGGCTATTTACACTTACCAAGATAAGAGTTATGTGTAAATGAGTCTTTTCCAACATAACTGATTCTGAATCATTCTGTGAGAAAAAAACCCACTGATTTATTCCAAAGTAATGATATTAAAAATATGTATTTTTCTGGAAATCCTTTGTTTTGCCTGACCTTTCTAGTCACAGCCTCATGGTGCCATTATCACCCTTATCTTCTAAAGAGAAAAAGGCTGAGAAGGTAAAAGGTGAAGCTGTGGTTTTAAGGGAGACGAAATTCAGCTAGTTATCTTTTTCATTAAATTTCTTTCTTACTTCCTCCTTTACAATGACAATAAAACAATTTTTTATTCAGTTGTACCAAGTAGAGTTTTCCAAGTTTAATAAACCTATTAACTCTCAGATGAAATCCACAATGTATTCCTCATTATTCGTTTGCCAAAGTAAATGGAAATAGTACTTTAAAATTTAATGCAGGGTATGTTAAATGATCTACACCATTCTTATTACTGGTTAATCCTGAAATAGTAGCGTGTAGAACATATAAAATATTCAGAAGGTAAGCCACTACCATTAACAACAACAACAACAAAAATTCAATAAATCAGAATCCTTGATCTAATAACTAGGAACTTTGTTTAATTACAGTTGGGTTGGGTTCACTGGGCTGAGAATGCAATTACGTGTCTCAGTGAAGCATTAGGAGGTCAGAATAAAAGGCCTCTTCTTCTTGTATCATTTCCTTAAATAATAAATATTCTTAATTTCTTAAACTATGAGAAAATATTTGACCATTGTCTATTGAAGTTGGCTTATCCTGGAAAAGAATCTTAATTTACATGTGAATGTTGTGACTGAAGGAAGAATCAGAAGGGCATAGACACATTTTCTTCACAGGTATCCCTGAACATGGGCCTGGATTGTTTGATGGATTTAGTAATATTTGTCATCTTTTACATACCACAGAGCACTTTATCAGTTATTCTTTATACAGTATTTCCAGTGAATCATAGAAGAACATGAATGAAAAATATCTGTGTGTGCACATTTAGCAGATGAAGCTCTAGGGAGAATCCAAAATTCACATGTTGAGTGCTTGGGGTAGTTAAACAGAGCAGGCTTTGCTGGAAAACGAGTACGTCAATAATGGCTTTTACTGAGCACTGATGGACCTCAGATGCTCACAACAGATGTTCCAGGTAGGAAAATATGTCATACATATGAATATCAATAGGTTTTTTTTTCTCATTATTGGGCAGTGAGAAGAAATTAATTTTTCTACACCCCAAAGAGGTCACACAGAATCACTGGTAATTGGTAATGTCCATTGGTAATGGACACCACAGTGATGAAGCCCTGTTTACCTATTGTTTAAGGGCTTCATTTAATCTTCCTTTTTGGGGGAAAAAGCTGTCTGATTGAATTGCACACATTATTGATTATTTGCTGAATTTAAGAGTCTCATAATGCAGATTGAAAGGTTTTAAAGTTATCATAACATTTATATGTTATACATGTGGACATTTGCTGATCACTTGGTACAGCCAAGGATTACTAAGGTTGATTATTGGTGGTATTTGTATGCCAGTATTTTTTATTGGACTGTCAATGTAAGGTGCTAAGTGCATATTTTAAATACATGTAAATTAAGCTTGATTTAATTAAACTTTATATACTTTACACCAAGTCAGATTAAAGTAAATGTGAAAGCAGAAACTTGATATGTCTTAGCCTTGCTTGAAACATCTACAATTGCCTTAAAATTACTGTGGATTCTTTGCTAGGGAGGGAGGATTGATTTAATGCACAATATTTTAATGAAACTTTAGTATTAGTAAACTATAAAGGAATGGCTGTGAAGGCAAAAGACAAATTACCTACTTTCAGTTTGCATGTTAAAAGCCAATTTGAAGGAAGTGTCAAGAAATTGATGTATTGTCTTCTGTGCTGAAAACTTTGCAATTATTTAAGTGAAAGTGAATTTTTTTGGTGTCTTTGCATTTGGGATTGGGTAGCTATTTTGATTTCCAGCCAAATGTGTTGAATTAAAATTATGCTCTGTCTCAGTACAGAAAAAGTGCTTTGAATATCCTGCATTTACTGTGACATCCAAGCAAGAAAAGGAACTGTGTCATATTTTTCTTTGAAGAAACTTCATGGCAAATATGAGGGCTCTCCCACAAATGAAGACAGCCTGCTAGCTGCAAGTGTGTATGGCAAATTGATGTAAAAGTGACTGATATATATTGGAAATGCATATTTTCACAGAGAACCCTCTTTCTATGTCATAGCAATGTGACCTAAAATATATGGTATTTTGGCTGTTCCCTGATGGCAGCGATGTCTAGTGCCTATAAGTCTGTAAATCCTAAAGAGTAATGTTAAAGTTGTGAGTGGATAATGTAGAGGAGGTGAAACAAGTCAGAGAGAATCATATGAATCAGAAGAATTGGCAAGAAATATATATGTGTGTATACATTTATTTATTTATTTATTTTTGGTAGTGGACCATGAGAGAATTTTTCATGTTTAGAATTTTTTAATCTAAAAACTCAATATAATTTGGGTTAGGATTAAAGCCTTATTACCTTTAAAGTTACCTTCAACATTTAGATACGTACGTTCATAACTTTGATACGGCTTGAGATAGACTGAATAAAAATAATAATACTACCAATAAATACTAGCAGTAACCACCAATCTAAGCTTGGTATTTTATGATTCTAGATATTGACAGAATAGACAAATAAATCCTAGCATTAACATCAGTGTTTTTTATGAAGGGAATAATATATTAGTATGCTAATGTATTATTTTTCTTGTATCTTCTCCACATCTCCATTTGGGGAAAAATATGGTCATTGGTCTAGCAAGGCATTTCAACCCAAAAAACATTTCTTGTTTTACAGTGTAGTCTTCTCATAAAGTCAATTTAAGCTTATTAACCATGAAAAGAAAGACTCCAGCATTCCAATGTAAGTAGACTTTTTTTCCTTTCTAAGCTATTTAAATTTTACATATATTCCATTCTACTTACAGAATCACCGCATCTTGTCAGAAATCCATCAGCAGGACAAAAAGGAAAGATGAATACAGCTCAAAAATATTTGATTAAATTATCTTCAGTAGAAAATACTGTGTTGTTACGTTCCCACAGGAAAACTATTTTTTTCAATTAGTTTTGATTAAATTCTGTGATGAGGGTTTTTCAAGTTAGGATGGAATCGTTTGTGGAAACCAAAAAAGAAATTTAATTCAGAAGAAATCAAAGTCTTGTGGGTTAAATACCTGTCTAAGCCTCCAGAAATCCAATTTCATGTATCAGAAGTAAACTGGAAAAAAAAAAATCTAACAGAATGAACAGGTGCATTAATATCTAAGCTGTTGTTTATCCTGATGTCTCAAGGCTTTAGTGAAGAAAAGAGATGTAGTCAAGTTTTTTGCATCAATGAAGAGGCAATATACAGAATATAATATTGTTTTCGAAAAGATTTAGAAATACTCTCTCTATGAAAAATTGTAGCTGTTATCACAAACACTTGTTCACCACTAAAGTCTTTGTGTCTGATAAATTGTATTTTATATGTGGTAAAAAGAAAAAAATCTATTTGCAGATTAAAGAGAACAACAGAATCACTTTTTCTCTAAGCTGATTTTAAATATTACTGCACAATTGTAATTTATGTTGTCCCCATACTGTTTTAAGATAAATTTTTCACAAATGTAGTATGATGATGATAATAAAATGATACAGTGACCTAGTTGTGCCGAACTCATTATAGCAAATCTAATAAACACTTTTTATAAACAATGTTATGCATATTTTGCATATTTATGCATAATTTGTCAACAGAGTCTGATCAGAATCATAAAGATGCAGTGACATGAAGATGCACAGTAATGCATGAGGAAAAAAATACTCAAAATGTAAAATCATTACTTTGACACAGGGTTATTGTTTTAGGAGGTCAGCCATACCAACTCAGTTTACCTCTTTTATTTGGAAGAAAACTTCATTTTTTTATGTTTTGTGTCTGCAGAAAAGTGCTTAGATTCAGGAATTAAGGATTTTTCCATTTGTTTTGCTTAGTTTCTACAATAGATTGTTTGGATCTGTGGTCCTTTGATGTGAGGGGCATTCTGTTTATTTTTCAAATGCAAAATAAAGTAAATCCCTAAGGTAGGACTTTCCATACTAAATATTACAGTTATGCCTCTTATTTATATTTCAGCTGTGCACATATTGTTCCAGCTATTGGACTAAAACAACACAGAGTTCTTTGCCTTCTTCCTAAAAATGTGCACCTTAGTGATGTGTTCGTACATATTGTTAGGCCTTTTGAAGTCATTGGAACGTGCTGCCTGCATAAAGATGTGTTTGTTTGCACAGTTAAAGCCTTAGCCTGTAAACATTTACATCATCCAATCTGTATCCATGCAAAAAAAAAATTATATTAAAAAAAAAAAAACAAAACAGTAGTGAAAGCAAAAAATTCAGCTGGAGAATAAATTTTGTAATAAGCCCAGTAAAAGCTGAAAAGAAGTTGGGGGAAGGTCAGCTGATTTGTAGAAGTCAGTGAAGAACAGACTTCCTGCCTTGGAGATCATTATTCCTGGAGCATTCATCAGGACTTCATGTTTTATATTTTCATTGATACATCAACAGTGTCTAAAAATCTCTATTCCCTTAACACCAATAAACTAGAGATAGAAAAATGAAATGATTGGATAGTTTGTCCGCGCATTGATTTTTTTTTCTATGTCAATGTGCATTACTGTGAAAACATTTCAAGGTTTTTCCCATGGCCAACCTTGTAGAAAGGGATAAGAATCCCTTAACATCCATTTTTAGTAAAAAAGAATTATTTGACCTCGAAATCAGTACACACGTCCACAAATTTCGCTTTGTGTGTTCAGCCAGGAACATGGCAAAGGCCGGGGCAAATGAAAGGTTAATCCCTCATCTGAAGTGCAGGAGTGTTTCCTCATGCCTGCAGGTGGGAGATGAATATGCTAATGGGGCAAGCCTGGCTCTGCAGTGATTTGCAGGTGAAAATGTAACTTGTGATAATTAAAGGCTAATTACTTTTAGCTAGCAAGTGGGAACCAGGTGCTCTAAAGCAAAAGAGGAGGATTTTATTTTGTGCTGTTAAGACTTTTTGAGGGGGAAAATAAGAAGGGACTATCATTGCCATTCTTTTATCTTGCCTTGAATTTTTTGTTTTGTTTTAGTAAAGTAGAGGGCAAAATTGGAAAAAGTGTAACATGCAGTTTTCACAGGTTTTGGGGGTGTATTTTTATTTCTTTTTATCATTGTTTTCCTTAAGAGATGGCCAAACAGAGTTAGGCAGGGATTCTGGAAATGTTTTTGTTGTTTAGATGCTAGTAGTGTTGCCATCACAGGCAATGTGTCTTGTTTCAAAGCCTGTTTTAAAAACAGCTCCTTCTGAGATGCTCACTAAAAAAAACTCTTTTAAAAGTTTCTCTCATGTATTGCTTTCAAAGGCACCCCCAAGAGTGAGCACTCAGACAGATTACAGCGCTAGAGCTTCCCACATATTTCCATCTTGCCTTTATGGTAGGATGTGTTAACTTTCCTAAGTTATTCTTCCCTTTGAAGGCCCATGGATCCAAGGAAGTTCAGGCATTTACACCCACGTTCCTTTGCTATTTTCAAGACAGCCTGCTTGCTATCATAAGGAGCCTCATGAAGATATTTTTGTGTTAGATGAAGTGCCATATCACTTATCTGGGAAGTAAACAACTCAGCATCACAAAGAGGTAAATCTAATTCTTTTGGTGACTCTTTGGCATATCTACTCTTTGTTCCACTCATGCTCTGTATGTTTTACAGTATCTTTACAATTAAAAACATAATCCATTTCCTGTTTAGACAGTTATATGTAATTATTTACTGCTTGTGTCTATGTATCCTGATAATTAATCACTTTGAATTGTGGGTGATGAATCTATAAACTCATTTCCCTAATGAACTTCTTTTTTCTTGTAACAAACTGGGGTCGCAGTCACTCGGACCACCACAAGTAGCATCCACAATAAGCAGGTAGGTTTTGCCACCACTCAATAGATCTGTACCTAGGCTCTAGGTTATTTATAGTACATACATGGTTGTTGATCCTTTTCTTGGGCAGGTTTTAGAGGTGCTAAAACCTTAAAGTACTAGCCAAGTAGGTAGCTGACTGATTTTCAAGACATGCATTTTTATTTGTGGCTTTCTTTGGCTATGTTATCCTTTTTACCTGGTTTGTAAGCATGTTCTGCTTCCATCCAATCTAACACAGACAGAGGAAAGACCAGTGGAACTAGTATTTAATTTTTAACCAATAATTCAGACATTAATATATTCTTGTGGGCTAGAAAGTGTGAGAACTTCCTCAGGTTAGAAAAATCAGCTTTGAACTGAAATGAGTAGAGAGACATCATGATCTCATTTTCCGTGGTAGCATCTTAAAATCTACCATCAGCTAATTTGTATTAAAAAAACAAATCCTCAAATGATTAATTTCTTTTAACTCTTCAGGTTAATATATCTTTTGAAAGGCTTTTGTGTATTTGATTGAGTGGAACTGCAGACTGTCCAGTTACCAGCTGGAGGTTGTGGTGGGGACCTCCTTCAGAGGTCAATTCAATTTCCAGCGAGTTTGTTGTCTTGTAATAATGGGGAGACCTTTAGGGGCAATTGGTTAGGACAAACTTGGGCTGCAAAAGCCTGTGTGGGCAGGCAGGTAGGCCAGCTAGTCTTCTGGGTTTTGCTTTTAAAATGTCAAGAGAATTGATGTGTCCTTTTGAACTCTTTTATTCTACTGCATCAGCATCTTTTGCACAAAAATATTGCACAAAAATGTTCCACTAGTGCCTTTTTTTTCTTTTTTAACTATTCGATCAAGTTGTAATTTTGATTTCCTCTAGGAAGTGACTGTATGTTCTTTTAGCTGTACTTTGAGATGAAGGGAATTATAATGAGTCCTTCATTTTTACAGATGAGTATGTAAATTGAGTGGCAGAATCCAATATTGTATAATTACATTGATCACTGATTCTGATGTGCTTTTGTTCCTGTAAGTCTCTCCTGAAGTATTTTGCAGAAAGGAGGATAAAAAATTATTGGTTAAAAGAAGCAGCATAGATAGTAGGAAGGATAATTTATAGGCATTTACTTATTAAAGCATTGAAACAGGTCAAATGGGCTCATAGGCTGCAAGGACATCAATTACCTTCTTCATATTGTAAATACCTTACTCTGTAAAATGCAATTGCTGTAATTAGTAGAGCAAATTATGAAGAAAGGTGTTTTGTGAAAAATTAACGCCATTCTTCAGCAGCACAGGAACGCACATGTAAGTTTTATCTTGATCTAAAGATATGTTTTTTTAATTTGTTCCAACACCTTCTTTTTGGACCCCTTATCTCTGGAAACACCCATGAGAAGAAAAGGAATAGGTGCTTATTTCTCAATAGCATTCTGTTTAGTAAATAATGAGTCAAATAGCTATTAATCCACAATTTCTAAAATCTGCCTTATATAACCAGACATGGTTTGTACTGAATTCCCCAAAGCAAGAACTCTCCCACAATCCCTGAGTTTGTGCTCAGTGCCTTTGCATCCACTGGACTGATAGACAAGGATGTCTACAAATTATTTTAGATTTTTTTTTTTAATTTATTTTCTTTAGAGCCTTTAGAGATATGTGAATTTTCATCCTGTTGTTTTGCTCTATCATAGTCTTGCTGGGATTTCTGTTTCAGGATGATACCTTCTGAGCCTAGATAATCTTTTGCATTTAATTATATTTTAGCTCTTTTTATTCTATAGTATCTCCCTCCTTCCCACCTCTCATTTCCCTGAGGATTACTCATCTTTGATATGTGCATGAAGAACAGGTAATGAGGAAAACTGAGAGAGCTGGAAATAATTTTGAGAAATATTCTTTTCCTGCTTTAGTACAGTTAACAAAATTCAAATATATTAGTGTAGCATAGTGTAGTGTTATGGAAATACAATTAATAGCAATATAGAAACCAATAAATAAATTGTTGTTTTCATTTTATCAGCTGATATTCAGAAAATCTAATGGACAGAAAGCTTTCCTCTTCCTCTGATATGTATGGATGTCCTTGAATTTCACTGATACTGAAAAACTAGTTTATCACACCTCAGTAAGTTCCTTATGTCCTTGTTTTCCAACAGTGATAATTTAATTTTCTCAGTAAAGCGGTGGAAAATGCAACATTTCACAAAACAAATTGTAGCAGAGAAATAGAAAGCAGTAGAGAGAATCTTTTCTTTGCCTTCTTTACAAAAATGTTTGGTTTTTTTTTTTTTTAATATTGCTGTTTTTTTAAAAAAAACCACTGAAACTTGAAAAGGGTTCTTTTGGTTTTGTTTGATATGTTTTAACCTCAGGTAGGGATGGAGAGGGTGAAATAAGCCTTGGTAGTTTAGTAGGTGTCTCACAGAGCTCAGTTGGACCCATAGAAACAGCAAGATGGGGCTAAAAAAAGGAAAGAATTGTTCTCTAATAAAATGATTTTGTTATTCCTTGATTAAAGTTTGGTAAAACTTTTGAAATAATCTCATTAGGCAGCTGGATGGGCAGCATTCTTACAACCTGTGTCATGTGTGTGAAGCATGTCTGTAAAGCAGCCAGAGGTGAGGAGTTTAGCAGCCTGAGAGGAAGATTCATCTAAATACTGTGGCTAGAGAGAGATGCAGCTTTGATGGCTGCTGTGGGCTGTGCATTTATCATCTCTTGCCCAGAACCTTTATGAGCAAAATATGTAGGTGTATATATAGAAAAAAAAAAAATATATATCTATATATAATATACAGAGATATATAAAATATGTAGGAGAAAGAGAGAGAGACCTTGCAAGGAAGGAAGGAAGGAGAGAAAAAAACCCTCAGCTTTTTGCAGTGGTGGATCTCTTTTGGAGCTGGCTTACTCTGCTCAACATGGGGGTTCTTCTGGTCCCTTCTTTCAGAGGTCACCCCTACAGTCATCCCCCCTGCATCAAAACCTTGTCAAGTAAATCAGATACCATAGATAATAAGCATTAAAAAAACCCCAAAAAACCCCCAAACCAAAAACCCATACAATCGAATAAACAAAACAGCTTTTTGAAAGATTAATTTTTTGTGTTTATGAGGTGTATCAAATAGATGCAAACTTGACAGGGACAAGCTCTGCACCATGCAGTGGTATTATATGGCTGACTTGGCTGGTGTGCAGCAATGGGACACTCATTTACACGCCTGATCAGGTACCTTGAGGAGAAGCTGTCCAGTCCATGCAGTATAAAGCAGATCAGGGTGACTTTATTAATAAGGTCACAAAATAAAGACAAATAAAAAGTATCACGCTTGTGTATCCCTACAGTGAATGGAAAATTTAGGGTATGTAAAAGACTCTTTGGGTAGTGGGGGACTGCTTCAGATTGGCTCACAAATCCTTGAATGCTCCTACGTTAAGAAAATTTTCTCAGAATAATAAAATTTGCATCAATAAAATTATTTGATTTAGAACACAGAAGTAAAAAATTTAGTCTGAATTTGTGTCACTTTTAATCTGGAAAACTTTAGCCACAACCAAAGGAACTTTTTTATATCAGTATGAAACGGGTGAGTGGTTTTTAACATATGCTTTAGTAATGCTGTTATCATTTTTGTTTTTCAGTAATGCAATGATTTCTGAGTTGTCTTCTATTTGTCCGTGGCCACCTATCTGTGGGAGAAGGTTTTCCTCCTTCCACGACAAGCAGCATAAATTAGAGACTCAAACCTGAAGCTGCACTATAAACCCACAAAGCTGTGCACAAGCTGATGGGCGAGAGGAAGAACATAACGCTCCTTGAACAAGGAAAGATTTAAGAACGCCAAGTTTCTCAGGTCTCAGGAGCTCCTTACATAAGCAGGGTACTTAAATAGCTCCCTTAACCCTCTCTGCAGCTCCTCTGCCCTCTGGGCAGTACCTGAAGGTGCGTGAGCAAACTTACGTTGCTGATGTGGCCCCGTCAGAGCCCCACTGACCCTGCTGCCCTTGGGCACATTTTGTTCAACATGGCATTACGAGGTCAGGTTGATGCATTTGGAAAAAAAAGCAGCAAACCTGTTGTGTGTGTTCACAAGACTCAGGGCTGCCCAGTGAATGCTGACATTGATCTCTTTTGTGTTTACCCTATCTGCTGCTTTAGATACTGACACTCAAAGACTCCCCACCAGGTCCGTGGTCTTTGTTGCATAGAGGTCAGAGCTCACCTGTAGTGGCAGATGATGTCTTTTCCACATTCCCAGAGGTTGTCTCTGTTCCCCAAGGTCTCCATCCCTTGAGTATGTTACCAAAGGACTTGGCAACAAACAAAGCCGACTAAACCTACCACAAGCAAGCAACCCTCCCGGTATGTTTGCAGAATTTAGGCAATAGAAAAGGGGGGTGGAAAGTGTTTTTACTGCTGTAGCCACACACTTCTAAAATTTTTCACATTTGAAGGTGCAGTCTGTAGCAAAAGAGTGAAAACATTTTTGATTTCTTTGAGCTATACCAGCTAATCCTCAGAAAGCTGTGAGCATTAGAAAAGTGATGTCACTGTTTTTTATGCATAAAATTTATTGCTAATTGATTCTAATGAAATAACCATTTTACTTCTAGTAAATATATTTTACTTCTAGGACATCAGAAACCACTGTCATTTATTTCAGTAACTTCTTGAGAGAAAGGGCACATTTTTAATATTTGACATCAGAATTATATTCTGAGTCTATGAATTCTGACAGCTAAAGCCAATCCATGTTTACAACTGCAGGTACAGCTGAGCATATCCTTTTAATCTTACAGCTCTTTTTGTGACTGTGAATACCATCACTTACATCTTAAAAAATTGTAGAGCACTTCAGTGCTTTGTTATTGCTTACTAAATGTTTCAAGACATTAAGAAATTAACAGAAAAGGTATGGTTTGGGTTTGGGTTTTGTTTGGAGGTTTTTTTGTTTGTTTTAAATAACAGTACAATCCACAGGTTCATTAGAAGTGGCTGCTAACACAAGTAAAGGTTACATCACTGACACGAAAGCTTGACTTGGTTACCTTCGGCTGTAGCTCCAATGTTTAGTGACTTCAGGATTGCTTTTCTCCAGGGAAAAGTGTACTGGGGCCAAAACTTGTGCATTGTGCAAGTGGAAATCACTACCATGTATCTGTCTTTCTGGGCTGGCTGTGTCTCAGTGACAATTCATTGCTAGTAGACATCAGAGCTTCCAAAGATACATAGAAACATAATTTTTGTTTAGATCCAATTGTGTTTGATCCAGCAGAATACATAATCTGTGAGTTTTTAATATGACTCCAGGAAAGCCTGTTTCTTTAGAGAAACAGTGTAAAACATTAGGCAGAGATAAGATGCAGTTTGGCATGGAATAGCAGACTGTGCAATTAATTTCTTTCCAAAGCTTTAGCGTGGACATGTGTACACTGAGTCAAATCATTATAAATTACCACTTAATTTGGGCTAATTGCTTTGTCTTGGACATCACCCCTCATTCCCTAAATGGTTGCCATTCTTGAAATACTGTTGCTAGCCCACTTACACCCCTTGCTTTCAGTAGGTGCTTTTTGCAGGGTGGCTGATATTCCACAAGCTATGTTGCTTCTCTTGTGTTTAATTTTTCAGGAATTCTATCTTTGCAACCTTCTGACAGGGTTCATAATATTCTTCCTGAACACGGTTCTTCAGTTATTTACAAAGTTCTATTGATTGTAAATTTTCATTGTGGTAGAGAATGTGGAGTTAGAATTAAGATAAAGCTTTCTTTTGGTTAAAAAACAAAACAAAAACCCCACATCAAAATCCAAAATGTATCAGTCTGACTCCCTTATCTGATAATCATTATAAATAGGTGGGAATTTATGATGTTCAATAAATATATTCAAGCTTTGAATGTAGCTTTTTTCTGAGTGTTTTACTAGAAAAAAGTCTGCTTTGTTGGCAGAAAAAAAACAAGCTCTTGAGTTTAAATAACATTTTGAAAAAAAAAAATCTAATACCTTTAATGTATGAATTCTCTGACAGTGTTTAAAAAGATTGACCAATGTGTTACTCTCTTGTCCATTGATTAGCAGAGGTTATCTTCTTGCATGAAAACTGTTTGGAAAACTCTGCTAGTCAAGTGCATGATGCAAATATTTGGGTTTTTTTCTGGACTGAATATTAGTACCCTTGGAGAGGAGACAGTTGTGTTAATGGAAGCCTAATCTGACATTTTTACAAGCTGTTTTCTGTCAAGGTTTGGGATTTTCACATACATCTTTTTTTTTTGTTTGTTTGTTTGTTTAAAAGATTGCTTAGCTTCAGTTGCAGAAAGTGTGGCCTTTTGAAGACCCAGGGAGCTCACAAAGGAGAAAAACTATCCAAGGAATTTCATTATTTCTATTCATATTGCTTTCTCAGCTGACAGTAACTTTACCAAGCTGCTTTTCATCACAATGAAGATTGTGATTAACAAAGTGGGATGCAGAAGCTCAGGATCTCTGGAGCTGCTGGTCTGACCACTGCCTGGTTTTCCTCCTGTCACACCACATAAAACACCAGCAGTACTCAGCCACCTGCAAAAGGTTCAGAAAGGAGCAACATCGGAGCTTCCTCAGGATAAGATAAGTGCACCAAGTGATTATCAATTATTAGGTGTCAGATAGTCTTGGAATGACAAATGCCAAGTGTGTCAACATAGTCTGAGCAATTTTACCAGTGCTGGTTTAGGTGTTGTTGGACTGATAAAAGTCTGAGTGTCATGAACATCAGCTAAGACCTTTTGGTGACTGTGTGGTGGTGTCATCTCTCTGAGGGGCTTAGTTATACCAAGTGAAAATTTTAGGAATGACTTTAAAGATATATATTTAGTAGCCCATAAGATCCAGGAGAAATTCAGCAAAGGGAAAAAAGAGTGTCTAAGGGAAATAGGAGGGTGTCTTACCTTTGGAGAAAGGGGTGGGCAACTCAGGGAATGTTTAAGGATGTTGTTTGGTCATGCAGAAAGAAAATTAAAGAGTTGAAAGCTCAGTTAGAACCTAATCTATCTGCTTCTGTAATGGGTAAGAAAAAATGTTTTTATAAATTTACATTATTTTCAAAAGGAAGGGCTAGGAAAACCTCCATTCTTTATTGGATATGGGGGGAATATAGTTACCAAAGATGAGGAAAAGATGGAGGTACTTAAGACCTTCTTTGCCTCAGTTTTCAGCAGAAAGAGAGGTTGTCCACAGGACAAGTGTTCTCCTGGGCGTGTAGATGGGGTCAGGGAGCAGAATGGTGCCCCTGTTATCAGTCCCACAGAGCTGTGAGCATCTGAGTGGCTCAGCAGATCTCCCTTTGTGACCAGGTGACCCACCTGGTGGATATGGGAAAGGCTGTGGATGTTGTGTGGGCTCGGTATTTTCTGGGCCTGAGGGAATTCTCAGCTTACTAACTTGCAAGCTCATTTCCCAAGTGAAAACTTTCAACAGTTTCCTTTCCCAAAACCTCCTTCCTTGTTTTTCAAAATATTTCTATGTGGGCCATGGATTTTCTCAAAACAATCTTCCTCACCTGGTGTTTACTATTACTTAACCATTGGGAAGAGAGGTCAGTCCTACTGACCAATGAATACCTTTATAGCAAAGCATGCTATAAAAGGAACGAAGGGAATTGTAATAAAAAACCTTCTGATCTCAGAAAGACTGGAGTCAATGTCTTGCTTTTGTGTCCTACTGTGACATACCTGGACTACAGCAAGGCCTTTGACACTGTCTCCCACAGCACAGTCCTGGAAAAGCTGGCAGCCCATGGCTTGGACAGGAGCACTCTGGGCTGGGTTAGGAACTGGCTGCATCCAGGTGGGGACAGGCACCAGTGGTGTTCCTCAGGGCTCTGTGCTGGGACCAGCTCTCTTCAATATTTTTATTGATGATCTGGATGAGGAGATTGAGTCCCCCATCAGTAAATTTGCAAATGACACCAAGCTGGGAGCATGTGTCAATCCTTTGGAGGATAGAAGGGCTCTTCAGAGAGACCTGGACAAGCTGGATCATTGGGCCAAATCCAACAACATGAAGTTTAAAAAGTCCAAGTGTCAAGTCCTACAGTTTGGCCACAGCAACCCCCTGCACTGCTACAGGCTGGGGACAGAGCCCAGGCAGAAAGGGACCTGGGGGTGCTGGTGACAGCTGAGTGGACATGAGCCAGCAGTGTGCCCTGAAGTGTGGCCAAGAAGGCCAAGGGCATCCTGGCCTGGATCAGGAATGGTGTGGCCAGCAGGAGCAGGGAGGTCATTCTGCCCCTGTACTCAGCACTGGTGAGGCCCCACCTTGAGTGCTGTGTCCAGTTTAGGAAGAACACTGAGTGCTGTGTCCAGCTCTGTCCCCTCAGTTTAGGATGAACATTGAGTGCTGTGTCCAGCTCTGTCCCTCAGTTTAGGATGGACATTGAGTGCTGTGTCCAGCTCTGTCCTCTCAGTTTAGGAAGAACATTGAGTGCTGTGTCCAGCTCTGTCCCTCAGTTCAGGATGGACACTGAGTGCTGTGTCCAGCTGTGTCCCCTCAGTTTAGGAAGGACACTGAGTGCTGTGTCCAGCTCTGTCCCTCAGTTTAGGATGGACACTGAGTGCTGTGTCCAGCTCTGTCCCTCAGTTTAGGAAGGACACTGAGTGCTGTGTCCAGCTCTGTCCTCTCAGTTTAGGAAGGACACTGAGTGCTGTGTCCAGCTCTGTCCCTCAGTTTAGGATGGACACTGAGTGCTGTGTCCAGCTCTGTCCCTCAGTTCAGGATGGACACTGAGTGCTGTGTCCAGCTCTGGCCCCTCAGTTTAGGGTGGACACTCAGTGCTGTGTCCAGCTCTGTCCCTCAGTTCAGGGTGGACGCTGAGACGCTCGAGCGCGTCCAGAGGAGGCAGCGAGGCTGGAGAGGGGCTGGGAACACAAACCCTGTGAGGAATGGCTGAGGGAGCTGGGCTTGTTTAGCCTGGAGAAAAGGAGACTCAGAGGTGACCTCATCACTCTCCACAGCTCCCTGAAAGGTGGCTGTAGCCAGGTGGGAGTTGGTTTCTTCTCCCAGACAACCAGTGACAAGGGGACACAGACTTAAACTGCACCAAGGGAGGTTTAGACTGGACACGAGAAGTTCTTTACAGAAAGGTTGATTGGGCATTAGAATGGGCTGCTCAGGGAGGTGGTAAAAGCACCATCCCTTAGAGGTGTTTAAAAAAAATTGGATGTGGTACTCAGTGCCGTGGGCTAGTTGACAAGGTGGTGTGAAGTCAAAGGTTGAACCTGATATTCTCAAAGATCCTTTCCAACCTAGCTGATTCTCTGGTTCTGAAATTAGGCTAATTGTGCATGTTAAGTTAGTACTATATTCATAGAAGCAATGCTTTTTCCCTCTTAATTCTAATAAAGTTGTGAAGAAGCAGAGTTCTATATGCAAACCTTGGCAAGGATGTTTTTATAAACAGAGCCAATTACTGCAGTCTATATTGAAGCAATTATTATTAATGCTATGTGAATGTTTAAGGAAACCTGAGCTATGAATTAGTTACACAACCTGGACTTCTAGATGTACGTGTGGGTACGTGGGAATCTTTTCAGAATTAATTTAAAGATAATTAGGTTTTTGTTTGGATATGCTGTGTTTGTTTGGGAGGAATTAGGGTGGTGGTTAGGGTTTGTTTGCTTTAAAGTAAAACCAAACAACTCATTGAAGGTAAGGTCTAATGTCTGAGGTTTACTCTGTTGCTTTTTGTTACCGCTGTAACAATTCTGTAATTCCAGTGTAACCATTAAGTCCCCAGATCTGACTGGCACCAGAAGCTTTGTCACAGCTGAGTGAATGAAATTTGCCTGGATAAGGATCTTGGGGATAAAATATTGAGACACAAAGTAGTTGTTCACCTGCAGAGGGAAGCCAGCCATTACATCCAGTAATCAGAGTTGCAGCTGCTCTTGTAGTTTGTCAGTTTAAATTGGCAGAGAAAATTTGTAATTTTTGTTTTCTGCTGGGTCTGAGAACTATCAGTCTGGCATTAGATATGAGCTCATTATAATCTAAATAAATTAAAATACCAGTCATGGTATTGTATTCTACTATTTACAAAATTTAGTTTGAATGTTTTATTCCTCTATAGACTCTAAAAATCAAGAAAAACAATTAAATACAATAGCTCCTGAATTTCTATCTAAATAGTCTAGGTTTTATCAGGTTACTCATTTCCTTCTTCTTCTTTAGATTGTCTCTGTTCCTTTTGTTTTTTCTTCCTTGAGACAGCTTTCATGCTGCTGATTCATCTGTGTGATTTCTGACTGACCTCACAAAGTGCTTTTCCTTTAGCTCACTAATTTTTGTCAGTTCCAGTAAGAATTTCTGAATAGTTTATATATGAATTAACTCTAGTTCTTGGTGTCTAGGGACATTCATTACAGTTTTCAGTACCCATGAACAGTCATAAAAGCATTTAACATTAATGCAAATTTAAATTTAGTTGACTAGGAAATAAATCACTGTTTCAGTTTTCCTCATTTTATCTCTTAGCTCTCTATTGCATTCCTTTTACAGCAGACGTACATTTTATTTCCTGTTAGCATTCCTGCTTGATTTGGCTGTAGCAAACCTCTTCGTTTTCATATTAATAACATTCATTTTCATATTAATAACCTCAGTTCTGGTGATCAAAACACTTGATCTGAGATACGTTTTTATTATTATTGTCATTGATATATGTAGGAGATCCTTTTAAAGATATTTTTCTGGTTGCATTTTTTTTGCATCTTTAAAACAGATTGATTTGCTTCTTTGTACTCCTAATATTTTGCATTTGGGAACACTCCTTTGAAAACAGATGTACCAGTTCTTGAGGGACACAAGGTAGAGGAAGGCCTTTTTCCCAGGCAGCTAGCCTGAGAGAGAACAAGAGAATAGCTGTGCCAGGAGAGGTTCAGGTTGGACATCAGGATGAATTTCCTCCCTGAAATTGTGCTTAACCATTAGAATGGGCTGCCTAGGGAGATGGTGGAGTCACCCTGTCCCTGGAAGGGTTCAAGAAACAGCTGGATGTGGCAGTTCCTGCTCTGTGTGACACTTAGTTGGCATGGTGGTGTTCCGTAAAAGTTTGGAGTCGATAATCTTGGAGGTCTTTTCCAAAAGAAGTGATTTTACTGTCTGTCTGGGGAACCATTTTGTTCACCATACAGAAACACGATGAGGAAGACAAATTTCAGCTTGCTCCTTTCCCTCTCCCATGGCCACTGAAGGTGGGAAGTGTTTATTCTGGATCAAGAATGAACCCTTTCCTGCAGGCAGTCTGTTAGGAAAGCTCAGGCCAATCCAACACTGATGATGACGGAGAAGTCCCATGTGTACATCAGACACTGCATTTAGGAAAATATTTTGCTGGCTGATTGCTGCCCCCTGCTCTGAGTGATGCCCTTGATGCAGCACTGTGGCTTTTCTTTCAAAGAGGCTTCCAGAAGGTTCTCTAAGCTGCTCTGCTGTAAATGTGTTCAAGGTTTCCCTTTTCACTTTTTACGTGTGATGAGCTCTCCACAGCAGGAACTTTCTGCACATTTCTACAGCAGTGGCCACACTTTAATCTGATTTGTTTTTGGTGGGCACTATTTCAGTACACATGCTAATTAAGTGACTAAGAGCTTCTAATAAACCATGCCTGGATAGTAGTTATTTACAGAAGAAACACTCTTTTACCCCAACCTCTTCTAGACCACAGGCTGCTGTAGGAGATAATAGAGATCCCTGACAAGCTCCTTAAAACCTCTGAGGCTGGTCATTTGAGTCAAGTAAATAACATTTCTAGCAGCTTCCATACAGAAGTGTTTCATTATGTTGTCAGGCATGAAAATTCTATTGTCACTACATACAAATGTTTTTGGAAGAATTGACAGCTTTTTGATTTGTGTTTCTAAGATTCTAGCTGATGCTGGTGATGGTATGTGACACCCAGGAGAAGAGCTTTTTTACTGTGAGAACTTAGGAAGAAAAAAATACTCTGTTGCATCTCACAATCCAAATGAGGCTTTGGGTTGGGCAATATGAGACATATCTTAAGGCCTCACAGAAAGAAAGTCCTTTTACAAAACCATCCAAATATGACACATCCTATTGAGGAGAAATATTCGAGCTGTACTTAAAGGCTAGTTTTATCTTCTTTGAACATGTACATACTTGTGTTGAAAAGACTGATAAGTAGAGAGTGATTTTAGGATCCAAATTCTTTCCAGAAAAATTCCTACTTTGAGGAAGGAGGAAAGAGAAACAAACGTCTTATTTAAGTGAGCTATTGTAATGTGTTCTATGACATTTCTAGGGCTGACTAGAAGAACAAAGTGGAATAATAATAAAAGCTAAAGAGAAAACTATTTATGTAAAAGTTCAAGGGGTTTAAAAGTATGAATTTGGATATACACTCGATATTTGAAGTTATTAATCTCTTTTATCAATGGTCTTCTGATGTTCTAGATTCTTTTCTTGCTGGGCCATTTGTTTTGTAACTAAAACCTTTCACATTCATCAGTGCTCTCCTTCATTTTTTTCTTTATTCTTTTTTCTCCATCAAATTCACTTTATGGGATGATTAAAATATACCAGCAACTTGTCAGTCTTTCATGAACTTTTTTTTTAGTTTCAAATGTATGCAATTTATAAGGGAAAGGAAGTTAGAAATGTATTTTCCTGGTTGCAGGGAAAGGCAGATCTCAAACCAGAATATTATAGCTTTAGGTTTTTTCCCCTGGCACAGTTACAGATCTTTAGAAATGTAAAGTGAAAAACTGAAACATCTTCCTGGAATTTCTTTGTGAAAAGTTTTTAATCACAGAATACATTGTATCACTGATACTGATGAAGAAACAACATAAAATCTTGTGAGGCATAAATTCTTTGTGAGATAAAATCTGACTAATCTGGACTGGCAAAAACACCCACAAAAAACCATAGTACAACAAACCAAACCAATCTCATTCAATTGGTAGACCTGTGGCTGTACTTTCCTTTAAAGCTCAAAATTTCTTTATGCTAAAAAGGCTGTTAAAGACTTTAAATGGCTTCTGAAATGAGAATTTTCCTTCCTTAATGTAAGACGCATGCAAGTAGACTGTAGATGTTAAAATTGTCAGATGTTTAAGATATCAAAGTTTACTTCAAGTAACATGTAGAGGAGAATTAAATAATATCTCATTTCAAAATCAGCAGGAAATACCTGGAAAGCAAACTGTAGAGAGAAATTGAAAGCTGGCCCAGTACAACCTAGTCAATATATTACTGTATGCCAACAATAGAGGAGTAAGATTGATATCTGAGAGTGTTTCAACAGCAGTATCTGGTCAATGCTGAAATACAGAGAGTTTTATTTGATTGAATTTTTTTTAAAATTAAATATTGGTTGTGAAAAATATATATATATACATCTTTTGACTGGAGAATTTAGAGTCTAACATCAAGAGTGTCCCTTTCTTCCTAAGACATTACAAGCCTCCTATTCCCCAATTTGTCTTATACTTTCTGCTAGACTGACAATTAAAAAAAAAAAATCACTAAAGGGATCGAGCCTTGTTTGAAACAATTCAAGTGGGAGAGTATTTACCTTGTCTCCTGGTATACTATTCTTTTTTGTCCATAAGGTTAATTACCTACGCTGTTTAAAGTTTGCAGTGAATCAGAGTACAGCTTATCAGAAGAACACAGATCTCTGGTGCTTGTATTTTCTTTGTTGTCCCTCACATGTAGTTTTTTCATAAGCTGTATTTAAAGAGTGGACCAGAAAGGCAGGAACAAACATACATTTATTTCTTCCTAGAACCTACCATTTGATCTTTTATTTTCTTTTAGTGATGTAGAGAGCCAGTTAAGAGTCTTGCCGCTCAGAAATTCATCCCATTGATCTTTGGGAAGAGTGCTGGTTTGACCCTTCAGTTCCCAGCCAGACTTTGGCATCACGCTGATTGCTTCTGTGCTGTGAAATGAATTTGTCACAGCGGTATTTATAAAGAATCGTTTCTTGAAAATAAAAAGACGTCTTCACTCCACATCCCCTCCCCTAAAAGGGGAGTTAAAGGGAAAAAAAGAACCAAAAACTAGACTGAAAGAGACACTGCCAAACTCTGTGGGAAGGAGAGAAGTAGGAAATAAAGTGGGAAGAAAATTTGTTAAATCCGGTGCTTACATAACAGCAACAACTTCCCTATGTGACAACATAGGGTAAGAAAAAAAGCTCCTGGAAATGCATACAATTTTTCAAAATTTAAAAAAAATGTAAACCAAAAGCTGATGTTTCACTAAAAATGCAACTTTACAATGACTGCCTTATGGGGATATATGTATGGTAATAAATTAATGCTGCATTTTTAAGAAGTCACATCGCAATCACAGAGGAATTTCTGTTTAAATGCTTAGTTTCTAGCTTTCATGTGAGAATATTTATAACCCATTTCCTTTACACTGCCACTCTTCTTAGAAGCGCATGGATAATTATAATTGTAAATAAGCATTATATAATAAAATATAAATCAGCATTAAAAATTTTTAAATTAGTTTTCCTTTGAATGCTTTAATTTCTGCTCTATTATAAATGATGGATTAATTTTCATTCACCCCTTCTGAATACCTTTGAGCAAATGCAATAATTTCAGTGCTTAAAATCCCAACTTCCTGCAGGAATGTATTTTTTTCTTACTATTTAATTATGGGTACAGAATGAATTATCGTATCTTATAGCAAAACTTTATTTTCACAACATAAAGTCCTTCTAAATTCTTTAGCTTATACTTTTTGTTTTTCACCTGATGGTTTAGGAAAGATCAATAGTAAATAGATTAAAGGAATAGCAATAGATTAAAGCATGCTCTAAGATTCTGAAGTTCTCACCTCTCCCTAATGAAAAGCTCCAAGTCAGTCAAGCTAACTGTAATGTAGCAAAACCTGGATTTAATCTTGAAAGACTCTATGCTCATTAGACATTTTATGTCTAATTTTGCTCTTCACAAACCTGTTTTATCACAAATTGGACCTGCAGAGTGCTACAGGTGATCAAATTTATCTCAGAAATAAAAAAAAAAAAACCCCAAACAAAAAAGAACCCAACCATGGGATGTTGCATCCAGAAGAGCAAAAGGAATACTGAAAAGGTCTTGGAGTAACTAAATAATATTCTTTGAGCTCTAGTCAAACAAGTGTCAAAAGGAGCGAGGCAGTTTGTTTCTACAAGGCACATCCACTTTCCTCTAGGCCTGCACACACTTTGTGTGTGGTACTAACTTCTGTTATCAGGATTTGAGCAAACATTCCCATCAAGGACTTGAGCCTTACTTTTCAAGGCCATGACTCCAATGTTTGTACATCCATGTGCTGCATGCAATCAGTTTTCTGAAGTTCCTCTGCTCCAAAATACTTTTAATGCAGTGTTCTGCAAAAGATGTGGTTTAGGTTTGTCTCCTTTAGGGGTCTATTTTGGTCCTCTGGAGAGAGATGTTACTAGAGATGACCTTCCCTACAGAATGGACTGATCTTTATTGCCACTGCACAGATTTTCAGAGCAGGGAGAAATTCAATATAATAAATATTGACTTAATATCAAGATGCCTTTGAGATTTCTTGTTCAGATAGTTCAGTCCATCTTACTCAGGATGAGCTTTCAAAGGCGCTGCACTCAAAGGTACACAGCACATTTCAGCTTTTCAATCACTTCAGTACTTGATAAATTATTTTCTACACTATGGAAGACATTTTACTTTCTAATTACTCCATCTCCCAAACAATCCAGAGTGATAAATGCCATATGGTACTGATGGGCACTGCAGGCTCGAGAAGAGAAAACTCCTGGGAGACCTCATACCACCTTTCAGCACCTAAAGGTGCTGGAAGAGATCTGGAGAAGGACTTTTTACAAGGACAGGTAGTGACAGGACAAAGAGGAATGGTTTTAAACTGAAAGAGGGCAGGCTGAACTACGTTAGGAAGAAATTCTTTCCTGTGATGGTGGTGCTGCTTTCTGCCCCATTTTCTCCACTGTAGTAGTGTGGTTAGAGAATTGGGGAAGTAGAAGTTAGAAAACTCTTGGGTTGAGGTTAAGGCAGTAAAGCAGAAGCTGCACATGCAAGCCAAGTGAAAGAAGGAGTTAATTCCCCACTTCCCACAGGCAGGCAGGTGTTTAGCCATTCCCAGGAAAGCAGGGCTCCAATATGTGTAACAGTGACCTGGGAAAAGAAACACCGTTGCTCCAAATGTTCCCCTGCTTCCTCCTTCCAGCAGCTTTACCTGCTCAGTTTGGAACATCCCTTGGGTCAGCTGGGGTCCTCTGTTCTGGCTCTGTCCCTACTCAACCACTCACTCTTGAGGCACTAACTAAAATACCCCTGTATTCACAGTGCTGTTTCCAGCACGGATCAAAACCGTGGCCAAATCCTACCTACCATGATGAAAATTAACTCTACATCAGCCAAAACCAACGTGGGCAGAAACAAGAACACCCACCAGGAAGGAAACCTCCATAAAGAGCATCCTGAGGAATATTGGAAAGGCAAGAATCAGGACCGTGAGTTTTATGAGGGCAAAATTCCATCTGGAAGGAATTTTTAAGCAGGTTTAGACTTTTAGTAGAGCTGTGGAAATAGGACAAGAAGTAATGTTTTTAAACTGACAGAGCATAGGTTTAGACTGTGTGTAAAGACTAAATATTTTACAGTGAGTGGTAGAACTGTCCCAGGTTGCCCTGGAAGCGTTAAAGGTTGGGGCTCTGAACCCTAAGTTGAAGATGTTCATGAGATTTTCAAGGATGACCAGATAAAACCCTGAGCAGCACAGACTGGTTGCCAAGCTCATCCTGCTGTGAGCATCCAGCTGGAGTAGAGACTTCCAAAGGTCCCATCCCACCTGAATTTTCCCATCATCCTCTGAGGAGTCTGTTCAGCTCTGTCATGAACATTTTATGGGGTTTGTTAATAAAATAGGAAGAGAGCAGTGAAAAATTACAAAACCTATTTCTAGGGTTGGTTGAAACGCTTTTTTTTTTTTTTTAAAGGGGTAAAATCTATGATTTTATGTGGTTTATTTGTAAATAGGAAATTTAAATTTGATCAGAGTATGTCTGTACTCACTACATGGGAGAGGAAACTTTGATAATGTGTTCTTCAGTCCAGCAGACAGAAATATGAGTGGAGTCTGGAAGCAGATCATAGGTGCATTGAAATCAGATATTAGATGTTCCTAAAAGCAAAATAAAATTAAAATGAGGTCATTTAACTGGAAAGCCAACTAAGTGATTTGGTTGATTGGCCATCACTGGTAATTTTAAAATCAGGTTTAGATGTTATTTCTAAATGAGATAGTCTGATTCAAATGGAGCCAAATCAGAAAAATCATATGACCTGTGTTATGCAAAAAGATGAATTAGATGAGTACACTGAGTACCTCCAGTCCTCTAATTTATAGAAATAAAAAATAATTTAGTCCAAACTGATAGTGATGTCAGCCAACGCAGCAGTTTATTTGCCTTGGAATAATTTAGAAAAATCAGATAATTTCCTTCCTCAAAGAAACAAGGTTATTTAGGCAAATGGGATGTCCAGCTATGGAGTTTTAATGTTCACATGCACAGAGTTGTATTACATCCATGGCAGTGACACCAGCACACAAAGAATCAGAATCTGGCTGCAAATACATAGGAAAAAAGGAGGGGGACAAAACAGTTTTCTCTCAATCAAGAGAGCGTGTGAACTAAACAAATCAAATAACAGTGAAGAGCATTTAAGTCCTTTCCTTCCTCAGTCTGGGCTACATTTTTTTTTTCTGTGCTTAGAGCTCAAATCAGCAGTAGCCTGATGGTTTCAGAACTTTAATGTCTTCTCAAAGAAAAAAAAAATAATTGCTATCCAATTTATCTGGAAATACCAGAGCATATAGAATTTTTCAGTCAGTTGCAGAGCTTTTTGCTTGGAAGCACAGTAGTGTAGTTTATGCCAACGCTGAAAAACATTTTGACCAGTACTCTGAACCATTGAAATTAAACTTGGCTAAAGACACCCCAGATGGCTCAATTTAGCAATCCAGAAGCACTAAAAAAGAAGCTGCTTCAGAATTTGTGTGATGCCTTTATATGTGTAGCTCCATCATCTGACAGTCTCAGGATATGCCTCGATTGTGGAAAGCTCTGATGCACAGACATTCAGCTTCTGGTCAGTAGGTGATAGTAACCTGCAAATAGGGTATATGGATTTTGCAACCTGAAGAAAAGAATTGGTGCTAAGAATTTAAAAGGCGCTCAAATGCTTTCTTCCAAATATAGATGAGTTAAAAAAATAATAATTAAAAAAAACAAACAAGTGAGACATATGGAGTTTCTGCTTTCTTTTGACTATTTGTGTCTTTTTGTCTCCATTTTACAGATGCCACATTCATGAAAGTACCACCTACAGCTCATAAAAAGGTTTGGTCCTATGAACTCGGAAGAATAAAAGAAGCAGGTGTGGGTGAGAGGGAAACAAGCAGAGGGTGCTGCCTGTGTTGCCTTCCTGCATTAACACCAGCTTTTAGTGGGTGTTCAGTGTAACCCTTCTCCTTGCCACCACTCTCATGGCTCCAGAACCATCAGAGCTTTGGGTAAGTGCACAAATGTTAAACAAGCAGAAAACGGGGCACTGGGTTAATTATTTATCCTATATTCCTCTGTAAAAGCAAACCAACATAAACAATTTTTATTCCTCCAAATGAGGCTGCTACTTGTACATAAACTGATGCAACCTCTGCCATTGATAGGGCTGAGTGGGCTATAGTATCACATGGAAATGAAAAGCTGTAAGAGTGAAAAGAAATTGTATGAATCTCATTATCATTAGTGTAGCAGTACAGCAACACTTAACTTCACAATCATATTTTCTGATGTGAAGATGAACCTTTCATCTCATTTTAACTCAGCTTTTTTTTTTTTTAATCAGTTAGAAAAAATGAGTTTACATGCTCTGTACCCCAAAGGAAAAAAAAAACCAAAAAACAAACAAACAAAAAAAGATAGAGAATATTCTATTCAAAGTGGGTATACTGCTATGGTTGCCCTTCAAGACCATGTACTGTGGTTTTCTATCTTCACATGAAGTCAGGGAAGAACTATTCTAGGCTTACCTATTATAATTTATAATCTAAATATATTCATAAATTTAGTATATTTAAAAGGTTTTATTTCAATATTTTAGGAAGTCATCCTCTACTTCAATTGCTCCAACCAAAAGTTGGAGCTTCCATGAGAAATGTAAGTAGATTTTGATTTCAGTATTTTGAATAAATGAACTGGAAGTTCCTGATAAGCCAAGCAACAAAATTTCCTGTTCCAGGGCAGGACACTGAGGCCTGCGTGATGGGAACCAGCAGCAGACTGGGAGCAGCAGCTGATTTAGCATGGCCAAAAATCTGAGCCTGCCCTAGATGGTCTTATATACAGAGGCTTACCAAATTCCCACCTGATACCTGCTTCAGGGAGAATCAACATTGACAGCAGCTTTCTGAGAAAAAGGATAAGTAATCTCAGTAGGCATGAGCATAGCCTAAAAACATTTCTGCCGACAGGGTAGGCAAGGAGCTTTGCAGCCTGCTGGTTTTCACATGGTGTGGGTCACTCCAAGGGATGTGCCACAGCTGTTAAACCTTATCCTTCTCCATCTCCCCATCAGCCAGTATCAAATTGCATCCAAAAACTGTCAGGAATTCTGGGAGGGAAAAGGGATTACAAGTGCTCCCCCAAGGCTGAGGTTTTCAGTGTGGGGAAACAACCTAAGCACAGGGTAAACCCAGGAGACATTGAGTTTTAATAAGAAAAGTAATCGGTGTGTTCACCTGGGGAGACATCTGGAAGGTCTAAAAGAGGATTAGCGTGGAAGGAGCAAGCGAAAAGTGGTTTGGATTGCTAGAAAGGAGAAGGGCTGAATAGTAGGGAAGAGAGGAGTGAGAAGAAGCTGCTGAGAAGTGCAAGCAATGGAAGAAGTTAGAGGTAGGTTTCATATATCTGAGTCCCAGCTTTTCCAATTTTTGCCCCTGGAATAGATGTAGCCAGCTCCTGTGGCCTGTCTAGGCTTTGGCATGAGCTCTAGATATGGGAGCTGATGGCATTTTTCATCTTTTCCCAGGCCCCAGTATGGAGGAGGCATGTCAGGGGGACAAGGACTGGGAGGCAAGAAGGAAAGCAGAACGTTTTGAGTCATGTAGGAAAACATGAAAGAACATTTTAAGCTTTTTTTTTTTTTTTTTTTACTCTCATCATTACTTGGCTATAGCATCTGACAAATTTTTCTACAACTTGTTTTCAACCCTAACTTGCCAGTCTTAGTTTACAACTTCTGGATTTCTTGAATTGAAACTATTACCTATGGAAAATCTGTATCAGAGCAGATTTCACTTCTTCAGAGATGGATGTGTCTGTCCCTTTCTTTCAAAATAAACTTTTGTGTAGAGAACTTGGAATGTGGGAGAAGCCTTATTCAGTGTTCCTGTGTGTGGTGCAGTGCTAGGGAAGAAAAAAGGCTTGAAACTACTCCTTCTATGACTGATTGTTAATGACCCCAGCTGAAATAAAATAATCAATAAATATACATACTAATTTGGAAGTTTAATGCATTCCTGTGCTCAATTTTCAACATGCAGTACATTAAAGGAGAAAGGCCTAAAGCTGTACTTAACATGACCTATTGGTGATGACAACAATGAAATGAAAATCTTCAGTAGGTTTATTATATACTTTGGAGGTTAATAATTAGTGCTCATTCTGTAAAGTAGGTGAGAAAGATTTTTCTTTCTTTTTTTTTTCTTGACTGCTAGTTTATAGGGTCCTTTCTCTACCTCCACGCTGAGCACATTTAGACACATAATAACTGGTATTTTCAATATTGTCATTTATGTGTAGGCATATAAAATGGAGTACCATAGCATGGGTAATTTATACCCACAAGTAAATATGGGTCCCAGAGTTGCATTCTCGAGCTTATAATCTGTTTTCCTTTTAAAATAAGGTTGACTTTCATGAAATTCACTTTTAATTGTGCCCTTAAGCATTCATAGCTTGTTGTTTTGTTCTGGAAACTCCAAGAAGAAAACCACAAATCCTTTCTATTGACAAAGTGTGTGAAGTTATGTTAGAATGAAGCCCTACTGAGACCTAATTTTTTCAGGCTCCTTTTGGAACCACAGCTTATTTGCAGATAAGTAAATCATACTGTGATTTTGTAAGACTCTGAAAATAGACGAGTCCTTACCTTTGAAATTTATATAAGTGGAATGTACAGAAGCAGGGGTTTGTTCTGGCTGAGAATATGGCAGATGTTATTAATAATTGCAGTTGTTCTTTTTTATTGTTGCACTTACATTGTTTATGAAGCAGGAATGCCTAAGTAATGCCCTTAATTTCTTTCAGATCTTATCCTCTAATGAAATGTACTTATCCAAAAACAATTTCTAATGACTATTTTTTTTTTCTTATCTAATTCTTTTGTAGCTGCTACAATGATTTCTTGTTCATACTGTTTCAGTAATACTGTGTAGGAGAAGACAAAAGTGACTAAACCCTTGACAAGTTAAGGGTCACATTTGTATAAGGGAGGAAGAAAATAGACATCAGTAGATGAATCTCCTCTTTTCCCAGTACTATTGATCAGTACTAGGAAAAATTACTCTTTAGAAAAAATTAGCTTGAGAAAAATATCTTGAGTTTTCTCGTGCTTTACTTTCTTTTTCTTTTTTTTTTTTTTTTTTTTTTTTTTAATCACTGAGTTTTATTAAGTCAAATAGTAGGAAACTGACCTTTCCAGAGGACTTGTCACACTGTGAAGCTATTTGGTACCCACCAGTTTTATTGCTAATTTTCTTGTAAGACTTAACTAATTTTCTCAAAGTAAATTTTTTAAGCAATGAAAGGGAAAAGGTTTTTGCCTCTGTGTTACACACTACTTATCATCTGCAACCACGATTTCTCATCTGACAGCTTTTTTTTTGGCATACTTACTAGCATTTCCCATGCATCACCCATAAGAACCATAGCCCCACCTGTGCAATGAAGATTTTTGTATTCCTGTTTTTATATTTGTTATATTTCTTTATATTTGGACAGAAATACTTTATGTATGAGCTAATCTAAATATGTTATGACATTTCAGGAAGTAGGTCCATCAGTAATTCAAATTTCACAATAAGGAGAAAAATAAGAAAGCATTGAGTATCTTTCGGTAAAAAATATTTCTTGTTCTTTGATGTTATCCATCCTCTTCATTGATTGAAACAGGATTAATAATAAATTTAGAACTTCACTTAGTTGATTGATGCAAACCTGATTTGCAAAAGAAAGGGCATAAAGTGAGACAATAAAATCAACCTTAAATTAGCCTTTTCTATCTCTTAAGTGCTTGAAGCCTTAATGTTCTCTAGTATTGATTATCTATTTCTCTTACCTGTAAAATGTCTAGAATTATCCTTTTTATCATTTGCTATTCCTATCCATAGAATCATAGAAAAGCTTGGATTCAAAAAGATTTCCCAAGATCCTTGAGTCCAGCTGTTAACCCATGTTCACCACTAAACCATGTCCCCAGGTGCCACATCCACACATTATTTGAACACTTCTGGGGATGGTGATTTCATCACTTCCCTGGGCAGCCTACTCCAATACCTGATCACCCATTCAGTGGAGAAATATTCTCTAATATCCAATCTAAGGCTTCCTGGAACAACTTGAGTCTGTTTCCCTTTGTGCTGTCACTGGTTGCCTGGGAGAAGAGGCTGACTCCCACCTCACTCCAACCTCTTTTCATCTAGATGTAAATTTCCGATCTAATTTTACCTTAACTTGTACAGTCTCGAAGTGACATGCATCTAAATTAGGGTAGGTACCTCCTGCTGTCCTATAAGACTTTCTGGGCTGGTTCTTGATAGAACAGGGCTTTAATTGCTGCATTTCCTTGGACAAGTTAACCAGGAGTGATCCTTTAAGTCTGATTTCCATAATAAATAATTTATCCTGGGATAAGTGGCTGAAGGTCTCTGCCTACCCATTTGTAAAATGGTGATGGGTCTTTAATGAATTCTCTCATGGAGGCCAAATATGGTTTATATGGTTTAAACTATAGTTAAGTACTTTGAAAACTGAAAAATCTTTGTAAGTATCAATGGAAGGCTCTGCTTCTGACTGTAAGAGCAAAGTCAGACTGCACAAGGAATAAACTAACCCCCCTTGCCCTCTGTTCAGTATTGAATTGGATAGGAGTCTCCAGGTGTATTTTGGACCACATGGATGGGTATTGTGACCCTGCATACATATATATATATAAATATATTCATGTGTGTCACTATGTAAATACATACATTTAAAAAAAAATTGTTTTCTAGGATGGCATCTAGTATGTCCTGTCCATTAATATTCCAAATTTAGACATAAGAAATGTATCAAAAATGTGCTGTTATGTATCTGCTTAAGTTGCCCTTGTGGCTTATGGAAAACTGATAAAAGTTGGGAAGTCTGTTCCATAGAATCTCACTGAATTTTGAATGAAGGTTCTGCAAATTCCCATGTGAAATGAATCTATGTGAACTAACAGAAAAACCAAAGAGCAAGCATGTGTTTATGAAGGAGAATGTTCAAAGAAACTACTTTTGAAAGCGAACAACAGCAAAGCAGAAACTCCCCAGCAGTGGGTAACACATATCAAATGGCTTATTCAACAATAGGAAAAGATCAGAACAACAGTTCGGGTAAAAACTGTTTCCTGAGGAAGAGGTGACACTCTGGCCATGAACTGCCTGGTATGGCATTCAGATCCTTTCAGTGTTACTTAACTATTGCTTTTGTTTGAGTGAAGGTTGACAGCAACACTCATCTTGATTCTAAAATGCAATCCCTTAGATGGTTTACATGATTTTGTAAAAAAATTATGTTTTCCAGAAGGACAAATAAGAGTATTTGTTCGCTCAGTATGGTAGCTAGTTAAATGTATGTTGCTACCTGTGTAAGACAAGTACTGGAAACTGGAAGTGGGAAAAGATACATTTGGAAAATTCCTGTATATATGTCAGAAACTGTAAATTCAAGTCCAAAATACCCCACCCAAAGAAGACAGAGGTATTCAGGCAAAGAACTGCCTTAAAATCCTATTGGGCTGAATATAAAAGTTTCTCTTCTTCCTGACCAAAGCTGGGAACTTGCCATGCAGTGAAGCTATTGTTGCAGTGATAGCATACTCATAAAAGAATACATTGACAAATTTCTCAAGGGGTATTGGATTCATTTCTCTTGATTCTGTGAGCTGGCTGTAATATGAGTAAACTTTCCTTTTTTAAATAAGCACTGTTTAGCAAAAAGCCAGCAACAGTATTTCCTGAAACATTTATTTCTTTCAGTTGCTAACCTAGAAAGAAAATGAAACAATTTAAATGCAATATTTTGAGAACAAAATATGTCCAGAACAAGAACTTGTCAGTTGAGTTTCATCCTAGTACGGTTTAAAATAGCTGAATTATAAACCACTCAAAGAACCCAGACTGATGATGGCAATGGGCACAGAATTTTAAGCACGATGGTGCTGCCAGATTGATACTGAATTGCTACAATTGTGACAGATATTATACTCAAGCTTTCATTCAACAGAATATTGTTTGCCTGAAACCTGCAAGACATCTTGTGACACCCACAAAAGTGTCAGTCACAAAAGCCTTGAGCAGTGTTATAACTAAAGCTGTTGGACTTGGCAAGTGAGGGCTGAGTTTGACAGTCGTGTGCCCGCAGACCCACCTGCAGAACCTCAACTCAGTGGCACTCACAGCTCTTGCAAGGAGCTTGTTTAAGTAGAGGCATGATCAAAGTCCTCCCAAAATTTATGTGTTTTTCATAGGCCAAATTCTAGCTCCTGTTTTGGGTCTGCAAAGTTACAAGTGTGATTTTAGCCTCTAAATAACCACGGGAGGTTTCTACCATTGATTCGAGTGGTCTTCAGATAAGACTCTGTGTGCATCAACACATTCCATGCAGCATGTAAAATTCATTTTAGCTTGAAGTTTATGCATAATTTACACTGAGAAACACCCCAGTAGCTGGCATGTTATTTATTTTTATCTTCTGTTCCACTCACACTCATATGTGATCTGTGCCTCTGTTTTTCACATTTTTTTCCAGGGATTTTCTTTCTTCTCTCATGTATAATTATCTTGTTTCTTGTTGTTGTTGTTGCTGGTTTTAACATCCGTCTTAACCCACTTATCCACCACCTTCCACTTTTCTCTTAAATGACTGTTCTCCTTACTACCAAACTATTTTTTCTGTATTTTATAATAAATGGTTCTTCCCTGCTTCCCTCTCATGCCTAACTTAGCACGACAGCTCTCCCTTATCTTTCCATCTCCTGTATCATGTTGCTCCAGTTTTTTATGTATCTGAAGCTCTAGAGCCCTATCGTCTTCTTACAGAAAACTTATTATCTGCCTCTCCTCAGTATCTACACGGTATCTGCATTCTCTAGATACTCTCCTCAGTATCTACATTCAGGTTTCCTTCACTTCTCCAAATTTATCTCAATTTTTTATTCAATAGTTCTGGACAAAACAAAAAATTCTTATACTTGTAAAAAGCTCGAAGTCTGTAAGTCTCCCATATAAAAAATATTAATTTAGTCCTTTCTAAATTCTGCCCCACCAATTCTTCCCCCTCCTTTTGAACACACTTGCTTCTATTTTCCTTTACTTCAGTATAACTCTTTGTTTAAAGAAAATTTCCATTGGAATCCCTAATTTCAAAGTTTAAATAGTAGAAAGGTGATTCTTATCACACTATATATCATCTAATATTTAGTTCCCTACTTGAATTCATATTAACTTTATGAAGAATTTAGTAAGAATCAGGAACCTACTCTAAAGAATCTCCAATAGCTCAAGATCTTTCATTGAAACACAAGGGCTTTATATAGAATGAAAGGTCTGAGAAACCATTCAGAAGAAAATATTTAGTTATTTAAAATAATATTTTTTTAAAAATCTTGATTTAACATTTAGTTTTAGCTCTCTGGAAAGATCCACCTTCAGGAACATGATGAGTCCAAGGTTGTGAAAGTCCTGTAGCCTTGAAGAATGAAGCCTTATGGTATACAATTCTGATATCAGAAAGCACTATATACAATGGGAAAAAAAAAAAAAAAAAGAGATAATTAGCTAAACTCATCATAGCAGAAAGGAATGCCAGTCTGAGACAAATAATACAGATGTCTACATATAGGTTTGTCCAGAAAAATATTTAAAAAATTATGCACTACTTTTTATTTTTTATATCCCAGATAAACATCCACAGCTGTACAATACTTGCAAGATGAAAGTCGGTGGTAATCATAGAAAATGCTTTGCCAATTGCCAAACCATGTTTTCCTAAACAAAACTAGATATGTGTTATTACACAGAATACCCAGAAACACCCAGTGATAATGCAGAGCTCCAGAATGTCAGCACTTTCAAAACAATTCAGTTAGCATATTTAAGCAGACTTGATTAGGGACTGAGGCCCACTTCCTCAAAGGTGATTAAGTACATGACTCCCACTGAAATCAATTTACTTATATATGAATTTAAAATGGCTACAGAGATGTATTTTGATATAAAATTAATTTTAAATGTTTGCTCACCACCGTGGCAAGTATAGCAAGGTTAAACTCTGTTATCATAAAATATTTAAGGGTTTTCTTAAATATGTTATATCAGCACTAAAAAAAAAAAAATCCCAAACCTATTTAAGAATGCTTGTCATTTTTATGATATCAAATTTATATCACATTTCTGATATTTTATTAAATGATCTTGCAACTTTAACTTCTATGGTGTCTAGATATTAACATAGCAATAATTATAGTCACTTGGAAATTTCCAACCTTGTCATTATTTTCTCAAGCAGCAGTCCTAGTTGGAACTGTGGAATAATTTAGCTAAGAAATCATAAAATCAGTACAAATATTTTAATTCACAATTATTTTTATAATTATTCCTGACTTCTTAAATCATTCTGTTAACTTGATGTTTTTTAAGTAGAGTTGTTAAAAAGGACTTGTAATATTTACCACTGAATTTCAACAGAAATAGCCTCTTCTGTATCCTTGGGTTGCAGGCTTCCTTTGCTCTCTGCTGTGACAATTAACACAGTAGATATTGAACAGCTGCTATGACAGAGCAAGTTAAAAGTGAAGAGAGTGTATGAGAACTGCAGGACACAGACAACAAATTTTCCTGGTTTTCTCTTATTATTTCAACCACAGATCCAGCATGTAGAGTAATTGTTCAGTGCTTCATCCTGCCTGAGACATTTTGTACGAAGGAAGCGAGAGGGAGACCTCCCTCCACTTGCAAGAGCTAAATATTTATGTCTACTTACTTTTCTGTCTTTTAGGCCAGTGTTTATTCATGCAAGGTTATTGTCTGTGATACCAAGGCTGTTTACTTTAGTTAAATTTTTTGGTGAAGGACTCTCTGAAGTTTTGTGGAGTGGTCTAGCAATGAGGTGATGCCATGTGTCAGCTGGAAAGGGTTGCAGGGCTTCGTTAGAGAATGGGACCTGGAAAAAAGAAATGGCTGAGGGAAAGAACATCTCTGTAAGTATTAGATAAATACTAATTTATCTAACTAGTATTATGGGAAAAATAAAGGTAACTTCAAGTGCAAAAAATGAGCTTTGAGGCCGCCTCAATCACTCAAGAGCAGTGTCAAGACAAAGGACATGATGCATGTGACATCACAGCTTGACAGGTTTTTATCAGAGAACCTTCGAGGTGACTGATTTTAACTTGCTCTTTCAATGGAGCATCTAAACCTGCAGATAATTACCTTGAACATGTGAAAACAATTTTACCATTTTTGTTGAGTTTTTTTGCCTGAAATCTCTCAGCTTTTCACTCTGCCATGTTTCTGCTATAAGTATTTGAGACTGGGGATTTTTATTTGGAGAACAGCAGCGATCATTTGAACAGATTAAAAATAAACCCCAAACAACCAACCCAACCAAACTAATAGGTAGATTCAGAAAAAAAAAAATCCTGAAAGCTACCCCTTAATTCTTCTTTTGTAATAGTTAACATATTTAATAAACTGAAAGAAAATTACAGGAAAAAGATGCTTGAATCACTCAGTGTTCTGGATGATTAGTATCTTGCAACTTCTTGATGGCTGTTATAAAATATTCAAAACTTTGATTACATATAAAAGAGGTGAAAGGCTGCATAGTCTTTTTTTTGAGATTTAATAGTCTGTAGTAAAAGATCTTCCATTTGTTGGTTGCTTGGGAATGGATATCAATAGAGAAACTGAACCCTGCCTGCTTGCAGGAGGAGCAAGGGCCTGCTGATGGTGAGAACTTACCCTCCAAACCATACTAGTGGGCATTTTACACATATTTAACAGCAAGGGGTTGTCTTACAGGGGTGCAGATCCCAGACACACTTTCTAGAGCACAGAGTTCATTTCTTAGCTTTACCCATCTCCACTGCAACCTCAAACACTGGACGGGGAGGCTGAGGGGAGCGGAGGTGAAAAATAAATATTAAAATCGTGTAGCTTAGTATTAAGCAAGGCTTAATGAGGACTTGGAGTTATACTGCTGGAAACAGTTTCAAAGAGAGTGATTCAGCTCCCCAAATCCGGACATTCAAAAGCTTAATCGTCCAGCTTAAGCTAATCACCTTATGTTTCTGTTACCTGGCTCATTGATTCATTTGGGTGAGTATCTCCAGGCTTTCTGATTGAATTCAAGAACTGAAAAACTATGGAGGAAGGGACCGTTGATAAGTGTGATAGATAAGATTGTTTTCAGCTTTATTTCTCTTTGAAGCCCTTCTCCAGTAGTCCATAAGGCCGAGTGCCCCACTTTGCTATTATCCCGAGGGTCTTTGTGCTTGATATCATACATGCAAACTGCATTATCTCCATAGCTGTGCTAATCTGCATCCAGTCTCTCAGATTCGATTCTTTCCTCTTTTTGGTGGTGTGGGAAGAAAAGCTGATTTAATACAGAAGACAATTGAAAATAAATTAATTTTTTTAAAAATATATGCCACTTCTCTTTCTCTCAAGGAGGACACAGATATAAAAGTATGTGAAATGACATTGCATTGCTGTCCATTCCTAAGGTCTATTCCACCTTGTCAAGCCAAGGTAAAAGGTTTCTCATATTACGAAGAAAAGTTGAGGGGTTTTTTGTTTCCTATTTATTAATATCTTTTCATGTTCATTTTGACCTCCAAGACATGGACATTCAGCCACAGTATTCAGAATTTAAGATGAAGGATACCAAGGAAAATACTGCTTATGAGAGTTAGTAATTTACTCATCATAAGGGTGACTGCAAGTAGTAGAATAATTTATTTAGTTTGATAATAAGCAGTGGCTGAAATGTCTACATTAATAATTAGTTTAAATATATGATTTCTTTGCAGAGAGAATTGGGCATTACAGTCAATTCAAAAGACTGTTTCAAGAATACAATGTTTTTCCTAATCTAGGGAGCTGTATAGTAGGAAGAATAACAATAAAATAGAAAATTGAGATATATATTCAAAAGAAAAAAAAATATTCATCTTTACTCCATGTTTTCATGTCTTCTAGATAATAATTTATCCCAAACTCAAGAGAAAATGTATTTTGAGTAAATTCTTATAAATATCTTAGAATGGATAAGCTTAAATTAAGGCAAGTTTCTATCATTATGGTTACACTGAATTTTTTTGAGATTTTTTTTGAGAAGTAAGTATGTCTAAGTATTTCTTTGAGAAGCGCATGTAATAGTTCCATCTTATTCACTATGATTGGAAATAAAGTTCTCCTTCACAAAACATTTTTTAGTCTCTAGAGAAAGATTTATTTTCCTTTAGGTATGCATTAGAAATGAAAGGATTATGATGCTTACTTGCTGTTTTTGCTGAAATCTAGATTATTAATTAAGTCATAGCATAGAATAATTGCCTTTCATAATCCTAAACCTTATGTCTTTGGCTGCTTGAATTTCAAAGAGTACAGGAGATAAGTAGTTAATTTAATTTTTACAACTGATTGCTATGATTGTTACTTAAATAAGCTGCAAAATATCATCAATTTTGAGATTAATGGGGAATGAGCTAAAAGGTTATGAAATACTGAGTAGGTATATGAATTTATGCAGGTAGATTTCCTTCACACACACATTTAAATCCATTTTGAAACAAGATATAGAGATACAACACATGGGGAAATCCTCTAAGTAAATCTCAAAAATTAATTCTATAGTCTTGTCATTTTTTACCATTTTTTCATTAATTTCCTACTCTTCTCATTGCCCTTGCCATTGCTTAGACATTGTTACTGTTACATCTGAATCTAAGGGGACTATGACAGCATCTCAATTTTAGGATAAAAGGATGATGAACTGTTTTGAATACTTACGGAAATAAAAAGAGGACATTTCTAATTTCTATTTCTCAACTAAAAATAAAAAACATGCATCTTGATCAAAAATTTAGACAGTAATATTAACTACAGGGAGAATTAGTCATACAACATGACTAAAATCCAATGTGCAAAACAATAATGAAAAGCCCTGATTCTAAGAGTCTAAGAAAGTTGGGAAAATCTTTCCTAAAATCTTCTTCCTACTAGTTTCTCCTTTCATTCATTTTCTCAGTCAAGATGCACGATGATGTGTGCTTAATTCTGCCTGTTTTCCAAAATATAAACATGTTTCTAAAGAAGCATAGCTAGCTAAAGTCAACAGATTTCCTGATGCTTCTGATATTTTTTCTTTTAATTTAAGGCACATATTTATGAGCTTTGCTAAATATGGATTCTGGGTTTTTTTGTATAAGATTATGCTCTTCAAATTTGAATAGGGAAGATAGGATAGTTTGTATCACCCACATGTAATTACAAGTGCACAGTAAAATAGGCAAATTCTTTGATCAATAAGGCTCTTTTTCATTATTCAGCCTCTTATGGACACATGCTCATTAGGAAAGTCATGAATTCAAGTCTTTTATGAGAGCTTCATTGGTACAAAGTACACAGTTCAAGAAGTAGTGTCTCCAATTATCCTTCTGATGCAGTCCAGCAGTGTTGGAAATTACTGCCAATCATAAGATTTCCTTTGAACTTCCAGAAAAGCAGAGCTGGAGCAGAATATACTGCTGCCTTCTGAACTTCAGACTAGTTTAGGGACTCTCTGCATACTATACAGTGCAAGCCTCTGACTCTAGCATGGATAGTGGCAGGAAGCTTGAAAATCAATTACCTTTAAATACAGAACAAGGAAATCCTTTTTATTTCTTATCTAGAGCATCTGGAGCACATGATATTTATTAAATGTAATAATAAATGTAATAATGTAAGTTAATTTAAATTATTGATTTGAAAGATATGCAAATCTTGTTAAAAATGCCAAAATGAAAATATGTTGCCTATTCTCACTTTTGCAGAGTCACTGTTAGCTCCCTGCCTTGCTCAGCTTGTTGCCCATAGCCAGCACACTGCAGGTTTGAGGTTTCTGTTGGGGTTGGCTCTTGGGCTGCATGCAAGCTGAATAGGCCATGTGGTCTGATTTATGAACTGTTCTTACACTCATGGTGCCAGAGTAAGATGTAAAAATGACAACAAATCTCTTTCAAACACATGCCTGGACTTTACCAGCAGAAGCCCAGAAGAAACCAGAGGAAAGTAGAAGCCATTTGCCCTGTGGATACAGCAGCACCTTCATCTGCACTGCCTTCCAGGGAAGGATGTATTTACAGCACTGAATCCACGGCATTGAGTGTGAGGCTATATCCTTTTCTCAGCCTGTTTTGGCGTATTTTGGTGAGGAGATGGGGCAGGAACATGCAGTTGAATGCCAGTTTTTTACAGCTTTAGGCTCTGGAAGAAGTGCCTTTTACACCACAGAGAGAAATACAGTAAGCAGTGAGTCAAAAATTTGTGCAGATCCAAGTTGGTCAATGAAAATCCAGTTCTTTCTTTTGCCCCAATGAAGGAAGTCCATATTGGATCCACATATTCTTCCAAGGCTTGCTTAGTCAAGGCTGAGATCATTTGCTTTTTTTGACTGCCTCTTCAGCAGTAGGTATCCATGAGACAAAGGAAAATTTACTGGCACTGAAAACACTGGAAAGCAGCAAGGGAAACCAGAGATATCAGAGCCAAAATCTAGAGTGGAGATTTCCCCTGCCCAGGTACCAATGCCAAGTGGAGATTTCCCCTGCCCAGGTACCAATGCCATTTTCTGCTGTCTGTGGCTGGCCCTCATCTTCAAAGTGGAAACCATGAGAAATGTCCTGTCAGGTCAGGAAAACCTTGCTGGCTGTCCATGTAAAAAAAGATACTTCAAGAAGAGTTATGCAAAACCAGGAATTTATTTATAGTGTAATCTTCCACTGGTCAAGTATAACCTCAGGCAAATTCATCTTTATTAAAATAACTACCCTTACACCTGCTATGGAATGGGTGATAGGGACCTTTTCCTTTTAAAAGCCATGGTTTGTGCTAAGTTTTTCAATTATGTAAAGAGACTTCAAATTGTTTTTCTAGCTGGATAGTCTAATCTCCATTTCTCTGCAAATCAAAGTTTAACCAATTTTATATTCTACAAATATTCACATCCTATTGCTTGGGGTATATCTGGGCTATTAGAGAAAATTTTAGTGCTGATAGTAAAGGCTGAAACAGAAAGATGCACATTTTTATGTCCTTAATTCAAACATGTCACTTGTTCAATAATTTAGAATAAGGGTCTATGTAGGGAAAAGTAAATATTATTTATTCTTCTGTGAGAGTCTTTTTACAGCCATCACCCTTATGGTGGCTGAGCTCCAGGAATCAATATTTATTTCCAGCATATTTAAGCTTCTTATATAACTAGAACATTAAGTTTATAGAGCCATGTAAAATACCTGATTTTAAGACTGTGACAAGTGTTTAACGTGATACAAATATATTTGCGGAGTAAATGTTATCCCCCGGCGAATATATTGCACGAAAATGTTGTGAGAGGTGAAAACAACACTTGCTAGAAAAACGAACCCTTGTCTCTAGTTCTGCTACAGAAAATATCAGAGAATTAAGTCCACCACAAAGCTTCAGCCATTTCTGCAGAGGTTCATTGAAATCAAAGGTTTAATACTTAACATTTGATCCACAATAATACTCTTTTTTTCACTCTTTGATGTTATAGAGCTGGAGGAGACAGAAATAATGAAGGATAATCTGATTGCTTATAGGTTTGATTACTTGGACCAGACATTTTAAAATGGTACCTGGTCTTCTTAAATTGTGTTCGTACTTATCTCTAAGGGATGCATAAATTCCATGAAATTTGTGGATTTTACACTGGCTGAGAACTGAGACTCCAAATTAACAGTTTTTATAGCTCTGGGACACAGTGTTCTTTAAGAGCTGAGGTTGGTGACATGGTTTTATGCGTTGAAGTTGTATTGTCTGAATCACACCTAACTTTCAGATAAGAATAATTCCTCCGAAAGTAGCGCTTGATAGTTAAGCTCTCATTATTTATTTTTCCTGGTGCTGATGTTCTTTTACGTAGTTTTGTTCAGAATTGACCTTTCTCTTTTAGTTCTCACTTAGGTTAGAATGAAGTGTATGTTTTACAGCCGGGCATGGACATATAGGACAAGCCTGTCACTCAAATCTGATTTTGTCTTGTTCAGTGCAATTCTTCTGTTCTTGTGTTTCCTGATTCTATCAAAGCTACATCACATTTTATAAATGTGTTGAAGTGTTGTTCTGGCTCTTCATTCTCATTTCTTCTCCCCTAAAGCTCACAATTTCTTTCAATTGTTACTGCCTAATCTCTGGCTTTTACCTTTCATTCCCCTCTATTAAAAAAATAAGTAAAAAAGAAATAAAATATATATTTTGCATATTCTATATAAAGAATAATTATGTACTTATTGATAAATTGAATTTGATCTAAATTATAAATAAGCAAGATTTTTGGATATTTTTCCCTAACTTTATAATACTTTGTGTCCTGTTACTACACTCTTCTATATGAACTGATTCTATGAATTTTAACTATGCATCTAACATCTTCATCTGCATCGGTATCTTCATAGAATGCTAGTTTGTAATGGACTATTTTGGTGAATAACCCTTCTTATTCTTAAAACAAAGTTTTTTGTCCTATATGTCTGATGGCTGTAAATTTAGAGGTTTCATTTGAATTGTTTTAATATTTGAAGATCTTCTGTTCATAGTTTAAGTTGACATGTATAATTAAATGTGTATATTTCTATGTAGTTTACATTCTATAAGCAACAGTAAAGAAGGGCCACTAAAAAGATACAGTAATTCGAGTGCAATTGGAGTGCTGGCCATTTTCTTTCCATCTACTACTCCTCCAAATTTTAGATTAAGTGAGTAAAGTTTCTCTATTAAAAAAAAAACAAAACAAACCCCAAACATGTTCTTGTTTTGTTTATCAGGTGTTCTGTGATTGATTTAAAGGAGGGGGAGAGTGGAAAAAAACCCAAAAGTATTTTGTATGCAAGAAGACTTGTGGACTTCAAAATGGATAACACTTTGTTATCTTTCTCTGATAATTTGAAAAAGTTAGTTGCCATATTAGTTTAATAATACATTGATTTTATTTATAGACATAGACTTCTTTAAATTAGGGTAGTATTTTAAAAAGGCAATTTTTTTCTTTAATTATTTTAATTTAGATCTTATTTCAGTTTAAGGCTAAGACCCTTCTAATAGCAGCAAAAGAAAAAATTGGAATGATAATAAAAGGGAGAACCCTCTTTATTCAAAGCTGTACTTTAGATGTGCATAAATATATAAAAGAGTTAAATAGCAGAACTCTCACCACAAAACATTATTGAATATAGTTTTAGGGTAATTTAGTTACATATTAAAAGGTCCTCTTGCTCTATCTAAATATAATTTTCACAGGATGCTCATTAGTCTAAGATATATTCTAAAACATGCTGTTTTCTAATATCTTAATCTCTCCAAAAGAAAACATTTTAGTGGATGGGATAGTTTCTCAATTTAAAATCAAATTCTGTTTAATGAAAACCACTGATGAGCAGCACTGGATGCTGACATGGAGATGACTTTTGAATTAAAAAGTGTGTGCATAGGCATCTCAATTTTGAAAGTAAGTCCTCCATTTTTCTTGAGACATCATGAGGTTTCTCTGTCCCTCTGAAATCTCTGGGCTTTGAAGAGACATGTTCTCTGTGAGCTAAACATTTCTCTGTGGATTTTCTGTCAATCCCTATGAATTTGTTAAGTTTGTAATGATTTTTCCCAATCTCCTCTAGTGGCAATCTTCTTTTAGTTTTTTTCAAGAGATTTTTCTTTCAAGAAATTTTACAAAATTAGGGAAGGAATGATCTTTACAGTGACAAATTCTGCCTGAGAAGAATAATGATAGCAATGATAATATCAGTGATGATGATGATGATAAATATTCAAATTTTGTTTTCATTGTGGACAAGAGATACATCAAGGTTATGTAATCAAGAGATCTTTCAGGTTTTATACTCTCATTTGCATTGATATTAATTTTATTGATACCAAAATTAAGGATAACATTACTATCATGGAAGTAAAGGATGTTATGGCACAAGGATAACTAGAAATTTAATCACAGAAGCAAGACAAAACTAAGACAAATAAGAAGAAAACTTGATACATGATTGCAAACTGATAAAATTGTTTTGATCACGTCCTACTGAGAAATCTGTAACCGTAAAGATCAACCTAGGCAGCTTAACTACCTAGAAATAATTATTTAATAATTATAATTTCATGGGACATAACAGGACTAGGTGGGACTTGGGCAGCCATATACAATGGAGAAGGTGCCTTCTACTTTTCAAAGTACATTTAGCTTGGTGCAAGTACTGAAAAATGCAAAGCTTGCGATATTGCAGGCTTTTGGAACTAAATGTATATTATATTATATTATATTATATTATATTATATTATATTATATTATATTATATTATATGATTTTTAAATTCCAATTAGAAATGAAGGTACATATAGGGCAAATGGTGAGGGATCTAGAGAGTATGTCCTCTGAGGTGAAGCTGAGGCGGTGTTTATCCTTGAGAAAAGGAGGCTCAGGGGAGATCTTATCACTCTCTACAACTCCCTCAAAAGTGTTTGTCCCCTGGGGGGGTCAGTCTCTTTTCCCAGGTAACAAGTGACAGGGCAAGAGGAAACGAGCTCTGGCTGCACCAGGGGAGGTTCAGATTGTACATCAGGAAGAATTTCTTCACTGAAATGGTGTTTAACCATAGGGATGGGCTGCCCAGGGAAGGGTGAGGCTGTCATCCCTGCAAGTCTTCAAGAAGTGACTGAATGTGGCACTCCTTGGTATGGTTTATTTGACACGGTTGTGTTTGGTCAAAGGTTGGACTCAATGACCTTGGACATCGGTCGTTGTTGGACACAAAATAAAGATGACCGACTCTAGTAAATTCTCAGAAGGCAAAGAGAACAGAAGGCTTTATTTACAATTCTTCCTGATCTTTTATAAGGTACTTCAATACAAAAGAAGTATGATTGGTGCATAGGAATGACACCTCTTTAATTCCATTGGTTTAATTACAGAAATAGAGAACAGCACCTGGACAGAGGTTGTTATGAGAAAGGAATATTGTTTACTTAAAATGTTATGAGTAAAGGCAGTTATTTACACAAAGTTGTTTTGAGAAGAGAAAACTGTTAAAAGGTTTCCCTTGGGGAAGAGCTAGCAATGGTTAGCAAGCTAAAAATTCTCTCAGGCTCAGAAAATCATGTCCACAGACATCTCTTCCAGCCTTAATGATTCTGATTCTATTCTTCTGTGACTATCATTCTACAACTCTATGATTCTTTCTCGTTTAATCCATACTCTTCAACCTAAAAGCAAAACATACTTAAGTTTTATTTTAAATCTTAAAATATTTCTCAAATATGCTTCTATACTTGACTTAATAAGAATCTGGATCTTCAAGGGACTCTGCAAGGTCACATAATTGAATGAATACTAATACGAGATTTTTAGTACACAGGAAGTGACTAGAACAGAAAGAAACAGCCTACAGCTTCCCTTCAACTGTTTGGACCAAATTTATCTGAAGAGCTACGTGAAAGGTGCTGTGAGAGGTGTGCAAAGAGCCACATACAGTAGAGATGATGAGGCCATGGCAATGTCACTGCACAGGGGTACTTATCACACAGCTGGGGCTCCCAAAAGCCCTTCCTTCAGCCCTCAACACCCTGAACAAGCACTACTGAGTGAAATTCAGAGCTTTCAGCTTCTAGTTGTGAAGAGGAGGCCTTGATAGCAGAAATGGCACTAGTTCAGCTGTTGGGCAGCAGCTTTGAGTGCCTTGAACAAAAGGGATGTAACATTTTCATTAATATCTAGCCTGAGGCCGTTTTTGGCATAAATTAATTCAAATTGTTATTTATGTATTTTTCCTCTTTGTGCTTTAATATCATTTAAGCATTTTCTCTTGCCTCTCCCATTCCTCTTTGTAGAAAAAGGGACAGGGGGGTTGAAGAACCAGCTACCTTGCTTAACTCCAAGGTCATCTCTTGCTGGTTCTCCTGCCAATAAAAACCAGTGCCCCAGAGCACCCTTTTGGTTTGACTTACGTATTTGAAAGTCTCCTTTGGAGGAATAGTGAAGAAATATTCTAATTAAATCTGCTGCCTCTAACAACACATAGATGCAAGTCATGATAATTTGATTTTTGCAGTCAGATTTTGGTTGTTAAAACTCACACTACTGATGTATGATGTGAGTGACATTTTTCAGAAACCTAGTTGGTATAACTGTGTTTTCATTGGATTCCTTGCATTTCTGTGGGAATTGATACAGGCTCTGGTTTTGTATCTGTACATTAAGCGCTTCATATCAGTGAAGGGCAGCCTGAAAATCCTTTCTGACATTTTTATAGCCATCTTCTAAGCAAAACAACATTTGGAGATTTTACTGTCACAGTGTTATTGTACAGAACAAAGTAATTTCCTGATTAAAACGAGTGTGATTGCACTTCTGTGCATTATGCTCCATTGTACTGGATTGTGCTTTTAAAATGAAAGTATTTCAAAGAAATGACTGATTTTTAGACAAATTTCCCTTTTCCAGGTAATTACATAAGCTTTCATTGCTCTAAAAAGATTATTCTTATGTATATCCACTTATCATGACAAGTTTCTGAAGTGACTCAATATTCTTAATTTTACACACTTAATTCTCATATTACCTCTTTGATTTCATAGACAGGTATGTCAGTTCATTAGAGAAATAAATAATTTGCCAAACAAAAGAGATAAAAATCCTTTTAACACGTTTGCAAAGAGAATAAGAAGGTCAACCTGTGACCATCTTTGAAGATAGCAACTTTCTGATTTAGATAGGTCAATCAGTTTAGATTTTAAAAAGTGCATTCTACTAAATTGAATGCAGTTTTCTGATTCAGATATACGGTATAAGGACACAGAAAGAAAATAGAGTGACTATATTGAAAGAATGGTGATCTACGTCAGCCAGTTACTTATTTTATATATATTTAATCTGAATTTATCAATTGCAATTAAGAATTAATAGCTAGTATTCTAAAATATAAATGATGTAGCGTCAATTGCTAGTATTTCATTTTACATGCAGGTTTTCAGTAGCATAGAAATGTTACATCCCATTGGTTTTGCTTTTCTACTTGTGATTATTTTATCTATTCAAGCAGAAAAATTCAGTCAGCAATGTCCCTATTTGAAAATGAAAATGACAATGAAAGAAAGCTCACTACAAGCAGAAATTTTAATAAAAATACTGAATTTTAATTTATTGATAATTACTATTCAAAACACTAGATAATGTCACTCAGCCTATCAGAATGCATTCCTTTGTATAGAGGAACTAAGCAGTGTCTTTCTATTTTTGTTATACAAGTTTTGAATTTCCTTTCATGTTACTGTTAATTCCACATGAAAAAGAATTTAGAAATTCTCTTTTCTCCTTTCTTGCTTGTAGACCTAGTATGTATTAACATAATCATTGAATTAATTTCTTCCAATATGTCTGCAACTATTTTGCAATTTGCCTTTCTCCTTTAATCCATACTCTTCAACCTAAAAGCAAAACATACTTAAGTTTTATTTTAAATCTTAAAATATTTCTCAAATATGCTTCTATACTTGACTTAATAAGAATCTGGATCTTCAAGGGACTCTGCAAGGTCACATAATTGAATGAATACTAATACGAGATTTTTAGTACACTGGAAGTGACTAGAAAATCTTAAAAATTTTGTTATGGTTTTCATTATTTATGTAATTAATACAAAGCTTATTCTTTTTTTTTTCTCAATGTTTCTTGTCCCTTTCTCCCTATTCCCAAGCCACTATTATTTCAGAACTTCTCATTTTTGTTTTTTTTTTTTGTTTATTAATTTTTTGGGGGAAAAAAGTCATTGCAATTAGAAAAGATCTCTTAGGACAGAAAGCAAAGCCCCGCAAATACGGAACTGTAACATAGAATATAGTCCCCTGTGTCTTACCCTATTCATTTTAATTGTTTTGAGGAAGATCTAGCACACTGTAGAATACTCCCCAGAGAAAAAAAGTGGAAATACCCTTTCTCACTTACAGTAAGTCATTCCTCAAATTCGGATTACATTGTCCTTTTCTCAATTTGATCTCATTATTTCCAGCTATATCCCATTTGTATTTTTAAATAATTACTCTTGCCCCTTGGTGTTTACCTTCTCATTGCTTTTGACAGATATATCTTCTCCCTCTCCCCCCACTTAATTGTTGGTTAGTCAAGCTGTACATATTTAATCTTTCTAAGCTTTTCTTATGCAGCATCCCTTCCAGTCCATTAAGCCCCTCTTTGCTCTGAATTCCTTTCTGTGTGTCAAAGCACAAAAGTTGGAGCTGATTGCATTTGTCAAGTGTTCTCCAGTCCAGATTTGAAAGGATGGTCTGATCTTTGTTGACTTGCAAAGAAATGACAGCTCGATCCCTTGTTTATGCCAAGGTCCAGTTTCTATACTCTGTGACAATGCAGAAATACCTTCATAGAGATGCTGATTTCCTTGCTGCTACTGTAAAATAGTCTAAGTGGACCAAGGCCCTGGTTGATGTTTTATCAACTTAGTTTAAAAATAACCCAAACTCAAAAATTCAAATTTTCATATCTTTTTTGTTGTGCTATAGAAACTGCTGTGTATGGAGGGGTTAGTATCATTAAAGGGCCAGCAGGAATGGAAATATTTTCATGCTGTTACTTGAGAACTTGCCACATTTGAGAGGACACAGTGAGACTAAATGCACGTAAGGTTATGAGGATAAAGTGTAATGACTTGGCCTGGAAATCAGTGTTGATCTCCAGTCATGAGCTGGAGGAGGGATTGTAACACAAAGATTATAACAGGAAACACAGACTATGCTAGTACAGCTTGTGATGGGAGAGATCTCTGAAAGTATCAGAATTATCAGACTGACAATGTTTGCCAACACCCACAATACCCGTGGATTTTTCCTGTTGCAGTTTTTACAATTAAATGGCCTCTGTTTAAAAACTCCAAAATAAGTTGGTGGGGTATATCTGAATTACTATCTGTTGGTAGGGTTTATCTGAAACCACAGATTTATTGGCAGGTGATATTTCAGCTCAGAAATAGATGAGCAGCTCTTGCTGCTTCTCTGACGCCACTGGCTTCTTATGCAGTCTAAATAAATTACTGAGAGGCTCGGTAAATCGGGGATGTGTATTGACCAGCCTTGAAGAAAATAACGTGTGAAAGACCCAAGCTGGGAAGAAGATGGGAGATGAGTTTTCTCACTAAATCAAACAAATAAAACAAACAAAAAAAAAATCCCCACAAGGTAAATGCATTTGTAACTAACCATAGAGACATGTATTATATCCATTTTCTTGTGCTTGTAGGCGTATTTCAATTTCTAAAGAGATCTCTCATGTGCTGGAGTGACTTGATTTCAAAGAGAGAAAAAGATCCCAAACCGTAAAACTATATTTATAGGTAGAAATGTAATATATTTAAATCTGTATATATATATCTCCATATAATTTTAAATTAATATAAACAAAATATTTATATCAACATATTTTCTTCTGTTGCTACATGAGCATCTTGATGAAAGCTTTAGCCAAATGTCTGTTTGCAGACTCTGATACCCTACCATCATTACTGTTTAATGTTTAAAAAAAGTCATTAAAACCACTGTATTCACATTTAAACCAGGTCTAAACATTTAATTTAGTTCTAAATTTTTAAGTAGCCTCTAAATGCATAAATAAAAATGAGAAGGAAAAAAAAAAAGAGAAATATGCTTTCCAATGGGTTAATAAAATCTCTTTTAAAAAGAAGTCCTTATTTGAAAATAAGAATATAAATTATATGTCCTGGATGTACCTAATCAAATTTACTCGCTTGCCTGTGCATCTTAGTTTTTGAGATGGCTCAATGCTGAATCTTTTCTTAATTTCTTTTAAAAATATTTCTAAAACTCTGGTTTAATTTCCACTTGACTCTCTTTGCTCTCTAACTCCTTAAGCTTTCTACTTCTGACAGATTACAAGGGTATCATTAAGTAATGCAAGTTCATGTCTTATTAGTAGACAATCCTGTTGACCTTCATTTCACCCTGTCCCATCTTGCATTCCATTTTCATGCTGGCAGTCTCATTTTCACTTTATCTAGGCTTTTAGCTCTGCAGTCATAAAACAAGCACAGAAAACTATGAGCTCTTTGGTGCCCCGATCTCACATTGGAACCGTGGCTTTTCAAGGCAAGCTAAAGGGTAATGATTGTCAATGTTTTTATTCTCCTATTATTATTCTCCCATTATTTGCATGCTACTGTTTTAGTAGAAATGACTCCTTTCTTTCTGAAAAAGCTGTAAAATGTAAAGGCATAGGGAGTTGTGCTCTCATTTTCATTAACTCTGGTGAATCAAGACATGAGCATTATTTTTTAAGTCTCACCATTCTTCAGTCTTATCACCTGGCCCATTCCCTGGCTTTGATATTGAAGTTCCCATGTGGAACTAATACGGTCACACATACATTAACCTGTGACATTAATACTTGATGGCAGTGGTTAGCTGAAGCTTCTGTGTGGTGTTTCTCCTTCAGTGCACAGCTCACTTTGACCTGGCTTTAATATGCAGGATTTGACTGACCCCTGGCCACTAATGAGTAAAGCCCTGAGAAGAAATAAGGGCTGGTAATGATACTAATCACCCTCTAAACCTCTGTAAAACAAGCTGCTATGAAAAGGACGTAGGGAATTTAATGCCAGTGATTTTGTTTTCTAGGCAGAAGGGTATTAAGCAAGCTTTTGCAAAGTACATCTTGTACTGCCCTTCCGTTTCAAGTCGAAGAAGGAAGCAAAGGCATCATCTGTCATGGGGGTGAAAAGCTGCCAGGTATCTCAAAACCTCATCTTTCATCTTCAGCCAGGAAAACTGAAATTAACACTGCTGATATGAAGGCAGGTATAAAATTGTTATGAGTTCAAGATGTGGATCTAGATATAGACATTCACCTTAAAATATGAAAAAGGAGGAAAGTAGAACTCTTCAGCTGGGTAAATCTTAGTAGTTCCATATTTATGAAAAGCAGGATCATAACTGTAAATCATGGGGAAAAAAAATAATTCCACATACTATACTGAAATCTCCCTTTTCAATGTCAAATTCACTTGCATTCAGATAGTTTCAATGGAGATACTTATTTTACCTCTTTTGAAACCTTTATTCAGCTAACCAATATAAACAACCCAAGCATTTGCATTTTGAATTAAAGAAAGTTGCCTGTAGTGTGTCTTAAAAGTTGTAAATCGCCATGAGCCATTACCAATTGTTTATACCCACACACAATTTTTCCCCTTTTATTATGTACAGCACATCTATTCAAAGATGCTTACAAAAAAGTACAGTGTTTCATTAAAAACATTATTTCGTTTTCGAAATACTATCCCTAAAATACCTTTTGATAACATGTAAGCTTGACATACCTGGACATTTGTGAAACTTAGCTTTCTACCTGGCCTAATTGTACTCCTCTGAAGTAAGGTTTTCCATCAAATGCTTCCCATCTGTTCTACTTGTCTGGAAATAGACATCCTGAAATATGGAGAAGCTTAGTGGGTGCAGGATTTTTACATGCCTTATGTGCCATTCCTGACAAGCACTTGCCCCCAGGAGGAGCAAAAGCTTGGTCCCAACCAAGTCTGCATTGTTTCCTTGGTGGCAGAAAAGATACAGCAAGTTTGTTCTTTCCTGTGATTTATATTTGAATTGTCACTTCTATATGACATGGAAGTGGGTTTTTCTCATAACACTAAAGCTGATCAGCTGTGTAACAAGAATTGTGTTATGATCTGGAACAGGCTTTACAAAAGGTGAAGAAAAGAGGTGTCACAGTGAGGACTGATTTGAGGGGTTTTTAGTATCTCCCTCTCCTTCAAATGGGACCTTTTTTTCTGTTACATCTATTAATTACTGGATTAATGAAATCCATTATGAGGCAGACAAATTCATCATGAGTAAATTTCTCTGAGGTCTGAACTTTTTGTTAAAAAATGACGATTGATAGCCTTGGGACATCTGTTGTGACAGTTTTGGAATGATGTGACCTAGGCTTTAATTTCCTTATTTACTAGACATAGCAATAAATAAATATGCTAAATTTCTAAAATCAAATTTCTAATCAATTCTAAATCAATTTCTAAAAATATATTCCTTTAATAAAGTAAAAAAACCCCACCAGATAATCTAGGTAATATCAAGTAATACAAGTTAAGATTTCCTAGATCTTTACTCTTTTATATCATTCAAAAATCTCTTACCATCATCTGAACAATTTATCCTTACTATGCTTTTATCAGTCATAAACAATATTAAATGAACTGCTGATTTTTTTCTTGAATTGTGAAATATGGTGTGGAAATTAACTCATAATAATTAAAAAATAAATAACATTTTTTCTTCAGTGAAGTGGTTTAATTTTACCAGTACATGAAAAAATTATTTTCTCTCTAAGATATTCCCTTAACAATTATGTTTGACTTTGTCCACAAAAGAATAGGTTGATATCAGGTATAAAACCTGATTTCTGTTGTGCCAATGAATATCTGCAGGTTTAGGTATTGAAGATGTGGCTCCAACTTCTCTAGTTGGGCATGTATTTGGAGAGAGTCTCTGAAAAAAACTCTGCAGAAAGGCAATTAAGATCTTCCAGCTTTTTCAGATTATGTGCATCTGAAGCAGGCAGGCTCCAAAGATGTGTCTCTGGACATACAGGAAGAAAGACAGGTTTAATTAGTAGCAGAAATGATGAAGTCCTTTGAAAATTTTTGGTGATTAGCTTTTATGGATAAAGTTGTCATTCTTCTCTTGCCTATGGGACACTGGTCTGCAACTGGATCCCAGTGCAGCTTTGCAGAAAGTAAAAAGGCAGCAAAGAGAGAAGACTTCTTTTTTGCCAACCCAATGTTAATAGAAATAGGAATCCTAGTCAAAGTAAGATTGGGAAGAAAGTTATTAAAAATAAATGTAAAAAAAACCCACCAAAAAACCCCCAGAGGAATATACGGTTCTTTGTCATTTCTGGGGATCAGAACATGATCATTTATGTCTCAAAGAGGGTGGAAGCATCAGAGTAGTGAGATTATTTTATATTTGTTTGATAGTAAAGGACTGACCAAAGAAGAGATATGGAGTAAGCAGCGTCATCAGAAGATCTCCGTGTTTATTTGCACAGAAAAATGTGATGCTGACTGTAGATGCACTTTAATTATTTATGACAACAGGGAAAACTGAAAAGAAGGGTATCAGGATCCTATGAAAGAGGGAGCAGGAACACTGATGTTACTATATTGTCTTTGGTATGTACCATAGGGTGGAATTCAGACAACAGCTTCTACATATCAGAATAGTTATCAATATGGCAATTGGTACAGCACTGTTCTGTATTGTATTGCCCTGTAGTTATTCAGAAGGATTGAACAAGTCAACCCAGAAACCCCCTCAGGGGCTGCAAATATAATTCTGAACTGCTGGATAAGATGAACTCAAAATCAACAGTGCTTCTGTTCTGCTTCATTTCAAGAAGCTCAATTGTTGAATGTAGCTCTTTGAATGATTTTTTTTTCCCTCATCGTGGCAAGGAAAAAAATCAAACAAAATAATTAAAATTTGATCCAGCCCTTATCTATTTTCTCCTAACTGAGCATAGCTGCCTTTTAACAAGTAAGTAATCCTTCCTACCCTTGTAGCTCTTGTGAGTTGTTTTAAATTAATCGTTTTACTTGATTGACAAACTAACACACTTACATCCTCCTTTTTTAGGACATTACTCTGTCCTTCACTTACAAAACATAATTATGTGATCGTGTTGGAAACTCCAGGAAAAAGTGTTGGCCCAAGAGTTAAGCCTGACTGTTAAACAAAAACCCAGACTTTCAATATTATAACTGCCGAGCAAAAATTAGCATGCCAGTTCCCTAGGCAATGAAAGCACACATAAAGCACAAAGGATCAGGATTTCATCCTAACAGATGTGTTATTGAGAAAATGGCCACTTTTGGCTTTGTGATTATTTGCTCAGATGTTTAATCTTCAGATGATAACAGAACCTGAAGGAACTAGCTGCAAAGCTGTTTACACGTCTGTAGCCAAGAGCAGGACGTGCACACACCAGCTGAGTGAAATCGTGGCCAGCTGAACACAGTGCCCTGACAATGGGGCAACAACCAGAGGTCAGGTTCAGCACATTGATATCCTCATGCCAAATGAGCCAGACCTAGTCACAGAGCCTCGGGGAAGGTCTGCTCTTCCCCATGCAGCACGGCACAGGAGATTTGCATTAACCAGCTCCAGCCCTGAGCCATGCTCTTCCAGCTCCACTGCTTTTGGTCCAGGTGTTAGATTACCCTCAACTAGATCAATGAGGTGGTGTGGGATGGAAGAGCTCCCTGCAAAACCTGGGCTTCAGAGCAGAGCCTCTTCCCTTGAAGTGGGACCCTTCTGGAGCCAAATCTACCTTCCGCTCCCCTTTGGAAACCAGATGTTGGAAGGAATATTTTTCAAACATATCACATTTCCAAGATAACTACCCTGATTAATCCTACTGTGATAGCATTTATTAGGTGTCCCACCCTGAGAATCTGAAAATGATGAAAGGACAAGGTTTGGCTCTGGTGTGCATCTGCCAGGTTGGTGAGCTTAAGCCAATGCCACTAGAAGCAACAGGACTACTTGTATGAAATAATTGTGCCTCTACACTAAAAATGGCTGTACCCCTGCACTTTTCTTCCTAATAGTTGGCAAGTTCCATTTTTTTTAAATTATTTTTTTTAATAAACCATTTAGACCCACCAGTTCAGATCATTTCAAGGCTGAGAATTAATTTTCATCTTCCCTCAATATATAGCCATGCCCTTAGAGACAGGCGCTTCCTTCTCACCAGCCTTCCACTGTGATATGGTCTCAGGTCAGGAGCGTTGGAATGATTCCTTTATTTAAAAATTTCTCTATTTTTTCCCACACTGGGACATTTGTGATATAAACACCAGGATGGACTTGTCAGCAGAAGGATGTTGCTGCAGCCCCACTTCTCAATAGATATAGTGTGCAGTAGATTACTTTAGCAAAGAAATCAGCAACAATGCTTACACAAAAATGCAGCCTTGCCATTTGCAATGATTAATGCAGCAACAATGGTTAATCTGCAAGTTTTTAATTATGTGAGTCGGGCTCCAGTAACTATACACTTAAAAAATACCGTGGAATAAAACATGCATCTCAGAGAGGTGTGCATTACCTCCACAAATTCTAAAGGAGTGCCTTCAGATTAGGAGACAAGCAGCACAAATCACAGCAATGAGATATGCTTGCAAACGTGTAAAGCAATGTAGGTAATAAATACATCCAGCATTTATATATAATTTACTGTTAGGTGATTAAATATCACTGCAAATGTTTCCCAAAGTAATTCTTAAATATTTTAACCTTTATTTATGTTTGATGCATGTCAATGTAGTCTATCTCTGTGTAAAATGTTGGGCTTAATTCTTTATCACACATTGGTCTATTCACATTTATTTTATTACTTTTATTTCTGATTTACTCCAAAATTACTGAGAGGGGTGGTTCAGGTCCTTCATATCTGGAAACAGTAGAACATCTCAAAGATAATTCAGAAATAACCAAGATGAATGGCTTCCAGAAGCTGATATTATAACTAGAAGGAAATACTGACTATCTGTACTATCATTGTTTGGTACATTTTCAGCTGCTTCAAAAAATTCATAGGAAATTTCTTAGTAACAGATTTTCACATGTAGTCTGCATATTAAATTTGGACTCAGAACTATTGCAATCAAGTAGATTGGGTTTCAATTCATTTACATTTCCAAATTCCAGCAAAGATGTTCCTGCAAATTGTCCAGATGCCTCAGAGACAGGGGTTACCTTTCCTGGTGATGACGGTGCATGAATGCCAGTGATAGAATGGGCAAGAGAGTATGGACAGAAAAGATCAATGTATAACTCTGGCAAGGACAAACACTGGGAACTGTAAGACAACTTTGTGGAGAAATATCTGGCAAAACCATCTTAAATTTATACACAAAATTATGTTTGGATCTTAGATATTACAAATCCAGCTCCTGATAGCAGGAATTACATTACATCATGGAAGCTCAGCTGTTTGATGGAGAATAGGCATCCTCATGCACGAGGGTGTATGCCAACAAACTGGGAGTCCAGCCAAGATGACAGACCAGAAAGGATGAGGTACCAGCTCTGCAGCACCCACAAGGCATCAAGGCAGAATACCACAGTTTCAGAATAATCAGAGTTTGATCTGCATAAGTGATTCCATGGGATGTCATTTTTTTCCCAGTTAGTTATGTGTTTAAAAGAACAATCTGTTCACTGACAGACAATTCATTTTTATGAAAATTCAAGCTGGAACACTTTGAGCAAGTCCTAGGTATATATTTTACCTAACGGTACTCCTATAAAATTATTTTTAATCCAGTAATCTGCTAATGTAATTTCAAATTAATTTTTAAAAGTGTAATAGAATCCATTACATATTAAGAAGAAAGGAAATTTCCTTTTGCCATCCAAAGGTGGAATTTAGATAACTTATCACAAAAATTTGTTGATAAAATCATCAAAGGGAATATTCCTCTTCTCTGTCTGCCGTATTTTTTTCTCAGCTCCACCAAAAGAGGGAACAGATTTAGGGTTTTCTTTAGCTCAATGAGAATTTTAATTAATGGTGGCAAATATAGCAATTACTATGCAAACAAATATAGTACAAGCATCTTTAATTGTTATTTTGTTTTGGTAATCATTTATCTTTCCCCAAATTTAAAGCTTTGTACAGTTAATGAATGGCTTTCATTTAAATTCTGTAATTCCCCATTCTATATATTGTTCATTAATTTCAGTGAACACTGGATGAGAGAATATTATTATCTGCATCTCAAAAAAACCCCAAAAAGTCCTACTCTGATAAAAGCTGTTCTATATGGAAACTAAATATTGCAACATCAGTGGTTTTTTAGTTCAGTGAAACATTCAATAACATAAAATAATCTGAGTCTGGAAAAAGTCTGGAGAGCATCCATTATTTTCAAAATTAAAAAATGAATGCATTTCTTAGGTCACACATTGTAATGAGGAAAAGTTTATTTTAAAATTTAGGGATGATCTAATAGCAGCATGTTCCTAAATTATTTGCTGGGTGTTTCATTATAGTAAAAAGATATTGAGAATTACTTTGACTTTTAAGTGTTTTCCTGTATATAAATATATATATATTTACTGATTTTTCCTTACACAGACACAAAGAAACAGACATTTTCATATATATATATGCATAGGAAAATGAGAAAAATATGTATATGCTTGTAAATATATGTAAATAATACAAACCCACATGTGTGCTTGCAGGTTTTTGCATCTATTTTCAGGTTGAGCCTTACTGACTCTGCCCAGTTGTCTGCCAAAAAAACATCTGCTCCCCACCATGAGAGATGCAGTGACTTTTCTGCCAGACTTGGGTGGCCAGTGTCTCTGACCTGTATTATTCCTGTGCACAAAGAAAAAGCAAGAAAATTTTCTGCAACTGGCTACTCTTGCAAGCAATTAATTTAATGCATTATATGCATTAATATAAGGTACTTACATTCTGATGCAAAGAAACAAGTGTGTGGCAGAAGTGATGGTGTGTATTTATAATCAAAGGCTAAAGGCAGCATAAACCTAAACTAAAAAGTCTGTGAACGACTGCTGTGTTTTCACTACATTCATAAAAAAAAAAGCAGGGCAAAAAAAAATTAATCCCTTTTTTTTTTTCCCATCTAGTTGCTCTGCTGATTTATTTAAAATATTAGAATTACCATTTTAAAGAAGATATATAGTTTATTATCTAATTTGGTTTTTTAGGTATGCTCCACTCCAGATGTGTATTAGTTCATACTCCAACACCCTGGAAGTTTGGAGAAGAGCAAGGAAACCTCTCCATTTCCATCTGAACAGTTTTTAAGGAGTAAGTCAGAGATAAAACTTAGAAGAGTTTTTCCTGCATATTTTCACCTTCTCCATGCCAATGTATTTAAACAAACTTTTGTTACAGTAGCAGTGTTCTGGTCATGACCTGCCACTGTTTAAGTTGCACAACAGCTTTCCTTAGTTGTTCTTTAGTCTTGGAAACGTTCACCAGTCAGGCTGAAATTTCTGCTCATTTTCTACCTGGGGCTGAATTTCAGTGGCAGGTTTGGGCAAAAGCATTTGTGCCATTTGTCAGTGAGGGGAGAGTGAATAAACAAACAACTCTTTTAATTGCAAAATTATTGCTTCTGACCAGTCCACTTTTTTGCAACATTTCAGAAGAAATTTTCTTTTGCCAGTTGCTAATGTGTAGACACTGAATTGCATTCCTGAAGATTACTGCAGTTTTCTCTACTTCGTGCTCCTTTTATAGTGCAAATTCATATACATTGAGCTGTGAGGAAAAGAACAGGGAGGGGAAGGTCTTGTCAGAAAAACAATGAAGCACAACTTAGGATATGTGGATTTGGTTTCTAACACAGCTGTGCATGTCTTGAATGGTCAAGCTGCTTAGGAAGACAGATCTTTCAAAAGCACCTGAAGATTTTCCAAGTGCAACTCACCTGCTTTTTTGGAAAACAAAAAGTCGCAGTTTTCCTCTCACAGCATACTTTCAAGGTATGTTGAGATGATGAGGAGCATGTAATAATTTTTCATAAACTCCACTGAAATTATTTCATGAAACCTGAGGTGATAATGCTTCCCTTCTTTCCTCTATCTTGCTGCTTTGAGAAAGAAGCTGCATTTTATTGTGTTTGCTTAGTACAATGAGGCTGGGAGCTGAATAGCGATCTGCTGAATAGTGATGTTGGTACTATGGACAAGTTTATACTTCCTATGCTGCCCATTTCACAGTCTGAAGGAACACAAATGGTAAATTGCTCAAGGGCACCAAATGTCACAGGAGGAATAGACGGCTGAGTATTTCCACAGACCACAGAAACACAGCCAATTAAATAAATATAAGGGATTGCATTAATTATGGACTTGATTTAAATCATGTGCTTTAAGTTCCAATTAGGAGAACATTTGAAAACATGCCTTAAGTTCCATCACAGGCTCACTGGAACTTCATCTGGCATTTAAAACTAAATATGAATTAAAGGTTCATTTCTCTATAAAATTCTTTATCTCTCAATCTTTCACTAACTTGTGGATACCTGAAAGCAGTTTTGTATCTGTGAAATGTACTATTGTAACTTCAGCAGTCATTGCCAGATCCATTTCTGCATGTATACCCGGGCGAAAAAATATTTTAATATTCACATTGCTGAAAAAAGTACAGTGTTATAAACAAAAAATAAAACCCATACGAGATTGTGATAAGTTATTTACATACTGTATACTGCAGATTATGAGTATAGAAAATAACATTTCTATTAATAAAAGATAACATAGATTATTAATTATTAATTTAATTTTTTTCTTCATACCGGGAATTTAAAATGAACTCTGATTAGTCCTGATTTTGCCTAGTAATTAATAGAAATTATACTGTAGGTCCACAGGTACTAGATCTTGCTGTTCCATAAGCTTGTCTTCTGAAATTGGTTTGTGCTGTTGCATATGAATTATTGAAATCTTTATTCAGGGATTTCCAGACATTTTCAAGCATATGGGTGGGGGAGGCAACAGTTTCTAAGTGTTAACTGAGTGTCATCTGGCTTTGAATTATTTCAATGATTGAAATACCTCTGGCACCTTTGGATCCATTGCCAGTGAATTCAGACCATAATTTGGGGGAGTGGGGAATGTAATGCTAAGAGATAGTTACGAAATTCCAAACAAGATATCAAAAAATTCCTACATTTACCTCACAAATTGTACTCCAAACAGTTAATAATATTAAAATTATTAAAAATAACTATTCAGATATATGTATGCAAGCAACATAATTTTCTCATCCAATTAATGCAACCAAGAGTGATGTTTTTCATGGTGTTATTTTCTATTTTCCTTAAGGTTACTTAGGGTAAGAGTCTTAGTCTTTTATGTTTAGGAAAACACTCAGTTAGTATGCAGAATTCTCTTATTTCAAATATATGACACGTTGCTTTTCCTACTGGATCAAGCAACTAGATTCAGGGGAAGAAAAAACACCATCGACAGCAAGTGTTACTGACACCATGTTATGTGCTGTGGGCACTGAAAAAGGCACCCCAGGAAGCACTGCTAGTCCTGCATTTCTCCAATGGATATGTGAAGGGACTCAAAGGCATCTTTCATCCTGCAGGAGATGGATCTGGTGAGAAGGGTCTGGGGTCCTGGGTAGGGATGTGTGAAGGCTGTCACACCACAGGGTACCAGGCCATTCAAACTGGCTTTTTATAACAATTTTTGCAGGCATATCTTACACTGGTATCCTAGACTGACTTCTTTGCTCTTGTAATAAATCACATCTGGTTCAGGGGGATCACTGTGAGACCTGTTCAAGCAAAGGTCAGAAAAATGTGACTTTTGGCAGGTGTGTGATGAGGGCAGGAGCCCTCCTAGAGGGTTCAGTTGATAGGACTTGCACGGCTGTGTTTGTCCCAAGTCAGTTCACTGAGAAAATGATAGTCCTTGTGAAGTGACTTCCTTGAAACCATCACTTGCATTTCCCACTCTCGGTGAATTTCCCTCTTTGTCTCTCTCAGCATTGCCTCTCCCCGAAAAAGCTGCTTACTTACAGATAAATTTTCATACTCTCTTCACTCTTCCAAATGACTCATATCTCTCCCAGTCTCTCCTCCTGAACAGAATAATAGGATCCTTCTTGCTGTCATTTATCTCTGTGAACACCCTGAATTGTAATAGCCAAGCAAATAAGATTCAAGCAAATGTTTTAAATTATGGGGTTTTTGGTCTATTACATTTGCATATGATGAAATTATATGACCTTTATGATAGTCCCAAATGAAGTGTACAAAGTGGAATTGGTATAAAAGAGGAACTTTTCAGATTATTTCCATCACTGGATATAACCAGACCTATTATTTTTCTCTTGCAGATGGCTCCCAAGTTGGCCAAAATTACAAATGTATTCTTTAAGGAACATAATTGGAGAGTGCTTTCAGATTTGGTTGTTTCTGAGGAAGTTTTGCACCTTTAATTCATTCTTTACAATAATGGGGTAGTTCCTCACTGTGTCATTATAAATTATGATAGAGATCCAGCTGAGTCCTTGGAATTGAGTGTAAATTTAGTATTAACGTTTCTTGGGAATGTAGAACTTAATGAATAGGAAATTTATAAACGATTGTACTCTACTGAAGCAATCTGCTTGTAAGCTCTTTGTTCTGAATCCCATCCCTTGTGCACAGCCTCAAAGAATCCTTTGGGAGTGATGAGTAATGCACCAGAGTGAACAGAGGCTGGATTTGGAGAGGAGTCAAGATGTTTCTGATCACTTTGGAAAGAGACAATGTCATTATACTAAGTGAATGCCAAAGTGAGCTATGGGGTGGAAATTGCAAGATAAAGCTAAGGGGGTTATTTTTCGTCCATCATTCACATGCTTTAGACCCTTTAGGAGGACTGTGCTAGTTTTACAGATTGTTGTATTTAAAATAAATATATTATTGGAGATATTAGAAAAATCACTGTGGCTCTAGGTAATGTTTTTAATGTTCAGATCTATTTGACACATCTGTCTGGAGCCATGGGAAAATTGCAAATTAAAAAGATCCACAAGATAAGCACACACCAGTGTCTGAGGGAGACTAGTCATTTGGGTAGACCCTTTTTTTTGCGTACTCTGACCCAAATAGCTTATTTTTCCCCTTTGATTTAGAACACAGAAGTTATTTGCTATTTGCAGATCTGGTTATTTGGGTCAAAGCACTGGAGTAGGCCTAAAGTATCTGAACAGTTGGGGGTTTTCTTTTTTTTTTTATTTTTTATTTTTCCTTTTTTTTTTTTTTTTTTGTGGTTTGGTTTTTTGTTTTTTGTTTTTTTTTTTTTGCATCAGCTTTGTTCTACTTCACTGCTGTTCCACATTTTATCATCAGCAACCAGTGCCAGCTCCCTGATCCCAGAACAGCAAAACTCCATCTGGGTCGTGGTGCAGGTGGGATAAATATGCCTTGCAGGTGTGTGTGGTGAGGATACGTCTTTTCAAACAGAATTAAACATTAGTTTGCAAAGTACATGAGCAGCACGCAATACTCATGCTCTTTAATAAGCCACTTGGTGCAGCATTTCTGAACTGCAAATATAATTTAAAAAATTATCTTGATTGAGAACTCTGACGTAAGGCAATAACAGGCAAAAGGTATTGACCAAAAATACTGTAGCCAGCAGAGAGATTCAGGAATAACCTCTTAGTTCAGTTGTCCTTAATATCTGTGGAAGAGCAGGAGCAGTATATTACTCTTTTGGAGTGGATAACTAGCTGGGAAATGTTGAAAATACCCATACAGATTTAAAAAAAAAAAAAAAAAGACTGAAGTGCATTTGGGAAGAAAAGATAAAAACTGCTGCTTTGAAAATTATCTGAAACAAGGACAATGTGGAGAAAAGTGATAATGATACAGACTTCAGAAGTGCAAGAGAAGAGATTATTAGATGTCATAGTAATAGACAAAAATCAGTTTGGGTTTCTATATGCAGAATTAATGAACCGAAGAAGAAAGAAATGATAGTGAGAGGGAACACTGTATGCATACACCCTCCAAGTACACTTGATGAGTCTGATAAATTTCCTTGCAACTCAGCAGGGAGTCACAGAGAGGACATCTCTCAGAGGGAGAGAAGGCCTTTGTTTTAGCTTTGGTCCTCAAAGCAGGTGTCTTAAATTTAAGTCTGAAAAATCATTGTGGTTCATGCCCCGGCAAGGGGCTTCTTGTCTGTCCTGAATGTTTTTCTTGCCTTTACAGTCTTCAGTTTTGCCACGACCTGAATATGAGTTAGATTTATTGCTCATCCTTCACTATTCATTGAGGAGCTGAATCGAGGAACGTTTGGCAAATTTTATTTGATGTGTTGTTTAAATCTATGAATAGGTGTGAAGTTCTGCTTATCTGAATCTCGGCTGGGTTTTGGGTTTCTGGACTTTAATCTGAAGTCGGTACCCTTGTCTACCCATTTCTTAATGAGATTACAAGTAATAGCACAGCAGTTGTGCATGAATTAGTGCAGGAAAGAGAGAGAGGTTTGTTACAAGGGCATGTAATGACAGAAAAAGGGAGAATGACAGATTTAGATTTAGATTAGAAAGGATTATTTTTCTCTGTGAGGATGGTGAGGCACTGGCACAGGTTGCCCAGAGAAGTTGTGGATGCCTCATCCCTGCAAGTGTTCAAGACCAGGCTGGATGAGGCTCTGAACAACCTACTCTAGTGGAAGGTGTCCCTGCCTTCCTGGCAGGATGGTTGGAACAGGATGATTTTTATTGTTTCTTCCAACCCAAACTATTCCATGATTCTATGATTTTTTTACAGATCTCCATAGCAGCTGCATCCTGCAGAATAGAAAGGCTGGTTTAAGCTTTGCATTTGAAGAGGGGGGGAAATAGAAAGGGGAAAAAACTGCAGTCTTTGTAATAAGCTGTAACACTTCCATCAAAGTAAGGTGAGGCCTTTAACGATCTCATCCCATGTACTCCAATTCCTTACCAGTCCAACTTGTTCCAATGGCACATGTGAATATTCCCCTGGATAATTCACTGTGTTGGGAGGACAGCAGCAAGGTGAGCGACTCCTTAACCAGCCGTTGCCCAAGAGAGCCCAAAATATTTTTGTGCTTTTGTTCCATTGCATTTTTTTAGATTTTTAAACACCTGAAATAGAGCTATGTAGTTCCTTGTTAGCTTGCCTGCAGAGTGACCTGTTTAATCAGGAAAATACCACGTCCAGCTGCAGTGTTTTGGTGTCAAGCATGGGACAATGCTCAGGTAGGAGCTGCTCCTAAAATTAATACACTCAGAGAACTCATCCAAAGGTTTCTTAGGTGCACTTAGGCAGTGGAGTGTAGTTGCTGAAGGCTTTGCAGACTTCTTAACAGTTCAAAAATGTGATGGATTTAAAGAAAAGATTTTTTTTTTTTCTGAGAAACTGAATAAAAATATTGCTTGCTTAAAAGCCTTACCAGAACTTTTGACATGCATTTTTCACAACATTTAGATTTGCAGAAACATTCAGGCTACTAAGTTTTATAACTAAAGAAATAAAGTATGTGCATTTCAACTACAACTTTGCATTGTAATATTGCTAATTTCACCCAGTTATGAAAATCTATGGTGCTAAGATCAAAGAAAAAGATTGCTAAAATTAATGGAAAAAACCCAACCCTGTCGCTATCAGTAGATTAAAAAATATTTGAAGACAAATCCCCACAAAATTAAAGGTTTTCCTCACAGATCCTTGCATTGTTGCAGGAACATCCTAAAAGGATCTGTGCTGTACATGATTGTTGCGTGATTCAGTGAATGATGAAATTACCTCCATGGTGCTCTGTTACCGGTAGCTCTTTCACATGCATTTCCATTAGAAAGAACAAAGTGCTCAGTATTAAGATGAGAGTGCTCTTTAGTGGCCTCAATAGCTGGCTCATTCAACAATTCCAACTGTCAATATGCCAGATATTTCTGTGTAGTGTTCCCATTTAATGTTTTAATCAAGAAAAACTACTGTAATATCACCAAATTGGGCATATAATTAAAACAGAAAAAAATTCATATTTTCCCTTTCATGTAACTGTACTAATTCTCTAATAAATTTCATAAAGTTGACTCATATTTTTGCTTTGGCATTCTGACAAAAGAACAGAATTCATTGCAAGTGTTCGCCTAATTTCCATTTTTCAAAACTAATTTCAATTTTTATTGCTTCACTTTAAATTTATTGATTAAAGTAATATTAAGTCTTGAGAAGCTTTGCCAAAGAAAATGAAAGAATGAAATTATGTATATTTAATTAGCTACAGCTCTTATTTAGGAACAACCTATTCTTTCTCTTTTAAGGGTGGTTTCTTATCAAGTAAACTAATTCACTCATAACATATTAGTCAACCCCGTGAGAAAGATGAGGGGTGAGTGGGCTGAAAAAGTCCTTTCATATTTAAAACCTGTTCATTTAAAAAACTATATATACATATAACTTAAAGAAAATTCAGGAAGCTATTTTATAAAATAAAAGGCCCCTGTCTTCCTCAAACCTCCATAAGATTTATGTTTTGATCCTATATTACTCCAGTGTTGGCTTCAAAATTGCTATTTCCAGGTAACAGATTTCTGAAGAAAGAAAGAAAGAAAGAAAGAAAGAAAGAAAGAAAGAAAGAAAGAAAGAAAGAAAGAAAGAAAGAAAGAAAGAAAGAAAGAAAGAAAGAAAGAAAGAAAGAAAGAAAGAAAGAAAGAAAGAAAGAAAGAAAGAAAGAAAGAAAGAAAGAAAGAAAGAAAGAAAGAAAGAAAGAAAGAAAGAAAGAAAGAAAGAAACATGGTAACAAATTAGTAGAGATGAACTGAAATTCCTGAGTATTCATTTCAGTTTAAGATTTATGTTTTAGGTATGGATTCTATTAAAACAAGGAAGTATTGCTGTTGTCAGCTTTGAAGAGATTTTAAAATGTTAACTACATAGGTAGTTTTCTTCTCTGTTAATAGAGGTTTTGTTTTCATGGTCAAATGTTTTTGTTAAATTGGGAGTACGTTCAGCACCTTCACAGAGAAGCCCTAAATGATCAAGCCACATTAAACAATGACGTGTCACATTACAGCATTAACAGTGAACAATAAATCAGTTAATAAAATGTATGACAAAAGTAATTTGGGGATGAAAATTAAAATTGATTTCTATTAGAAAGGGAAAAAAATAGAACTTAAAATTCAGCATTGTAGTTATGCAGAACTAAGGCCATGAATTTAATACACCCTTGTTTATAGAAACTAATATTGAAGATGACAGTCTCTGAAAATTGAATTAGTAAGGTTCTTTATATGATAGTTTTTCTTTAATTCTGTAGAAAAGAATACAAAAATTTAAAAGGCTCTCTTTTCCCCATATCTGGGAAACATGTTCCAGTGGAGCACTCAATAAAAGAACTTTTCCACTCACAAGCAACTTTTATAAAAGAAAAAAAACCCCAGGGATTAAAGCAAAACACCCTTACAAAACCACTTGGCAAAACTGAATAATCTACCAAATCTGAGAATGAGAACATTTTGAAATCACTTCTGCTATAACTGTAGAGTAGCTGATGATGAAGTTGGTCTTTCCCTTCTTCTCCTGTATAAGCTCTCGCACTTTTTTGTCCAAACTTCCCAAAACATACAGTTGTTTGGTAGTCAGTCACATAAACTCCAGACACATAACCACTGATTTATTTTCTGTTAGATAAATCCCAAAAATCATAAATAAGACCAACCTCTTTTCTTTGAACTTATGTTTGATTTCTTTTTGCCCCAGGCTCTTTTGCATTTTTCATCATTTTAGATAAAAAGTAACTCCTAAGTAAAGGGTTATCTTTTCTTTCCCTCTGTCCTTTCCTTTCTTCTCTCTCTCTTCTTCCTCGTTTATGGCTCCTTCATTTTGCTGTGGGGGGCTGCAGTCAAGATGACACACATGTAAATCAAGTTTGGGCATAACTTTTAACTCTTCCAATGGTTAAAAAGAGTAAGTGACATATTCATCCTAATATCAGACTCCAACATTGTAACATTTCTATCTTAACACTGTAATGGTCTCCAGAGAACTGATCTGTAATATACAAGCAAGTATGGTCCATGCTGACAGTTTCTTTGTACCTAAGACATGCCAGCAAAAATATATTTCTTTATTAGGACATCCATTAGGACCCAGGGAATTCTGGTTTGCTCTTAAAATTTCTTTTGGGTGTCAAAAAAAAATATATATATATATTCCTATCTTTTTAAGATTTGACCACAGACTTTAACTTACAGCAATAAATGTCCTGTACTATATGTGTAGTGCTGTACAGCTTCCCTGGTCATCCATCATCTGTTAAGCTGCTTTAGTTTAAAAATATAACAGCAACCACAGGAGCAAGGAAAAAGAGCTTCTGGGTACAAATGCCTACAATGCTTTAAAATCCCGTGGTTTTCCCAGTCAATTAGATTTTGATGCAGCACTGGCAGAACAGCCTGTTCTCAGTGTTCTACTGGTGGGAATGTTCTCGTGGTGCATGTCATGTACAGTACACATTGCCAGATTGGTTTTACTTAGTGCATGTTTGACAAGAGTGTCCCAGCCCACTAATTAGAACAAGTAACCCAGAGGTCCATTATAAATTGCTAAAAGTACACATGTGATAACCCTAGGAAAGAAATATGATTGCCTTTATTTATTATTAATCATTAATATAGTTAACCAATTAACAAATAATTTTATTCTTTCAGGCTTTTAAGGAGAGGCATATTTCTATGTTAATTATCACCATCTCAGTTATTAATACTATAGAATAAAAGAATTAAACACTTTAATGTTACTTTGCTCTAAGCAAACAATAACCCTTAAGATTTGTAACCTCCAACCCCGTCAGTAATTTATTTAAATAGCAAAAGAATTAATTTTCTAAATTAGATAACCATTTTTACTCTGCAAGTCCATTCTCCTAGGTGAGTGGGTAAATATGCTGTTCCCATGTGTTATTCCAGCTCAAGGGGACATTGATAGGAAGCCCTAGTGGTAGTGGCACTACTCTGTAGTTGCTCCATTGACTTGTTGGAGTCCCACTGGCAATTTTTAGTTTTGCGTGAAGAGGCTCCACAAAACCCTTCACGTGCATCTCTAAAATAAATACTCTTGTGCCTAAGGGAAGAGGATGTGTCCTATTTCCTTTGCTTTGTGTAGAGCAGTTCACTCTCTTGAGAGCAAATATTGTAGCTCTTGTTTCCTTGATTACCATGTCAAGGTTTTCAGTGGAGCAAGAACTGGATTTGTGACTCTACATCTTAAGGGAGGTACCCATAGCCCTTGGCTAAGGAATTGCTCTCAACTTTAGTGGTTCTTTTTTGGTGCACTGAATATTTAATTAGTTATTGCAAAGTGGAACAGCTTTCAGGCTGAAATAGGAAGGGGAAAATATTTTCCTCCCTCATGAATATCTTATGGGATATTCTCCTGGAAGGTAAGAATTCAGATCTTCTCAAGCAGAGAAGAGAGTGAACCCAGGTCTCTTACGCTTAAACTCGGGGCACAGACTTGGAATTAAATTAACCAGAAAGCTGTCTAGTTATAAATGGGTCAGCCTGCGTGTGAGTAAAAATAGTCCAGGTAAGTTAAGTCACCTTGCTTCTGCTCCTGTGAATCCTAACTAGGGAGAAGGGTCTGCCTCTGACATGATCCATACTTGAAAAGCATTTTTCCACTCCTTAAGCATATGTGCATGAATTTTGGTGAATCCTGCTATAATCCCAGTGTTAGAAATTAAAATGTTCTCCTAAGATGTGTATGAAACCTCCAAGCCAAGCAAGGATGAGCATTTGATTTGGTAGCTACACAAGAAGAAGTCATTGTTTTGTCTAAGTTTTAAGCATGTGTGAACCCCTTACTAGAGCCAAAACCTATATATACCATGGTCCCTAGATAAAGCAAAGGGAACACCTTACATGACAAGGATAGAAATATCCTATTCTGATAGATACACTGAAAGAGAAGTTCAGGAAAGTAATGAATTCTGCTAGCAAAGTCTGCTTGACTGGACATAAAAACTGTGAGGAATTAAAGATTAAATTTGGTATTAAGTTTAACTTCAATATGAGTTTATTATTTTCTTTTACCTTTTCTGGGGGTGAATTATATTTATTTGAAATTGTTTAGCAGTTAAGATTAAAAATAAAAAAAATTTTAAAAATGCTTGCCCAGCTGAGAGTCATATAAAATAGAAATCACAATGTGTTTCTCAATAACTTTGCACTGTGTTCTAACCCAGACATTACTTTTGGCTTCTGAAAATCATCAGACCTTTATAGATAGCTTGGGTATTCTATCACTTTGCTTTGTTAAATATTTAAACACTCAGCTGGTTTCTTCTTTTTGTGTTCAGTGTACCAAGCAAAAGATAAAATAGAAATAATGACAAGCATTTTGCTAAATAAAAAATATTTCAGTTTGTGTTTATTCTCACATTGTGACTATGTTGCTACTAAACATACTTTTATCATTCAGTCAGCAAATACATTTTGGGGTGCCATTTATAATCAGATCTCTGAAAAGAAGAAATCTGAAAAAACATTCTGGCAACTCCAAATTACAGCAGTTATTAATGATGTGAAAAAATGTTTTTGTAAATTGATGCTGAATGATTCTTTAAGACAAGTGAGAATTCCTTCACTCCCACTAGAACTGTTTTTCCTAGTGAATAAATACCTCATGCAATTTGTAAGTTTTCTTGCTTTCCAATCTAAATTTAAGCCATGATACAAAGCTTTTCTTTTGTTAAAGCTTTTTGCAGTTTTAAAAGGTACCTACAGAGTATTTCTACTACAAAGGCATATGTGGGTGAGAAAGAAGAATGGAGGAGATGAAGTTGATTTCACTTTGTCCTCCTTCACTTATATTTGCTTGATGAAACGTGCCAAATTTGATTTTGAAGTGTGCACACACAACATATATTTAAGAAGCTAGTAAATTTTCAGAAAGGGAAATCAATAGAATAATTCAGTGTGAAAAGCTCATCCTTAACTGATAGATTAGTTGAAGTTTCATGGCTCACTGTACATTTTAAGAGCAGCATTCTAGGCTGTTACTGATCATGGGAAAGAGTTCATCCTAAGAGGAAATGTATATGTTGAGGAATGTTGAATTCATAATATATTTTCTATCCAGAAGGTCACAAATACCTGAAGGCACTGCTAGAATAAAGGCCACATTCTAAATTTTAGATCTTAAAAATAAAATCCTTAAAATTTACATTAAATAGATCTTACTATTCTCTTCCTTTTGTTCAAATGAAGGTTCAAAGAGATGAACTGATTCAACTGAGGTCAACACTGCAAGTCCACAAAAAAATCCCTGGGGTGAGTGATCCATCTCAAGCCTGGCAAAAGTCTTTTTTGAATTCCCCTCTCTTTTTCAGTCACATAGAGTTCTACAGCTCAGAGATAAGCTATCTTTCTACACTCTTCATGCAATCAATCTGTGTTGTTAATAGCTCACCAGTGAGATGATATGTCCACGTCACCAACCCTTTTGATGGACAGCTTTTTATCAGTAAGTTGCAGAAGCTGTATAGTAACAATTTCCTAACTTTCTCTTTTGTAGGAGAAAAATGTATTTATACTGTCACAGGCAGAGTTGTACACTAAAAAATTGAGAGGTAAATATATTTCCTTAGAACTCCACTTAAAATGATACATTTTCAAAAACGCTGTTATTTTTTATTCATATTGATTCAAATTAGTTAATTTTTTACCTCCTAATGAGTTCTCTCTCTCCCCCCTGTCTCTCTCCATCAGTATCTCTTCAGTATCCCTAGGAATCTGGATCCAAACATTAAGAGTCATTGAATGCAGCAGAATGTGTCTTCTCAGCACTGCAATCAATCAAGAGATTTACTAAATATCATAAACACAAAAGAATCTGGATAGAATTAAAAAAAAAAACCCACAAACAAAAAAACATACCGAAAAACCCCATCCAAAATTCTTTTCTGTTTCATACATGTTTACCAAAAATAACCAAAAAAACAACAATCCTGAACAAACCAACATTAGTGCCTGTAGCTGGGGGTACTGTTATGAGAGTGTCTCACTTCAGCAGTGAACCTTATTCTTCAGCTGGGTACAAAAACTGCCTTATCAAGCCAAATGTTTTCCAATTATGGAAAAAAAAATTCCATTTGGGGGATTAATCAGAAATCTTTTCCAGGGCAGAACAAGCTATGAAGACCTTCATTCTATTAGCTGTCTGGTAGATGAAGTAGTAGCTTATACATCAATTCATCTAAAAAAAATATTTAAGTACTTCTGTGAAAAATTTACAGATTTTGATGGCAAGTGAGGGAAATAAACCTTTTCACTGATTCTTTCTATCTGAAAAAGAATCTGAAGAAACTAATACTTGCCATGTGCCTGTGGAGAGGAGAAACAAACACCTAGCAGGTAAGAAATCTATTCAGATTTGCTGCAGCTCATCAAAAAAAGACAGATGTAGGAGCTAACAGCTCTTTTCTGAGCTGACTGCATCTAAAAATAGTTCATTTGGGGTTTGCATAAACTATATTTTGGGTTTTATATCCCTAACTTTTATTTTTTGCTCAATTGCCCACACTTCTGGTGATTTTCCCCAAACAGCTTGAAGAATATATATCAGCCTTCTATCTGCTGTGTACATCATGCACAATGTTCATGATTTAGGTGACCTCTAAGTGGTCTGTTACGGTAAAAATGTTTTTTAAATTCTTAGCATAGATTGTGTTTTTATCAAAAAGATTAAAATCTGCTTCCAGAAAACAAACATGCAAGCCTGAATGTTCCCTGCAATAATGACTTTTAAGGACTGAGTGCTGATTTGCCATAAATCTTCTCCTCTTTCACTGAAGTTGGAAGATGTGGGGAAGTTTTCTCATTTCTAGTTATTAGCTATGTGCTGAGAGAGATCCCTTCATGTTCCATAAGCTCTTCTGTAACATTTTTAGGTACTTCAAATATTTGAATTTAACTAAGGACTGCAATGCAAATGTGAAGTGAACTTTGCAGCATCTCTTAAGACAGTTATTTGACCACAATGAGTTTATAGATTCAAAGTAGTTTTGAAGTTTCAAAAAAGATCATTAAGAGCTAGAAAAACAATAATTCTTGACTGTTCATTATTTAATTGAACTATAAAATGGGGATAAATTATAATGAAGTTATATGAAGAGTCAGGTAAATCAAATTGTGCTGTAAGATGAAAAGTAGCAGTAATAATTGTTAAATTATTTTCCTTAGTCAAAAAACAGACAATCTTTAAATGAATGGCAGCAACTCAGTTCCTTCAAGGCAGAAATAGGAATGGGAAAATACTTTTATTTTTGTCCTTAGGGACTACATGTGCTGAAGGAAAAGACGAAATGTATCAAACACAGGGTGACTGACAGGGGTTGAGTATTGAAATTTAGTATATCTTTATTTAATCTGCTTAGCTTTCTCCTTAACACAAAGAAGAGAAACAGTTTTACCTTTTAATAGTGAGAATTATACAACCAACCAAAGGTTTCCAGCTTTCTGTAAATTCAGCCTCTTTCACATCAATATCATGATAAATAAACCTCAGGGGTTTACTGAAATTTTGTTATTGGGTTTTATTTAGTCTGTTATATTTTGTCTCAGAAATACCTCGGGCTTAATGTTAGTTTTAACAGCCCTTTCCAAAGGGCTTTCTTTGCTTATTTTTTGGCCCATCATGTTTAATAATAAATAAAAGTTTTGATTGAGTTTTCTGCAATTTGTTTTCAGAATGACTTTCAAACTTGCACGTTGAACCGAAAATGAAAGCAATATTAGGGACAAGCATATTTTGCTTTTTTTCAGATTTCAAACATTTTCTAAGGTCATGTGGGTATTGCTGGCCAAGCATCAGTAGTTTATTTATTGCTTGATTGCAAGTGGAATGGTAAATGGAATGAAATAAGATGGATATGGAGGATTACCAACTGCTGTTGGCACACAACCACATGCTTAAAGATGTCTTCATTCATTAACAGGCTCTTTCAGCTTGCCAAGGTTGGAAATGAAATGCAAGTCACAGCTTGTACATTTATCACTGTAAGGAAAGCCTCCTGCCAGTACTGGTTAGGCAAAGTGTACTTGCAGCCATTAGTAGTCCAGTCTGATTACCGGGCTCAATCTGTTACTAATGGCAACCAGGGCCACTGCCAATGCAGCGACAGCATTGTTCCCATCTGTGCCTACAGGAGAAATTTTTAAATCTTAGGGTTTAAAATTCTGAAACAACCTTACAGACACAACTAACTAATTAATTTTCTTAGGTTGGGGTGGTTTATTTTGGTTTTGGGGTTTTTTTTTTTTCAGCTGGAATGCCTGCAACAAGCAAACTGACCTTCAGACTTACCTTCTGTAGAAGCCAAACTGATTGGCCAGTAGCACCCCCAATTATAACTCTGTACTGTGAATTGACATCTCAGGTCTGTGCTCTTAAACTACTTGCAGTTCTCCTTCCCAGAGCTGCAGAAAATGCCTGTGCAGCTTCTCCTTCGAGACAGAGCTGGTGAGGGCTTGTCAACAAAGCTAAAAGGAGAATTGCTTGAGGGAGTTCATACAGGAGAAAAGTGAGATGGGGGTATGTGGTGGAAGGGAAGGCATTAGGGAAAAGAAGCAGGATGTAGGGGCTATTGGTGGAAGATTGCTGGTTGGTCCTGGGAAAAAAATATTGGACAATATATGTGAAAATAAAGCACTGAGTACAGCCCTATGTTTATTTTTGCTGCTGCATTATGTCTTGTACAACAAATTTCGATCTCATAAATGTCATGTTGTGCATTATATCAGCTTTGCTAACTCAAACTCTTTATAAAATTTCTCTCTGTAGTACATAGTAATACCTCTCCTTTGCTGAAAAATTGCTTTAAGTCTGAAAATCTGCATCAGGAACTGCATGTATCTAAGGATTTCCTTGTGTTTTGAATGTGTCTGATGCAGTAGAACTTTTTAATCTGAGCAGCCTTTTTGTAGTTTACCTTGGAGGTCAGGAATTAATAGGTAAACAAGCAATCAATTATTTCAAGTATAGGCATAATAATGCAAGAAGGTAAGAAGAAGGTGTCAGCTCTGCTTCAACTCTCACCAAACTAAAACGTGCCTACCTTTTGAACAGATGTAATTTTAAAGAGCTTTGTTTTTCTTCTTTGTCTTGAATAGGCCATGATAAATTTACAACTGGTATTCATCCTCATCAAAGTTTTATTACACTGTAGAAGAACAGCCAGGCCAGTCTGAGATATGACTGACTCTTGTCTGCTTCTACTGTAATTTATTGATCTTCCAACACAACTGGAGAAATAATTTCATAGTTGATATACTGCCAGTTTCTTAAGAGAAGACCTGCTAGCAACAGCATGTGTCACATTAAACTGGCCTGGCTGACTTGGAGATGAAACAGCCCAGCTGGGATGGATGGGCTCCCTGGCAAACTCCAGAAGATGCAAGATTCCAGGCTGGTCCTAAACTGGTATTTCTGCCCTAAGTATCCCACAAGAAACTGAGCACTGGGAGCTCTAGCTGGTACCTTTGTCCCAGGAGCAAGGCCAGTTTAGCAACCCTTTTCCATTCCCCAAAAGGATAATAAGGAAATATTTTGTCCTCCCAGGGAATATGTGAGGATGGTCACAAGTGTCGGAGCATCACTGGAACTGGATGACAACCATTTCACCACTGGTTGGGATGAAAAGAGTGGCAGCTCCTCCAATGCAAATTAATATGAGAGCTTCGACTGAGAGGCTAAAAAGCCAATCTTAGCATAGGAAAAAGTGTTTTCCACAAGGGCATGGGGGAAATGAAGCTGATATAAAGAAAAAGCAAACAAGGAGAGAGAGGGCAAGGCAAGGCATTCAGGGTGCAAAGGCCAAAAGAATAAAACTGGAACAAAAGGAAGCAAAATCAAGGATAACTGTTGTGAGGAAAAAGATATTTTCATAGCTCTGACTATAACAAGCTGGTAAGTATTTAACAAAGTAATTCTACAAAAAAATAGGACTGCATGCATGTGTTTTTTGTTCCTGAACATCTTTCTCAATCTCTGAGCAATATCTGATAAATTATGCAGTTTGTTAAAAAGCAAAACAGAGTGAAAACCCCCCACAAACCAAACAACTGAATCACAAGGACTTGTATCAAGCAGTTTTAACCTCAACCTTTTTTAAAGTCTGACCATATGCCTTTATGTAAATTTCCTAAATAGATAATAGACTGAAGCAAAGGCCAAAAGCCTTTGACATGCAGGTTTAAAATATCTGAGAACTGGGTTCATTAAAAGGAAAACCATTGAGCCAAAGCCTGACTGCCTGTTTTATCCAAATTCTTCCACGATTTGTCAGTTTCTGTTGTGCACATTCTGTTTCTGTGATAGTAATTTAGCACAAGTCCCTTCCCCAGAAACGAAATTCAGTGTCCTTGACTGGTACTGAGAGAAAAATGGGCAGAAAAAAAGTGATCATTGTCTTTCAGGGTCTAGAGAATAGCAGGAGAAACTCACATAAAACAAGGGCTCGTTCTCTGGAGGTGAGGGTACGATTAATATATTTCAAGATATTAAAGGCCAGAGGGATGTTGTGAACAAATAAGCATAATTTAATTCTTAATGACTTATTAAAAAAAAAAAAAATAGAAGCCTCCCAGATGACTAAAAGCAAAAATTGAGTTACTATAATCTAATTTTAGCTTAATTCTGTTGCAAGCATTCCTAATACCTAAAAAATGAAATGAAATTGTGTTAATTGTCTGATTTCCTAATACCTAAAAAATGAAATGAAATTGTGTTAATTGTCTGATTTTGAACAATGTAATAATTAAGTTGCAATAAACAGGAAAACAGGTGAAAGAGCTCAGGTATATTACAATCGACCAAGGTTTAGAATATCTAAAAGTATTGTCATGTGGGAAATAACTGAGCAGTCACTCATTTCTATGGAGATCTTCTAAGACTGAGACAAGCTGCAATGTTTGGAGAAGTTAGAAGACCAAGGGAAAACTGAATCCTGAGGTGGTTATAGAGCAACAGATTAGACAAAATGTATTTCTCAAGGTAAAACAAATGTTGAAATAAGGACATTTTACAGATTCTTTCTTAGTCTGTCCCAGAGTCAGCTCCATGCGCTGTAGTTTTAATGAAAGTACATTGGAGAGAGAGAACACAGAGGCAAGTTTCTGATTTGATTATAGCTGCAGTTTAAAACAAGGACATGAAATCATCCAAGTCAGAAGAAAAAAGACACAAATGGAAATGTGATGAGAAACAAAAATGCTGGGGAAGGGAGGGGAGAGGAAGGTGAGAGCTGGTAGGTCCCTGGGAAGGTGGCTGCCAGCCTGGGGGGAGCAGATCATATTAATATATCATAGTATAATATATAATAATAGATCATAAAATCATAGGATGGCCTGGGTTGGAAGGGACCTTAAACATCACCTCATTCCAACCTCTCCCTGCCATCTTATCTATTTTATGATGTTCCAGAATCTTACCTAAATTATGCACTTTTCAAAATTATTTCATATACTCATAGTGGCAAGTTAAACAGACCAGTTGAAATGCAGCCACACCCATCACAGGAATACTGCTCTCTGCCCCTGTATTGTCTGCTGTTATGAAAATGTTTCAAGAAGGTAATTTTTCTGAAAGTATATGGTATATATTCAGAAAGAAGTATATAATAAAACAACTAAAGAGGCTGTCATAAAGATTGGAAAAAAATTGTCAGCTCTCTATGGCAGTTGCACCAGGAGTTCATTCTCTAAGCAATACTCCATATCATGCTCTCATCTGAGAGTAGATACAGTGACTATGACTCAGTTAAACAATACTCAAAAATCAGTCAGTAGAAAAAAATATTTCATATTAATTTGAAACTTTAAAAAAAAATTTTCTCTTCCTCCAATGGCAAAGGATTAACATTTTACTTATTATCAACATAACCCAGATTTTTTTTTAAAGAAAAACAAACCAAAAAAACCCCACAGTGTTCTAAATTAGCATAATAGTAACTTTGATACATTTATTGATTGATGCAGAAATCAAACAATTAAAAAGCTAATAAGGAAAAGAAATCTAACCCCCATGCCCATATTTCTCTCAAATCACCAATATGCTCAAAATATAAAGAGAGTTAAAGCAGAAACATAAGCTTGGCTATATTAAAATTAATTTGAAAGCATGAAATAATCACTGTTGAAAATTATGCTATTAAAAAAATTCAATTAAAATTCGTGACTCACTTCAGTTTTGATTTTATCCCTTCTGCTCTAGAAAGTTACAAACTGCATACCAAGAGTCCGGTGGGGTTTGGGAGGCAATGACAAATACTCATTTCAAGACATTTCTTTTGGATTCAGGCAGTACTGACTGCCTGAAAAAGGGATGAAGATATCCAGCTGAATTTCCTGCATATTGGAACAGCATTGCATCTGACCTGGTTTTCTTCCGTTAGAGAATGTTTGTGATTTGGTTTACAACGTTTTGAGAAGGAAATGTTATTGATTTTTTTTTTTCCCCAGGAACATAATATTGTGCAATATTATATTTATGATACATTTTTAGTAAAATCTTTATTTCGAAAGCAGCAGCAGCATATTTCTAATTTTCTTATTTTACTGCATCTTCTACTGTTAGCTATAGCTAATAAATCCAGAACTGTTGAACCTCTGTACTGACATTGACGCAAACTGTTCAGCACTGGAGAAGTGAAATGTGCTGCTATATCCATTCCTCTCATTTTAGCAGTTATAGTACTTCTGTTGCTTTTATGGCACAGTCTCTCAAGATCAGCTGAGCTCATGAGAAACCTCCCACCATGGCACCTTAACCTAGAACTGATCTGATTTATGTCAGTATTTTGCCAGTGGCAATGAGGATGCCTCTGCCCCACCTCCCCAAGTATCAAAGGAAAATAAGTTTTCTGTAAGGGGCCTGTATTTTTATAGAGTATCTACAGTATTTCATATGAGTATCTACATCTGTACGTAGAAGAGGAAGAAAGGAAGCAAAACAAAGAATGATATAAAAGAAAAAGAAATTTCAGTACTTAAGGCAGCCTTAGTATCTCAAATGAAACCCTCTGGCAGGTGTGAGAAAACTCTGAGACAATAACAGTCAAATGCCAGATGACCTTCTCCTATATATACTCAAGTTACCCTGGAGTTAACCAAGATGATGACATAATCCAAACAAATTATTTAGGCTCCATTACAGATGACAGAGGAAGATTTGTACTTAGGGACAAACATTTCATCTTGCCCATATTAGAGCACAGAAAAATGTGGTCACAGCAGCAGTGAAGCAGAGGAGGAGGATACAATCTTAACAGGAAAGTGAGACGACCAGCCACAGGAAGACTGCACAGAAAATTGTTGCATTATGGTAATGGCATTTTATTGATTTTACAGCATCCTGCAAAGGAATCGTAGCAAGATTTTTAGGAGAAAGCTATTATATGTGTTGCCCCTCCAACATAAATTTTATCATTAGTTTTGAAAGGTAACGTCACATTAAGTAGTAAGCACTGTCTTTGCATAATTCTGAGCATAATGGGAATACAAAATGTGGTGTAAAATTAATTTAGATGTAATGAAATCACCAAAGAAACTCTCTCTTGTGGTCTATCAGGACAACTCCAGAGGTGCCAGTTGGCTTGTAGAGGCAATTTAGCCTGACTGCTTCAGTTTATCAGTATTACTGTATAAAAATTGCTGCTTATGGTGAGGATTAGTTGTTGTCTCATCTCACCTCATGTTCTGCATAGTAAATGTTTATGCATGTTGCCTTCAATATGATTTGTCCATATAAATGCTATATAATTTAGTTATTAAGATAAGATACTATGTGACAATATTTATATAGCAGTATCCTCCCAATCACTCAACTGCTTCTAAATGCTAAGGGCCAATTAGACGATTTTTGCTTCTGAGATCTGGTAATCATTTGTTGACAGATATTAAATGATTCATACAAACATATTCAGCTATTTTCTCCCATAAAATAAATACCATTTTCCTTTCCTTTTTTATCTTTTTTCTTTTTAATGAATGCAGTGGTTAATTAAAGCTCGATAAGTTTAGAGCACCCAACCTTTGAATTGCACTACACATCACTTCAAAACTATAAGCACTTAATTTACAGTGCACTTTTTAAATTAATTGCAAGTCCTACCACCAACACAGTATTATTCTCCATGAGGAGGTTTTTTACTATCCAGCTGCTTTGTTCTTTGTACCACCTCAGCATTCTGGCTTACCAAAAGCCAACTCATCAGAGGAAACACATTGCAAACCCAGTTTCTATGGCAAATGTCTTCTTGTTGACAACAACTAGTGCCACACAGTGTAGCACTTCCATAAAAGCTCCCTAAGTTTGCTCCTTTCCTCAGGGCCAGCAACAAAGCACTCCCAAAGCAGGAGTAGGGCTTGTAGTTCTCAGCACTACTCACAAATTCCATGATCTGTTACAAAGGCTTTCCTCCCACATCTACCTATTGGTTTTCTGGTCTGAAAGAATTGAACTGCAGTTGGTGAGTTCCCATTTCATTTATATAAAAGGATAAAAAAAAAGTCATTTTAACAAAACCTCAACAGATTGCAAGTTTATGAATTGCATCCAGCATAATCCAAGGCAGAGATTCGACCTTGAAGTACTATACCCAGTTAGGTTTGAGGCAGAGTTGGAAATAAATTGGCAGAAAATGTGCATAAGTCTGCTACAGTTGTTGCTTTGAAGTCTGTATTTACTACGAGCTCATGGGCTAATTACATTATCATAGTTTTGCATTGGCTTTTGTGATATATAAGCCAGCACGGTAATTTATAGCTTTTCTGCTAAACCAGTGCAGAAATATCTTGTCAGGCTAGCTGGGTACACCAGAGAGGCAACTTCTTCTCACTTTAGAGAACAGTACAGCAACATCATGACATTTCTACACAAAATAAACCAGCAGCTTTTAGTGCCAGATGCTCATGAGCTGACTTTGGGGCTGCCACTACCTTCAGCGAAGAGCAGACGTCTCGCCAGGCCTCCCACCACCTCCTCAGCTCAGCGTGTGACATATGCTGCCTTTCCAGTGGCAATCACAAGGTAGCTCCTCGCCTTGGAGTGAGAAAGCCACGAGCCTCTGAACTTCTGCAGCTCCTTGGATATGTCATCTCATGAAGCCCATGTAGTGCCTAGATGGTTAATTATGCCTAGAAAGCACAACACAGGATTTAATGAGCCAGGGCAAAGACTCCCTTCCCTTTCAAAACTATGCATTTTTGAGAGTCTTCTCTCCTTTTCACACCATCAGAAGGAATTAAAATATATTACCAAGGCATTATGGCATCATAAAAGAGAATTAGGTGGTGGATGCAAACAAGGCTAATCTGGTTGTTTCAAGTTTTGGGTGTGGTTTGTTTGGTTTTCTTTCAAACTAGTGCTGCTTCAAGCATCAAGCAACAATAGAGAACAAGTTAAAAAATGCAAGAAATTCTATCAGGTATAAGATTTTTGTATTGTTGATACTCATTTTTATCAGGTGACTATTTTTTAATCAGTAGATTCATATACATGCAAACACATATGAATAAAGTACGTTTATATATGTATGACTATTGTCCCAATTTAAATAATTTTCTATTTGCTATATGTTGCTTTTCCTCACAGAAGTGACTCAGCAAACAAGATGCAATGCATAGTATTTGTCTCGCTTAATTTACACAGGCTTTCTTTTAATATTATATATTCCCTTTTCAAACTTAGATGTCTTTATTATATTTTGATATTTCTATACATACAAGAATCTGTCTTTCAATGTCATCATCTGGCTTGCTGCCTCCTAATGATATAGAGTTAACTGCAGGGAAACTTTCCCTAGTTTAAAAAAACAAAGGAAAGAAGGAAAAAAAAACACCAAAAAAACCAAAAACAAAAACAAACCCAAAAAAACCCCCATGTTCTTTCTTGCAAATATAAACATATCATATTTTATTTTTAATTTGCATCAAAACCCACAGAGAAACTGGAGGTGAATTTAGGCCCTCACCAGCTTTTTGCACATTTTGCTGGCACATTTAACTTCCTCTGTTTAGCCCCAGCTATTTGCAATGCCTCCCACACTCGTTGGAGCAGGCATCCTGTTAACTAACTTCTTGTTTAAATGAAGGGCTATGCTGACAATTAAATGTAGGATTGTGCATGCTTCAGTGCCGTGCCTTATTATAATCAACGTGAGTAGAAGCAGAGTGCTGAAATTATGGGTTTTAGTCTGCATCTGCATGGCATTATTATGCTTATCAAGGTGAAAATGTCAACGTTAAAGAATGTAATTGTGTACCTTAAGCTGCAGCAATAGTTAAACTGAACTCCTGCCCCGACTATTAATGCATGAGAGTGCTACTCTTAAGTGGCACCATAACTCTTTATGTGGGCAGAGCTTTCAAATGATGAATTTATTTCCTTCCTCCCTGTTTTTTTAGGACTTTCAGACATGAGGTTTTTCTGTTTGGCTACTCCTTGGATATGGATTTTTCTGGTGCAGTTTTCCTTTTTAACCAAGTCCGGGAGCAGAAAGCACAGCGTAGGTTTGTGCTGCCCTCCGGGAGGTCAAGTGTGAAATGAGCTGAGAGACACATTGACAGTCCATGCGTGAGCCCAAGCTGCTCAAGCCAGTTATCAGTAATTCAGATCTGTGCCTCTAGTCTGGGCTCTTATTATATCAAATCAAACCAAATAATCAAATAATTCAGTGAATTATCTGTGTTTACTAGATTATCATTTCGATCTGAATGTTGTCTCATACCAATTATGCATGTTTTATTTGTTGATTTTAATGTTTAGTCATCTTGAATATTTTGATTTGTTATTCATTTATACTGAAAACCAAATGCAATTGTCTTAATACAATATATTACTTTGTTGGATTCCATACACTTGCATTGTTTATAAGTCAGTTACTTCTAAATTATCTGTAGATAGGGGAATATCACTTCTCTTTACACAAAGACAGAGGGAAAGTTTTCACCTCCAGTCACAGTGATTCCTTTCAGCTGCTTAGACTGTGCTGAACCCATCGAATTAGCTCAACCTATATGCCAAAATATACCTCCATGCCTGCACATAAGTTAGTATTTTCCAAATTATAATACTGAAAATTCTATTAGTTCTTTCTTTCTTTCTTTCTTTCTTTCTTTCTTTCTTTCTTTCTTTCTTTCTTTCTTTCTTTTCTTTCTTTTCTTTCTTTCTTTCTTTCTCTTTTTCTTTCTTTCTTTTTCTTTCTCTTTCTTTCTTTCTTTCTTTCTTTCTTTCTTTCTTTCTTTCTTTCTTTCTTTCTCTTTTTCATCTCTTTCTTTCTTTCTTTCTTTTTCTCTCTCTCTTTGTTTCTTTCTCTTTCACTTTCTTTCTCTCTCTTTCACTTTCTTTCTTTCTTTCTTTTTCTTTCTTTCTCTCTCCCTCTTTCTCTCTTTCTCTCTCTCTTTCTTTTTCTCTCTTTCTTTCTCTCTCTCTCATTCTCTTTCTCATTCTCTCTCTCTTTCTTTTTCTCCTCTCCCTCCATGTACAACAGATTTGACAGAAAGACAGAGTAGATATGCTAATACAATAAACATTTTTTAAATAACTTCAATCAGTTTCAATTTTAAAAAAATAAAAAATAAGAAATTGCACAGGCTTCAGTATTTTATGAGTCATTATTTTAAAATTATTTATTTTGTTTTTAAATGCTATTTGTCTACTCTTGAGCTGACTTTTGCCATGAAGAGAAATACAACAGACATTCAAGGATCTGAGAATTACATACATGATAAAGTTTGCTTTTCTGCTCCTTTGTGTAAAAGGAAGAAAGCAGCCAGAATATGTTGGTATTTAGGAATTATTTGGTAATTTCCTTAAAGATAAAATTAATCTTAGCAACATAGAGAGGAGATTTCACTTCTCTTGTTGAAACACTTGGTAGCCTAATAGAAAAAGCAGCCCCCCTGTGCTTCTGAGCAGCTCTCAGGAACTCAGTGCAGAGGTGAAGGAGGGCTGTGGCTGCACAGTAGGCAGGGGAGAGACTGGGAAGATTAATGCTTCTAGATTTACTCCTATATCATTTGTGGAAGTGAAGAAGTTACTCATACAACTCAAAATAAGTAAGAAAAATAATTTTGCCTTTGGAGCACTGAACCTTGGCATGCTTTCCAGCTGCCAAGCACCAGATTTCTGCTCATCCTTATACATGGACTACTGGTCTTTGAGAAATTGCAGGTGATGGCATGCTTATGCTGGAGGGAGAAGACAAGATATAAGGCTAAGAGGGTCAGATTTCTCTTAAATGCTAAATAACATTAAAAGTGATAAAAATATATTCACTGACATTTACCAAAAAAAGTGTACTTTCTGCTGCTGGACTAGGAAAAGAACTGGGTTGCTTGGAGCAGTAGTGGATCAGTCTGAGAATCACAGATTTCTTAATAATAAATACAGAAGTTGCAGATATTGAGTTTGTTTCTAATCCTGCTTGCATCAATATAAATCTAGAAAAGCTCCTTGAAGCCAATGAGGTAAAACTAATACATATCAGTATTTTAAAATGAGACAGTCAGCCACTTTTTACACATTACTGTCAGAGCTGTATATCTCCATTGATTTTATTAGAGTTATATATCAAGATCAGACTTTTAAATCATTCTACAATCAAACCTCCTGTTGCAATGACAGGCAAGCCCTTTCTGTTGCATACATTGAAATATATGTGAGAGGCCATCATCAATTCTGCAGCTGGAAAGCAGAGTCTGCATTTCTGACTTTTCCCCATGTGGAGTTCTCCATGCAGGCCAATATTCCTATACAGGTGAAGCTTTTAACTAATCTCCGGGAGCAATAAACCCTTTGAGAGAGAATCCCAGACTGACCCAGGCTGGAAGGGACCTCTGGAGACCACCTAGCCCACTGACACATGATCACTGTGTCCAAGTGGCTTTTGAACATCTCCAAGGACAGAGACTCTGCCCCCTCTCCCTGCTGGCCCAGCACAGAGTAAAGAAGGGCAGTGTTATTTAGCTGGAGAGAGAGTTTGTGCTGTTTGTGCCTGCAAGCCGAGTGGGAAGGAGGGGAGACAAGGGAATATAGGCTGTGACATGACTTTGCTTTGAAGCTCCTATCAAGTGCAAATAAGGCTCATACTAAATAAGTCCCTGCTAGGGAGTTGTATATTTTTATTTTCAGGGTTTAGCTTGTAACCAAAAATCTGCTTTGGTTCAATTCCTGCAGCATTCAGAAAAGCATTGAAATGACAATTTACTTCTGGTTCAAGCAAAACAATGGTTTGCATGATTATCAGTTCAGCTTCATGGTTTGATTACAGAAAGCTTTGATTTTAAAACATTGAGTTTAACTCTGTCAAAGGATCAGACCTCATAATTTTTTATCTAAACCTGACATTTTCCTCATGCATATAACCCCCTTCTGCCCTTCCTCTTTCTCACTTGCTAATAAACTGCTGACAAGCCACGTTTGATTGCCTTGTGAAGGCAAGAAGATCAAATACATACCGAATATTAACAAAAAAATGAAAGGATATCCTGAGGGGGAAAGAAAAAATGTACAGAACATGTGTTCACTTGTTCTGCTGGAAAGAGTTGTCAGGCACAGTGAAAAGCCAGCTCAGAGGCATCCTGCCTTGGTGAGAGAGCGAGACCCTCAGCATCCACACAGGGGCTCTTTTGGGAGTGCTCTGCTCACCCCTGTCAGTCCTGGGCTGGGATGAGGGAGGCAGGAGGGAAAGGAGGGGTGCTGCTCCCAACCACTGACCTCACAGCTGTTCTGTCTTTCTCACAAGTGGAGGGTAAAAATTCCTGCTTAGGACTGAAAAAAACAAAAAAACATCTTCCCAAGAAGCACTGTGTCTGTTTGGTACTTGTTTATTATTTTTCCCTGGTTTTTTGTTTTTTTGTTTTGGGTTTTTTGTCTGGGGTTTTGTTTTTTTTGGGTTTTTTTTGTTTTGTTCTGTTTTGTTTTTTGGTTGCTTGTTTGGTTTGGTTTGGTTTAGTTTTGCTTGGTTGGTTGGTTGGTTTTTTGATTGTAACATTTTTTCCCTTAGTTAGTTCTACTCTATGGAGAATGAAACAACCCCAGATTTATCTTTAGCCCTCTGAAATTAGGGCCACATGAGTGATTGCTGGGAAAGCAGGAAGGGGCTTGGCTTACAAGTTCAGCACAACCAGTGATTCCCATAGATTATAGAATCATAGAATCTCCTGAGCAGTAAGGGACACACATGGATGGATCATCAAGTCCAACTCCTTGGCCCAGCACAGGACATCCCAAGAACCACACCATGGGTCTGAGAGTGTTATCCAAACATTTCTTCAACTCTCTCCTCTTCCCCAGGGAGCTTGTTCTAGTGTTTTCCTAATATCTATTTCCTAATAACCTTTTCCTAATATCCAGTCTGAACCTCTCCTGACAGAGTTTGATGCTGTTTTCTCAAGTCCTGCCACTGATCACCAGAGAACACCTGTGTGGCCCCTTGCTGTTGGGTGGGCTTAGAGAGCCAGGGAACAAAGGGTGGCTCACATCTTAGCACCTTTGACATGTTGAAATGTTGCATGAAGCTCACATTGCAGTTAAAGAACCAGTCTAGTAGCAGCAATTTTGCCTTGAAATTATGCTTAAATATTACTTTGTATAGATTCTATAAACATGTTTGCATTTACTGTTCTACACAGCTACATACAGAAAAAACAAATTGTCTATACCTGATGCTTGATCTGTATTTTTGGGTTTGATGTTTCTCCTTAGTCTTGTCCATGCCAGTTTACCTAATAAAAATGTTCACTTCCTACTAGCTTCAGAGTAGGTCCTCTCCTGTCCTCATAATCCAGCCAGAACACAGAGGTAGTGCTGCACAGGAAAAAAGAAAACCCAAAAGAATTATTAAATAAAAGAACTAAAAAGAGATAGAAAAAAAGTGAAACTTTTCTTGAGCAAATGAACAAACAAAAGAGGTCAATACCTTGAATTATTTACAGAGGGCCAGTAACTCAGGTTCTTTCTGCCCAGTATACAAGCAGTCTGCTTATTCTGATAAAGCAACAGCTTTTTATGTTTATCAAACAACCTATTCAGAAAGCTTACAAAGAAAACTCTATAGCTTCAAAGACAAGTGTTTATCTGGAACATGGAGGAAAAGAAACACTGGAAGTTAATGTTTGTACTTCTCTCTCTGCAGCAGCACCTCTTGAATAAAAACATTCTTATTTTCATCATGAGTTAAAATACATATTAAAAAATAGGTACACACACATGCACACACACAAACACATATTGAATCTCATATTTTCAAGCTGAATAATGCAGCAATTTATTTTAATTAGAATGAAACTGTGACTCATGCTTGACTTGAGATTAATTTGAAAAAGAAAATTCCAGCACCATGAAAGGACTGTAGCTTCCTAGCTGTTGTCTTGACCTACTTGACAGGTAAATCAGGTACAGCTTTGTTCCTCCAAGGTTATCCATTCCAGGAATAGGTTTTCTGTTTGGTATGCAGGATTGTAAAATCACCCTTTTGAAGATGTGGAGTTGTCTTGCTCTTTCTAGATGTTAAGCTTCCTTTAAACTGTGATGAAGTTTAGGGAAAAGAGTTCTAATCACCAAAGAAATCCCTTAAAGCATTGATGTTTTCAGCCTTCAGATCACCTTGTAACAGCAGCAATGGAGAATTAAAACTCGTGTCCAGTTGTGTGTGAAACCTTGGCTCTGCACACAGGTCTCAATGTGACAATAACAGGAAGCAAATACTGGATTGTAGCTGTTCTTGTGTCAGTCACTGTAAAAAAATTCTAGTGCTAATTTACTTAATGTTACCACCTAATCCATTACTGATGGAACAATGCAAAGTTAGAAAACAAAATATTTTATTATGTGCAAGTTTCTTATTAGAATAGAATAATCCAGCCAGAAACACTCCGAGATAGCAAATATTTGCAAGTTTGGATAATATGCTTGCCTTCATAATTGGCAGAATTGATCTTGCTGAGTGTTCACTTCACAGTTTAGAATTATCCCTCATTGCCTCATATATATAGACCCCTTTCCTTTTCAGATTTGTACAGACGAGTAGCTGGTATAAAATACAAATTCACTGCAGGTTAACTTAAAATTTATTAGAAAAGAAGGTAAGGTTTTAGGTGGGAAAAACCCCAAATTAATTCTCAATCCTCTTTTCTGGAACTATGCTTATTTGTCACATAGACTCAATAAATATGATAATAGCATTATATTGTTAGCATCTTAACAGACATTCTGGTTTTTTTAAGCCACCCTCTAATGCAGAAATCCCTAAATTTCTTTAGCACACTTGGTATCTGATTCAAGAGGAATTTTAAAATCATTTCACAAGCCGTAAACTGAACAGTCTTTGCAATTTCACAGCTCATTCCAGTTTGCTTTATGTTATGCTGCCATTTCTACCTCTGCAAAGCAAAGCAAGTGTTACAACCTCAAGTGGAAGGGCGGCCCTTCAGGCTTTCTGTGGGCACTGCAATCCACACCAGACACAAGACAGATGTTCCAGTCTGGTCAAATGCCTTATGAGCTCTTGTGCTTGTTCATCAAAACACCTGTCAAGTAATGGCAGAGGAGTGTGAGCGATGATAGAACAGACCTTTCAGGTCTGCTGCACACACCAAGGGCTGCTCCAGGTGTGCTCCAGCCACTCAAGTTCCGTGCATTATGAGACATCAGTGGAATAAATCAAGATTATGCTCTATGGAACGGTAAAGGAAAAACTTAAAAATCAAAAATTGCTTCAGTTTAGATCACAGTACTGCTGACATTTCAGCATTTTTGATGTCTAGTCATCTGGTAAAATTATTTTACCTTGATTTGGCTTACTTCCCCAGAGAACTGGTGTCAGAGTAGAGGGACTTGCCTGAGCAGTGCAGTGCAAAGTCTCTTAGTAAAGGTTCCTTTGGTGATGCATGGGCATGGTTCTAGTCAACAAGCACCATTATTCCATTTCCAGAGCCAGGAAACTTTGGAGCACATAATCTGTTTAACTGATGGAGTACAAAGTCACATAGTAACCACAAAAGTCAAATACAGCATCTATTCCAGATGATTTATAATGAAGGAAGTATTTAACCAGATGCCACGTGAGAACAAGCACTTACTCAATTTAAGTGAAAGCCTTACACATATTTTTAAAATACTACATGGTATGGTGAAATAACACTTTTTACATTTTGGAGGAACTTCTAAACAATATATTTTACTCAGCTTGGTACTAAAAACTGTTAAGAAAAACTTCAAGAAGCCAGGTGCAAGAAGCAGCTTGCTTACCCATCAGCATAAACTTCAAATGATCTGCTTGACCACTCAGTGAAATCAGAGTAACTCCCAAGTCAACCAGAACCAATGACAAGTGTTTTAGGAAGTGGTGTCCCTCAGCTGAGCTGCTGTGACTGGATGTGTGAGGGTGCTTAATTCCTTCACTGCCCTACAGCAAGGGGATATGTACATGGTTGCACAGCAAGAATTCTGCTTGGGTTGCTCAGTTTTGTCACCTTCTCAATCCTGCTGGCTATATTAAGCAGATTAATTCAGTTAATTAAGACATTTCATATGTGAATATAAATTATGCTGTTGCAATGCTGTGGTTTTATGGCTCTGTAAATTTGTCATTCCTAACGCTGAGGTTTAATGGTCATCTTAAACTGAAATAAAGGTGGGTATCCGCTTAGAAAGGTATCTATCTTCTTCTCTCCCCTGTCCTCAGGTACACTGGTCCATCCCTAATATTTGCCAAAACCAACAGCCAAGTTACCTCATGTAGGGCTCAATCAGGAACATGCTCAGACTGATTTAGTTTTTCCATGCAGACATGAAAACCAGGCCCATAATCCATCTCCCCAGATAATCCCACTAGCACAGCTCTGGGTACAGAGAAGGATGAAAAAATCAGTGTAAGAAATAGAAACAGCCCTCTTATGCATTGGTCAGGGTTTCCATGATCATTCCACTGCAGCCTAGGACACCAAAGGTGGAGCTACCACCACTACTATCTCTAAAATTATCTGCTTTTCACTGGCAAAAAAATACAACTTTCAGAGTGCAAAAAGCTTAGTATTTCATTTCAAAGTATCATTAACGAAGCAATTCACAACAAAAACAGTTTCGTTATTCTGTACTTAGCACTCAGTAATTACCACTTTAAAAAAAAAATAATGGTTCTTTAATGTGAACTCCTGACAGCAAAAGTACAGGGGAACTAACATACAAAGTTGTCCTTGGCCTTACTGATTTCTCTGGCAAAATATATAGCGTGGGCTTAAGTGATGATGAAGGGGCGCTGCAAAGAAGAAGCGTACACATAAAAGAGAACAAGCATAACATGGAAAACCACTGGAAAGAGCTTACAACACTGTACCATGGCTGAGACTCACCACAGGAGAGCTACTTTGCAGGTGTAAAATACTCACATGCTCAAAAAAAGAGTCAACAACATTGAGAGAAAGATAAACAAAAGGAGGAAGATGTGAGAATATGAGAGGAAGTCAATGACAAGGAATAAAGGAAGTGCAGGAAGTGAAATGGCAAAGTGAGAAGCAGGGAATAAACAGGTGATGGGTTGCAACTCTGTAGTATCCTGCCATGGAAGAAATATGGAACAAAAAAGAAATTTTTAAAGCCTGCAATTAAAACCAATGCATAAATTTACTTCTTATTTGAGGTGAAAATGATTGCTTAGGCCTAGTTTTCCATTAGATGCTGTTGTATGAAACCAAATTTCCTTTGTACTTTTTCTTTATTTTTTTTCTTTAACATCTTTTGGTTTTTAAAAAATTATTTGGGATTTTCATAATAGTATTTAAAAATATTTAAATGCTTATCATGTATAACTAAAGCAACCAATAGAGATAATAACTAAGAGCTTCTTAAATTTTCTGACATTTAGCAGTGCACATAACGCAGAGGCTTTATGGAATGCTGATAAATTTCCTTGACCTACTGCTGAAATTTGAATAAACATATCATTATGGGCTTTAAAATGAGTTTTTTATGTATAGTGGCACATTAGGACCTGATGTGGTAGGCTTTAAGTAGCCTATTAGAAAATCTTCCAGCTTGCAGACAATCCCAGCTATTGTGAGGTCACTGAGGGTTAGCAATTTATTCCTGAAATGAATGGGAGTTTTGTCATTGATTTAATGGGATTGGTAAAGACATTTTCCTTTTTCATTTTTTAGTAGTTCTAGACAGCACACTGTATGAACAGAAGACTCAATGTTATTGGAAATCTAGCTCTGGGACAGTAAAGCCAACACTTACATGGATTTCTGCCCCAGAAGCACTGGGAACACACTGTGCCCCATGTCCAAAGTTTGTCCACATCTTTTGCCTCAGACAAACACATGGGTGAATTCAGTGAAAGAAGGAAAATCAGAGAACATCAAATTCCTCTAGGAACAGGTACTAGCAGAAAGCATTTCCACATGCAAGCAAGGAATCAAAGCACCTCAGTCACTTCAAACAGGCAAAGCGTGATGGCATCCGCTTCCAAGCTATCCAAGGGTAGGTACATGCAAGCAACAATCACTAAATAACTTTGTGCCATACATTAGTAAGTAGGGATCTGATATTTTAGGAATCATAAAAAGAAATAAGCGAGTTTTGGTAAATGAGTTCATTATAATTTATAACTCTATATTGGGGACAAGTACAATTTTATTAGATCTTGTTTCTATGACATCTTACAGCTCCCTGAAATTGCAAATAAGGAGTAGGTAAAAATATGTTTGCACTAAACTGGTGAAATTGTAGTCCAATTTGAAGTTTAATAGCTATCTTGTTGTTAACTTTTAGATTTTTATTATTATGACAGATTTTATCTATAATGGCATAACATAGCCTATAATTAATATACAATAAAATACAAAATTGCTGCATACTATAACATAAATGCTATTCTTGGAGATTTGATTCCAAATCTGAAGTAATGATTAGATGTTCTTTGCAGACCCATGGCAAAGGGATGTCTCCTTACTAGAGAATATGAAAGGTGACCTGCAGGGTTGGCTGGCAGCGTGGCAGAACAGGGACACAGCAGTAATGTTTACTCAGAAAGGGCTATTACACACTTAAAAGGTCATGAAGGGGATTGATATGGAATAACAAACATGTTCACCTTCTCATTTACTTCATTCTCACTTCAAAAATAAGCCTCAGCAGATAAATACAGCCAAATTTCTGACAGAAGTCACAAAAGTATGCATTAAAATGTAAAGAAACAGTGGAGAAAAGGAATGGATTGGAACAAGAGACACCAGAGTGGTTAAGTGTTTTGCTGAAATAGGAGCTTTGACAGAAAAGACAGATAAAAATCTGACTGAATCATGAATCTAAGCCCACTGACAGCCTCAGGGTGGGTTTTACCTGACCCATGTGTAAGATAAATGGATAAATGTCCCTGTAGCCTCATCTTCCCAAGTGAAGCACGTTCCTACATGGACTTGTTTGCAGTCAGACTTTTTCTACTCAGAGTTGCAGGGTGCCAGATTCTGGCATATGCCTTTTCTGTACAATTAATATATTAATGATATTACGGTAATGATATTATTTTATATCAAATATATATAAAATTATGATATTATATTACATTACATTACATTACATTACATTATGTTATCTTTTAATGTATTTTTACGATACATATATTTCGGATTGCAGCCTGCCTTGTTAAGCACACAATTCTCCATATCATCCCTTAGCTGTGGTTAAAACAAATTACTAATTTGATATTTTCTGGGAAAAAACCTCTAATTTGTCAGAACAAGGAACTCAGAACGCATAAAGTAAACAAATCCAGGAACTTTACCAGGAAATCCATAATTCCATGGATTTTGTATGTTGGTTTGCAAAATGTACTTTTTTTAAAAAAAGTTAGATTTAATTATTTTTATTTTTTAATTTAAGAGCCTGGGAGATAAAGTTGACACTTTCTTCTGGACACTGTAGCAAACTGATAGTGTTCAACTCCTGTACAATAATTTACTTGGTCATAAATAATAACCCAACCATTGTTTTGGACATGATGAGAAAAATGTGTTAATAAAGAAAGTTTCAGAAACCATGTATATTTATTTAAAGATCTTTGTTTGAACTGTGAACAAATTTGAGAAGTACTGTGTGTGTACCAGAAGTGTTTTATTCAAGGGAGTCACCATAGGCTCTTGTTGAAATGTTTCTTATAGACACTCTATATAATAAAAGGTAAAGACTGAAACAGAAATCAGCTTTAGAAATTTTATGCAGTACTTTATCCTTGAAATTCTGTAAAAACTTAGGAATAGGCAGTCATCAGAAATATAAAATAGATGCATGACAGTGCAGTAATCTAACAAAAGGGAGTTATCTAATGTGCACTAGTATTTCATCTTCATTAAAGACAAATTGCAAAACAAGTGGTTCTTGAACAGTTTACATCATTTGGCATTGGATACCAGTAATTTCATTGTGCAGCTTATTTAAAGAATGTAAATCTTTAATCTTGCAAATCTTGTGAAAGAAAGCCAACTTCTCCCCAGTTTGAAGGAACTGATGATAGGTGTTTATATGGGAGGATTAATCACAAATGATTTGCTCAGAATACAAAATAAAATAAACAGTTTTCCTTGGACTGCTTTTTTATACTACTTACCTTTGCTTTATATTTGAAATATGAAAGTTTTCCAAGTAAAAAATTAGTTTCTCAATTGTCTTTTGGGATGCTTTTAATATTATTGTCTAATTTAGAATAGGAAACTTCATCCTTTTTTTCAGCATCTATGGAACATTTTTAAAAGTCAGTACAGTATCTGCTTGTCTGTGCATGCAAACAGAAATAACTATCAGGGGAACATACTCATGGCAAAAGGTCATGTTTGCCCTTTATTTGAAATACTTTTAGACTATCAAGTGGTTTAGAAGTCACTCAATCAATACCAGAAGTCAAGGAAAGCAGTTTGTTTTATCAACATGAAGATATTTTGAGTTTTCTAAGATGGAATGGTGTTTCCTTCTGCATTTTAATTGAGATTTCATGAAATCGCTGTTTTAGTGTATCTGGCAAGGGTGTTTAAGTGGCACTACACCGCAACAGCCACCTGAGACACAAGTGTTTTAAAAACCTAAAAAGACCCACATGAGGCCCCTTTTATTCCTTTTTCCCCTTCTGTCTTCAAAAGGCAAATCATCATGAAAGCTGAGACTATAAACACCTCCATATACATGTAAAAACAGTAAGGGGGTGCTGAGAGATAAATTTAACCCATATGCACCACGGATTGGTTTTAATTTTCATGCTGTGTGTTCTACTGATACAAGAAGAACTTTAGGGTTGGATGTGGATATACATTGAAGGCACATTTTCTATAAACAAATGGTTTTGTATAAAAACAGAGGTGATTAAAAGAAAGAAGTCTGTCTGAGGTTCAGAGGCTTTGGAATATATATTTTCAAAGTTTTTGGCTGCACAGTCAATCTGAATTATTTTAATTTAAACGATTTTAAAAATCTATTGCCCATTAAAACCCCCCATAAACCAGTTTGTTTTCATGTAAGTAATTATACTGAAAACTTCCCTTACAAATCAGATCCTCAAATGTGCCTGCATCTTTGAATTAAAAAAAAAAAACAAAAACCAAAAAAAAAACCCCACAAAAAAAAAGCAAGTCAAAAATAACATCTTTTTGAAGGACTGATGAAAATCATACCATACAAGATTGTATGAACCCATGTTGATAATAAAAAGGTATTAAAATAGCATTGCTTTTGGAAAATTCTACATATCTCTTTTCAATTTAACAACTGAAAATTGTCAATTAAATAATGAAATGGAAGATTAATATGTCTTGAAACTGTAGAAGGAGCATGAGTCCAGAGGGACAAGCATTAATACAAGCTACCAGAATTTGTGAACCATGAATGACTAGCTGAGTGAATTATGAGTGCAAACTGCAATATTATAGTTTATATGGGGAGATGGCTTGCAAGAATATGGAGATTGGGCCCATGTCTAAGGTGCTGCACTTTAGTTGAGACTGGATTTCTGGAAAAATTGTTACACATTAAATTTTGGTACACTCTAAAAATCAATGACTTTAATTACTCAAGGAATCGTAATAATTACTAGACCCCAGTTCTTCCATTATGCTTTTCCCAAGCCTTTATTTTAGAAAAAAAAAAGGGAATTTAAATATCTGAAATGTTATGCTAAGAAATATGTGTATTCAAATGAAAAATAATTCAGTTAGAAAAAAAAATATAAATGTTCAGCCTGGGTGAGCATTTTTTTAAGCAGTCATTATCTCAAAATTAGTATAAAGGCAGAAAACCTAAAATAGCTTATTAATGGACTGAGACTCCTTAAACTTTTTATAATGTGAGTCAGGTGTACGGAACCTTTTGAAAACCCTCACTAAGTAACTATCTGCATCTTTAGGCACTTAAATGTCTCTCCCTATTGTACTCTTGTCAATTGATTTCAATTAGGGTTCCAGGATTTAGAAATATTGTGAGTTTTTCACAGATATAGGAAGGGTCTCAGGCACAGTGTCTGTCGACAAGGCCCACAGAGGCAGGGCTACACCCTCTACCTGGGTGGACTCTGCCATGGATACTGCACACATAGGATTCTGCTGGACAGGCTGCTGGGCATCTTGCCTAGACTCGGCTTTTGATGAGAAAGTTGGGAGCAGATGACCTCTGAGAGCTCCTTCCAACCTGGTATTGAATGATTCAATGAGTCTGTGAAGAGATTGTTTCAAACATGCTTGGAGATACACAGGAATTCAGCGGGCAAAATCCAGCTTTTACTGAGAGAATGTACTGCAGGTTGCAAAGTTTGTGTTTCATTTCTATGCAGCTTTTTATGTTAGGGAGGCCTAGTTTCACAAAAGGGAAAGTCAAGACTATCCTTATGGTTGTTGTTTTGAAAGTATAAAGGGATATGAGGCAAAGGGCAGAGCTGAAGCAAGGGTCCTGGTGGTATGCCCCAGATGTGCTACAGGTCACACCAGCTACTGCATTAGCTGGGAACAAAGCACTGAAAGGATGGGAAGCAAACCATGGTTCTTCCCCCTTCTAATGGGGTGGCACCATCTATGTGCCATGAAGGTACATGGTGTGGCTCTGTATTTTCTTGAGCTTTGGATTTTTACTGCTAGTTACTGCTAGATGTTTCCCATGGGAAAAAATTCCCATTCTTACAACAATGTCTTTGTTATTTTGTAAGTACTAAAGAGAGCTTTGCTCTTCTCACACAAATTTCCCAAAACAATCTCTGTCACCTGTTGTTTTGCTAAAGGAGAAGAGATGCAGTCCTTCTCGGACCAATCACAGCCTTTTTTGCAGACCATGATATAAAAGAGCAAAGATTCAAAGAATAAAACCTTCTGATCATAAAGAATTGTCTGTGTGCCTTCTTCGCTACCCAATTGCTGTAACAACATGGTATCATTATTTGGGCTCAGCACAGACCTTGGGGCTCTGAATCCCAATACCTGAGCTTCATTCCAGCATTACTGTGAACATTACTGGCAGGAACAGGCTCTTTTTCTGCCTGTTCTTTTCCTTTAATGAGGAAAATTAACTTTATCTCCATTTTTTTTTTCTTTCCCTAATTTTCCATCTTTCCTGAAAAAAAAAAAAAATCCCAATTTTTAACTCCTATCTAAAGTTTCATCCTTAAGGATTTTGTACTTGTAAACAAAACGACTGAAAGCTGACAGTTGGAAATGTCATGTCTGCTGTCAACCATTCATGAATAATTGACACCAAGATTACCCAGGGAAAGCTGCAATTATCCTCACTCATTAACATATGAACTAAGCCTGGTTTTGTTCTGTACTTGTAGGATTTTCCTTTAACTCCTTGATGTAGAAGGTAAAAAAACCCCAGCGGGAGTTTGCTCTACAAAGAATAAGTCTGAATGAATAAACAAAACCCCAGAACTATGAAGACATATTAGAATTTCAAGTGGTGTTTTGTTTAATCTTGTATATACCGTTTTGCTGCTCTGCTATTTTACTGGGGATATCACTGTGACAGATTTTTGTGCTCGCCTAAGGCTTGGAGAACAGCTTTTTGCAAATAGAGGTGTCAATGGGAAGATCCTCCTAACCCATGTTCATGTTTTCATACCCATCCAGCTGAAGGTGTCTAATAAGAAAGCTGAAATGGTTGGTGTTCAATCAGAATTTAAACAAGCTGTCTGGATGATAACAGCATTAAAAAGAGGGGAGAATATTTTTATGGAATTCCTTTCTTTTTTTTAAAAAAAAAAAGAAGAAAGAAACTTGATTTTAAGACGAAGTTTAGCAAATCAGCATTAACCACTGAAACATGCAGGCAAAGAAAGCAGTCAGGGATTTCACAAGCCAGGAAAAACATGTAAAGAAACAAACTCACTATATTTACAAAGATAATGGAAACTACTAACAGCTGCTCCCAAGCATGGTAAATGCTTTCTCTCAACCTGTACAATAGGACAGATACAAATTTTTTAGCTGCTGTGAAAAGTTGTAGGGTAGCCTAGAGGTCTAGAATAGGATCTGAATTAAAAGTTCTCTTCTTGAAAGCCCTTTGAACTGCAAGTTGAAACCATGAAGCTATTTCCCACAAGTAATTACCATTTTGGATGCCCCTCACTGCTGCTCCTATTGCCTTTAGAAGAACAGCATATATTGGAGGCCATCATATCAATCTATAGAGTTGAATTATAACTTCTTTTATATAATGAGCTCTCTTTGACAGTAACACACAAAGTCATTGCTCAGAAAGGATAACCAAGCTATTGCCTCTCAAGTGTAATACACTTCATTAAAATGCAAGTCATTTCTTAAAATGCACATTCACTGAACTCCAAACCTTCATAAATCTTGTAACATTTCATTTCTTGTTCACAGCTCTGAAATCTTTAAATGTGGGCCTCTGTTAACTTCCTGCATAACCTTAAAACACATATAAATTTTCCACTTTAGTATTTTTCTTCTTTTTTGTACAAAAATTGTGAGAGAGAATGACAAACAGTTTGGAATCCCTTGCCTATATGATCTTTGCAGCACACCTGTCAAAAGCAATTATTTAGACACTGGGTCTTCTCATGCTGTTGAAGACTTCCTGACATCCACCCACATTTCCCATCCTTTAATTATGTATTTTTGTTCTGGGTGATATTCTCTTGGAAAAAAATGAATTCTTTTTTTCTCTGTTTATAGGTAATTTCTTTTACATGGTCTTCATATGACCTTCATACCTGCTTAATAAATCCAGTGTTACCCATCCCAATACAGAGAAAATAAACAAAAGATCCCCATGTGTGTAAAGGAGAATTGAGGAATTATAAAGAAACAGAGGCCAGATCCTGAAGTTTCCTCTCTGTTTTTACAAACACAGTATTTGAAACTTATTGCCAAAAAAAATGCCAATGGCAATGACAGATGTGTCCAAGGCCAGCCTGGCTGGGACTCTGAGGCTTGGTGGAAAGTCTCTTCTACCAACAGCAGGGGAGTGGGAATGAGATGGTCTTTAGGGTCCCTTCCCACCCAAACCATTCTATTGGTTCTGTGATATCTACATCTTCTCAAATAATTTTATATTTTTATCCAAATCCTTTTTAATCTTTGAATATTTATGTGGTATTTTTTCTTCTTGTTCTGCATACAGTTCCTCTGGTATCATATACAATAGCCTACTCACAGTCTCTTCAAAAAGCAACGTGAATCTGATAGCAGATGACTGCTGCTCAGATTTTCTTCTTTGAGAAGAAGAAAATTGCATATACTGTATTGAATTCAGAAGCCAGAATTCTCAAGGAGCAGGGCAAGCCTATTTAAAAAAAATTAAATATATACCCACTGACGCATAATCCTGCAGTGATCTCGAGAACCTGTCAAACAATACTCACTTAATATAGCTGAATACAGTCATGCATCTTTTTTTGCCATAATCAACAGAATAAAATCAATTGCATATAAATAAATGCAAAAAATCACCAGTGTAAGTTATAAACAAAAATAAAATTTTTATAGTAGTTTGTATGTATAATCCATTTGATCTCTCAGTATTTTTCTTGTACTCAATCAGAACCAAAAAAGCCTCGGCAGACATTTCTCAGAAATATCTAAATTTGCCTTTTATTGCGATGGATTATTGCTTATGTACAGGAATACATACACCTACAAACCCAGTCCTCAGCGCGCAGGCTTCAGCACAGAGGCAACCTGAGGGTGGCTTTCCAACCTCTGGAATTTAAATGCTTCTCTCTGTGGAGACCCAGAACAAGATGAAGACTCTAACTGAAGATTAAAGTGGAGCACAAGCCTTGCACACAGAGACATCACTTATTCATGAGCTCTTACATATGAGATGCTGTAAGTTGGCAGAGCGAGTGCGTTTTACCGCACCAGCCCTACGTTAGCAGAGCTTCTTTTCTCTTATTTCTTAAGAGCCAGACACTGAATCCCACTTTTTTAAAGAGCTAATTTGCATATAGTCTAATTGTCCTCTTTAAACAGTAAACCTTCTATGGGGTAACACTGACTAACATTGCCCATTTTTAGGGAGTGTTTTTCCAACGTGGAGGCAGCGATTTACACAAACAGCAGTCACTGGCCTTTATTTAACACAAGAGCATATTAAAAGAAAAGCAAAGGAATGCAGAGTGTAAAGTTCTACTTGGAGGCTGTAGTAAAGCTGACAGTGTAGTAGAAAAGACTAATCAGTACATAAGAGATTCAAGGTTGTCAGCAATTAATTCTAACAGCAACTGAGCATATTAAGGGGTCTTGGTCAAATCCTAAGAGTTTTGAAAAAATTTAACTTAATCTTTACCTTCCACTGAGAGTTGGCCAGGGTCCAGACCATCACTGTATGGGGAGAATATAAAATCCCCTTGCACTATTTTCTGTAACTTATTAAGCATATGCTAGACACCTATGGGAAAGAAAAGAAAAAAAAAAAAAAAAGGAAAAAAACCTACTGAATACATTTTGTTTCTTCATGGAAGGAGTACCTGTTCTTCTTGTCACCCCATTTTTTCAGCTGGTTTAGCTCCCCCTTGTCTTGGTAATTTTCTTAGGTACAGACAAACTCAGGATGTCAAACATCACTTAATTTTGTCATGCTAGCATATTTGCAGCTACTTTCCTGTCACTTTTGAATTCCAGCTTTCAATCAGAAACACTTCTGATTACTTCCCAGCAGCATAATTTTACAGGCTCAGTAAAAAACCTAATTCTGCACCAAAATGATAGTACACAGCATTTCTCAGAGAATTATCATTTTACCTGGCTCCAGTGGCAAATGTAGATACTCACATATCTTGTGTTCAAGAAGATGATGTTATGAAGGCAAATTAATTCGAGTGATGGCTAACAGTATTTCAGTTTCAACTTGTGAGCAGAACTTGAGCGACTCCATCAGGGCCCTTCTTTTAGTGCACTGAAATGGGCAGAGCTACAAAGGCTCTTTCACTGGCCATAGGACAGCTGGAAATGATTGCAGATCTTTACTATAGAATCACAGAATATTTTTGGAGTAGGGAGGGACCTTAAAGAACATCCAATTCCAACCCACTGCTGTGGGCAGGGACACATTCCACTTGACCAGTTTCATCAAAGTCTCAACCAATCTGACCTTAAACAGTTCCAGTGATGAGATATTCCTTAATTTAATATACTATAAAAACATCTTCACCTCAGTGTGAGATTCCACATTCAGCTCTTTTAAGCTAAAGAGCTTAAAAGAATAGAAAAGTATCTTAACATTTTTAAGGTTGTGTGATCACCTGACGATGAAAGGAAGGAAAGTAATGATCTCCAGTGTACCCAGACACTCTGCTTCCCATTTGTCGCTCCTTTCCCTGTTCCTTCCCATTTGTTCTCCAAATCCATCATTGGCTTTTTTCCCCACAGGCTGGCTGTGGAACTGTCTGCTCAGGAGCCTTTATGGCCATTGAGCACTGCAATTAGAATCACTTCATTTTCCTCAACAAGAACTTCATGCCTTGCTCCTCAAAATGCAAACAGACTTTCAACATGATATACTGGCTCTCACTAAAAGAAACGAAAAGGAGTTGTGTGGATAAACAAGAAATTGTAGATTTTTCTCCAAGCACTATTACTCCTTCCTAATCCCTTCTAGAACACACATGGAATAACCATTTTTATGAGAAAGGGGATTTGGTCTTGGTTTTGTTAGGATTTTTGGCTTTGCTGGTTTTTGGGATTTTCTTTTCATGAAATACTTTTCTGGATTTGAAGAAGAGAATGCGTTTTCCTATTGTCTTCTTGTACAAAGTGTCAATTGCTTGCAAATTTTAGTGTCTCCACCCTGTTAGAAGCAGCAGGTGTTGAGTCCTTTTTGCTAGACCTAGCATCCTTCATTTACTCAATTTTACCTTTTAGAGACTTTATTTTAATAATTTCTTTCTCTTCCCTCTCTGTAGGCTCTGTTCAGTCAACTTGGATCATTCCAGCTCTCCAAAGGAGAGCACAGTGAAATCACAGATGCTGGACAGGATCCAGGATACCCTGGGCTGGGAGGAACCTTGGGGCTGGTCTCCAGTCCCACCTGTTACTTAAAGCACTGTATAAAGATGGGGATAAGACTGTGTGTCCACTCAGGTTCCCTAAATCTCTGAACACCCCTGGGTAACACTGATGAGGCCCCTGTGAGTCTGCCAGAACCTCACTCAGATTTCTGGTAACTCATTTCTAATTACAGCTTTAGATTTTTCTCCTTATAATCAACAGTAACTGCACTAAGTACATTTTTAGTGGGAACTGAAAACTAGATAATCAACTTCCCTTGGCATTGTTTTCCGATAGTTTTCTCAACTACTGGGCCAACATTTTCTTTCCCTTTCTTCTAATAGCAATAGAGGCTGCTTGCTGTTAATCCTGGTATCTTTTGGGATCTACTGTTTCTGTATATCATTTTTCTTATTTAAATGGAGGTTACAGATTTTATATTTTCTATGTGCTCATTCATTTATATGTAAACTAAAAAAACAAAATGCATTTATTTTTTCCATATATTCTCTATTTTCCAGATCTGCAGTTATCTGCAAAACTGTGGATGAAAGGATTTATCAAGTAAACATACAGCAAAATGTCTATGAGGAATGTTTGATATATCAAAAAATAAAAATCAGTTTTCTCCTACTTGCTCTTGCTCAGACTGCAAAATGGAATGCACATTAATGTGTTACAATCTAATTTATTTTCTTTTTAAATTATAATCAGGTTCCAGGGTTAGTTTTTCATAGTATAGATTTGAAAAAGAAAATAATTCACGACTCCAATTTCCCTTTATCTTATTATATTGATAGTGGAGAGATGGGGCTGCTCAAGCATTACAAAGTCATTTTATGTTATTTTGCTGAGGTTATTGTTGTTTTATTATTAAATGATTTCTTCTACTGGGTTTTTTTTTTAAATATGATGATTTATATCCTTAATACATTAAAAGATCGCTGTAAAGAAATATCTGACCAGAGCCAGAGGACTGAATTATGTGTGAATAGATAAAGACACAGCTTAAGTACACAGAAGAGACCCAATCCACAGCATAAGTATAAAGAAAATTTTAAAAAATAATAATCTTAAGGATATTAGACATCTCAGGTCTTATTTTCCTAAGCTATAATGATTCTGGGTCATACTAAAATTGCAAAATAGTAATAAAAATTCCTTGATATACTTAGATGGAAACATCAATATTTTAAAAATATGTAAAATGTAAAATATATAAGGTTTTGCAATATTGGTAAAAAACAAGACCAAAATCTTGTTTTACAACCCTTTTTTGGTTTTACAACCAAAAATTTCTTTTACAACCCTTTGAGGTTGTAAAAGAAATATCTGTCCAAATAGTTTTCCATTTCTCTCCTTTTTTTCAGTTAAAGGACCTTTTATTTTTTGAAACCATCATACAAACCACTTCTGATCAGATGAAAATGCACTTGAAGATTGTGGTTTCGGCCGTGTAATACCAACAGCATCAAGCATCAAGTATGGAGAGATTTATTAGTGTTATTATTAGATAGAATAGGACTTGGATGGAAATGGTGAAGAGGGCATAACCAGCAATATGGGAAATAAAAGTATTATTGCCTCCCACTGAAATGCAAACAGGGCTGGATCACTGAGAAGGAGGGAAGATTGAAAGTCCCACCAGACTCAGCCATCAGGCTCAACCCTTGCAGTTCATAGAATCACAGAAGGGGCTGGGTTGGAAGGGACCTTAAAGACCATTTAGTTCCAACTTGCCTGCCATGGATAGGGACACCTTCCACTAGAACAGTTTGCTCAGAGCTCCACCCAACCTGGCTTGAACCACTTTAATGCATGGGGCACCACATCTTCTAAGGGCAAGTGCCTCACAATTCTCTCCCAGGACAGGTCAGTAGTTCCCAGGGTCGGTCCTCCTTTCCACTCTTCTTAAGTATGGGTACAATATTGCCCCTTTCCCAGTCCCCTGAGACTTCACCTGACTGCCATGACTATTCAAATATCAGGGAAAGTGGCTTAGCAACTACATTTGCCAATTCCCTCAGGACCTTGGAATGCATCTCACCAGGTCCCATAGATCTATGCTCTTCCCTTTTATAGTATTGAACACACAAGTCAAGAGGATGGAGGAAGAAATTGATAGGCACCAGTGTTCTGTGCAAATAATTTTTTAAAGCATATGTGACAATCCTGGGTTCTTTGCCAAAGCATATTCCAATACTAAGAAGGTAGCTATTTGAGGGTAAATCTTCTCATCGTAACTCTTTTTTAAGTTAATATTTTTCAGCATTCATTATGCAAGTTTGTATATAGTAAGTTTTAAACTGCATACTGCTTGGTCAGGTAAGAGATACAGAATTATTTCATTTCCTTTGAGAATTTTTTTTTTTTAATTAAGGGCTCTTTTCCTCTACGTAAGTTTGTGTGATTGTAACAAAAAGGATCTACAAAAATAAGAACCACCAATATTTCATAACTTGCAGCAGAGTACTTGTGGTTCGTCATTTCTGAAAACCTGGAGTTGATAATAAGCCAATTTCACTTCTGAAATCAAAAGGGTAAATAAATGTTGTATATAGAAAACCATGTGAGAAAGTCTGATACTGCAAATGTCTAATCACATGGTTTCAGCAGGGGGTTAGGAATATAAATGGGAGTTAAGAACCCCTGCTGAACCTGGAGCACGGTTAACTTTATATACTTGAGTAATATTTAAATCAATGGGAATTCAATATAATATTAAGTAATCTTATATTTAAAGGAATAAAGCTGAGATTATTCTTCTCGGGTATGTGCAGTTACTTACACATCATTCGATATCGTTTTATTTTCATATAATTTAAATTCACATTTCAGTTTTCCTTATGGTTTGATGAACTGCATAAATGTTTGGTTTATTGATATTTTGTGAATAATGAGGTCCACTGGTACATTCCTGTAACTGATAAAATACCCACAAGCTCCACATTTATTCAGCACAATATATCCTTTAGATTTTGAGTTGCGAAATGAAAGAAATTTGATCCTAATGATATTTGAAAATAATGAGATCACTCAGCAGTATCAATTAATTGTTATAAGTAGAAGAATTTGTTTGACATGTCACACTATTATTTTTTTAGTTGTAAAAGCCATCTTTTTTTACCAATTCACTTCTAATGCTATGATCATATATATAGTTTCCATATCAAAATGCATGTTTTTATTAACAAATTTTTATCACTTATTTTTCAATGAATAAAACATTGCTGCTGTGTTTGACTATTTTATATTCACATATATTTATATTATATTCTGTTTTTACGTATACTAATTACAGTCATATATAAACAAATGCAGAAAAAACCTCTAACCTGTTATGAGAAAGGAGAAAAAGCCTCACTGTTTTCATCCTAGTCAGAATAAGCAAGAGTGTCCATGGTTCTGAATCCTGAACAGTAAATAAAGGCTTCAGGTAAATTCAGGTTTCAAAGCCTGAAGTCAGCTACCTCTAGAGCAGTATATCTCTGGGTGATATTTTTTTGTGATTAACCTCTGTAACTAAGAAATATACCAAGCTTGTTTTATTTATGAAAAGCAAAAGCATCATCAGAGCTACTTTAGTTAAAGAAGGTTGGATAGAAATAAAATTCTTCCAGTTTAAAGCTGCCACAGACCTCTAGTTTGAAGAGTTGTACAGACTGAATAATTGATATTGAAAGACTCTTTGAACTACCATTGAAACTGAAAAAAAAGTCTGATCTGTTTTCTATTGATAAGTGATTTTTTTCCTCTGTGTGTGTGTTTACCCTCAATTTTGCTTTCTTACTATCTGTACAAAACTTTGACACATGACAAGCCAGGTTGTTTCACAAACACTGCATCTGCAGAGAAAAGGAAACAATACAGGAAATTGGATGGCACAGTTTCAGCATGACATATTAAAGTCTCTTAACTTACAGCTTCCAATTTTACACTTGTAAAAAATTTCATTTCATTTTACACTTGTAAAATATTCTCATATGGAAAGATGCAATGAATATACAGATTGTGACTATCGTATTTCAGATATGAGATTCCTTGCAGCAGAATATGTTTCTTTAGTAGTCTATAAAACTTTTAAAAGGTTTAGTCTGGGCAGACATAGTTGTCTAAAGTTACCCTTTTTTTGTCCAAATCATCCTCCTAGTCAATCAAAAACCCCTTTATTTTTTGTCACTTTGAAGGCTTCAAAATCTTACACTGAATCTTATGGTACAGAAACATACCAAGGCAGGTACTGCTTTTCCAAGGAAGAGAAGTTACATTTATAATTATAGGTTCTAACTGCTTTTGTCTCTAAAATGTCATAGATAAGTGAGAAACAGGATTTAAGGCACCAGAAGGCTACTACTGATGTTTGATCTTGTCCCAGATGTAAAGTGGACAATCTGTAACAGCTGTGGCATTATAATAGTAAATATTCCTGCATTTTCACTCAAACATAAAGCATGTAATAACTTCTCCAACAGTTAATTAAGAGAGTATCATTATGACTCACTAACCTTTGGTATACCTGATAGCGTTAAAACAAGAATGTTATCAAGGCTGCATCAGAGAGTTCTTTTTGTAGCCATTAGGTAGAAAATAATAGCAGATTGCTGTGGTTTTACTACTGATTTTAAATCCCACATATCAAGGAGCTATGCTACCCATAGGAGATCTAGAGTGTTTGCAGTCTCAGAATGGATAAGCAGTGACAATGATCTGATTTTCATTTAGTGCAATAATTCTGATTCTTTATGTGTCTTAGGCAGGACAGTCCTTTCATTTGCAACACAGCTTTGATTCTGATCTGACAGTTTTAATCTTTCACCCAAAAAGTTCAGCACTGCATCATCCACACGTAACTTCAAATGTCACAACCATTTAAGGGCCAAAAAGATATTGCCATCCCTACTGATTTTATTTTGACCTTTTAAGAGAAATTTGGGACAGACTAAGAAAAAAGATATTAATTTTAATCCATAATTATTCTCAGGTATTAACAAAACTACTTAACTGTAGTAAAGAGGTTCAAATATATTAAAAAAGCTCTTAGCCATCAGAACAAGATAAATAATATATAGGAAAGAACTGATTTAACAGAAGTCAGCCCAGAAGCCCATCAATAATTCCTGCCTCCAAATTGTCTCTAAACATTAAACCCAGTAAAATGCCACTGTACAAACCATAACAGAAAAGATAAGCAAGAAGAATATCAAAAGAAAGTTCACATAATGGGAATATTTTCTCAAAAGTGTTTGTTAGTTTGGTTTTCAATACTACCTCTTTCAATGGTGAGTCATAACATTAAATGCAGAAAAATGCATATATGGCAGAAAAATTAATATCATTTCAGGTCAATTGAATATATCAACTTAGTTATCCAATAACAAAGTACAAATAACATTTCTCAAAATCATCAGCTTTCGTAATTTTAAGTCAGATTACCAGAGCACTACTTTTCACCTGATCTCATTTTTCTCTTACAATTATTATTAATCTTAGAGAGGTTTTTTCCCTTCATTTTTGGTTCAGGATATTGTATTTTTGAAGCAAGGTAGAGCTACATGATATGGAATCTTGCCAGCTTCCGATTAACAATAAAAATGTTAAGAGTATTGGACTGTAATATAATGATAAGATTAAACTGTGAAACAGGTTTGATTATAAAAGACCTCATCTGAAAAAAAGGTAATCCTGATGTGAAATGTTATATATTATGGCTGAGAAGAAATAATAAACCAACTTATGCATATAGTAAAAGTTAAAATATTCAATTATATTTTAGAAGACATTCTTATCAGTGAAACACACTTGCTCTACCAAAATAAAAGTTGCATAATTGGAAATGAAAAAGTTATAGCTGTGTCCTTCAACTTTTTCCAAGGTGCTGGTTGATTTTTTTTTTTGGAAGAACACTTATCTTATTTCAGGGGGAGAGAAAAGAAACCAACTTTTATTTAATTCAGTTATTTTCCTCTTAGCTACACCTTTCCTGTAAACATCTCCCATGGGGATCTTATTTTAGGATAAGTATTAAACCAATAACCCATGGACCTACATGAACATTTTCTTATTCATTTCAGACATGGAAACAATGCAGCACACAGCTTTCCCTTACATATGCTCATACTGTACTTTTTGGTTTGATTAATCAGCCTGTTCTGAAGGTGCGAGCTTTGTGATTTTAGTAAAATGTGTTTTCAGGTATCATGGTTGGTTTATTCAGGCTTTTATAGAGACATTGCTACCTCCTAATTCAGTTTCCAATACAAACACAACATATTAGCTTCTTCAGAATGATCAAATACAGTGGCTGTTTGAATTAGATAAAATCAAAACATTAGATTTGCTGAACGGCACAAATATTTGACTGACAATTCATTTACTCACCTCAGATTCAGAAGAGGTTTTGTAAAACCCCTCTCAAACCTAGAACAAATTTTAGGACTTAATCCCACTAATCCTCCAAAGCTGAAAAACATAAAAAATATCGAATTAGTTTTGCAGAGTGTCCTGTTGGTCATGCAGGTCAGCAGATTCAGGCTGTAGAAAACAAAGTGGTGGGTTAATGGGTTAAACTGAAAGCTGAAATGCATTTTATTGTGTCCCAGGATCTAACCAGGTAATTCCTTTGCAAGGGATTTGGAACAGCTGAGGATCACGGAGGCTCAGAGCTGTCACTGGTTGAGTGCATTGGTAACTCCATGCTGACACCTCTGTGTCCCTCCTGTGACTGTTTACCTAGTATCAAATTAGCAAATCCCTCTCATCAGTACTTTTTAATTCTGTTACATCAAGGAAGCCTCCAGAAATTCTTATTCTTTAGGCATTGCAATGGAAACACATATAATTCACCACCACCAGGTTCTCTGACCCAGCTGAGCATACACAGACATGCAAAAAAGACCCAAAAAAACTTCACATTTCTTTTCCTCATTGAGGGAAATGTGAAGTTAGGAGCTGGGAGCCAAAAGTTCACTGCATAGTCCTGCAATTCTTTGGATCACGAAAACAAACCACTTGCTGCTGTGAACTTACAGACATTATTACTTCCATCACAAGTAAGAAGATTACATCCTATCAGATGAATGGTAGGAGATACCATTATAAAAGCCACGATTTTAATGAAAATATCTAATTTATGGTCTCCTGCCATAACTTTCAGGATTTCAGAAAAATATTTTTGTTTCTACTCTAATTCTATTTAAGATATTGTATTGGAGGTTTTCATTTAGATAATGTGCATACCCTCGTATTTGAATTTAAAATATTCATAGATTTTCTAGATCACTTGGGAAAACAATTATATTACATGCTGGTATGCTGTTGATCCTTTATACATGTTTTAGCAGCACTCAGCATTTATTTTCCATTCTGCTTTCTGTATCTAATGAGGAATTCTTTAGCAGATTTCAGTGTGAAGTGCAGCAGAACATGGAGAATATTAAAAATGGAGAAATGTGGAGAATATGCTTCATGTTGTCTCAAGTTTATTCTTCTAGACATCCTATTTTACATAAAACAACCCAGATATGACTGCAGCTTCTTTCTCCATGGACAATTGGCACTGTTCTAGTTCAACAACAACCAGTTTCTATGTAATACTATATTGGTTCTGTTACTGTTAAGAAAGCAGAAGTAAAATAAGCTGTAATGTTCTTTTGAGAAGGCAGGACCTGTATGACACTCCATTTTGCCCACATATATAAATGAACACAGACAGGTACTATTCGTTAAAAAAAAAAAAAGGAAAAAAAAACCAAAAAGGGAAACAAAAAAGAAAAAAAAAAAAGAAAAAAAAAGAAAAAAAAAAAAAAAAAGAAAACAACTAAAGGCTCAGCAGACCTTGATTTTGGAGAATGCTCTTCATAAACACTTTGGTGCATAACTTCACAGTTAACTGAAAATATGCCAGTACAGCATCTTTACAGGTTATTGTTACATGGCTTGTAAAAGTCTAAAGCTATTCCAAATGTCAACATAAATGCTAAGAATACCTTCGGGCTAGGAAAAAGCCCACTGAGTCTGGGCTCATGTCATTTCATTTCATTTCATTTCATTTCATTTCATTTCATTTCATTTCATCAGGCTTCACTCAAAGCAACTAAAAGATATAAATTTAACTTTCACTTGTTAAAAAATATTTTCATTTTAGCAACTTCCAGCTGAATTTTGCATTCTTTTCCTTACTTACCAGTCTATGTATCACTAGAGCCTTGGGGAAGAGCTGCTGGAAATTTGGCCAGTGGAAAAAGATCCAGGGCTGCTGATCGACAGTGGCTGAACATGACCCAGCAGGTGTCGAGGTGGCCAAGAAGGCCAGTGATGTCCTGGGCTTGTAACAGGAGCAGTGTGGCCAGCAGGAGCAGGGCAGTGACCATCCTTCTCTACTTAGCACTGGGGAGACCACAGCAGTTTCGGGCTTCTCACTACAGGAAGGACAGTGAGGTGCAGGAACATGTTCAGAGAAAGGTGATGGAGCTGGTGAAGGGTCTGGAGCACAAGTCTGATGAAGAGAGGCTGAAGGAGCTGGAGCTGTTTAGCCTGCAAAGAAGATGTTTAGGGAAGACTCTACAACTCCCTGAAAGGAGGGTGCAGCCTGATGGAGATAGCACTCTTCTCCTATATATATATATAGGCAACAAGGGAGATAATGGAAGGAAACTACCTTAAATTAACACAGGAGAAGTTTTGATTAGATGTTAAAAAATTATTCACCAAAAGAGTTGTCAGCTGTTGGAACAGGCTGCCCTGGGGAGTGGTGAAGTCACCACCCCTGGAGGTATTTAAAAGGGGTGTAGATGTGGCACTCGGGGTCCTGGTTTAGTGGTGACTCAGCAGTGTTAGGTTAATGGCAGGACTCCATGACCTTAAAGATCATATCCAACCTAAATGATTCTATGATAGGAAGTCCTCTCCTTTTTTTTTTAAAAAAAAATGCAATCAAGTTCTTACATTTTAACAAAACAAGTAAACTAAACATTAAATTCACAACCAAAATGCTGTAGTAGGCATTTTTGTACCTTAATTAAATTTATCTTTTCCTCCCTATTGAACTTCAATATTTTTGCTGAAGCCACTTTGCAATTGTGCTAATGTACTTCTTAACAGCATGTCATGGTAACAGTTTTGCTCCAGATCCTTGAAGAAGAGTCTTGTAAAACACAGAAGTTTTGATGCATATGGAAGCTAATAGGATTATTTCCACCATGTGTACGTGCTGGAAATCAGACTCAATCACCTGGCCAGTGCATTTTAAAATTGGCAATATTTCCACTCAGTTGAGATCAGCAGATTGTTGAACATTCATGGGTCAGAACTTTTTATTAGAAGACCCTGATGTTATGTTCTTGTTTAAAACAATTCATCATTGCTCTTTCCATCTGAAGAACTTTTACCTTTTGAGAGTTAATTTACTATATAATGTTTTATTTGATAGGCCCTGAACCTGCTCTTCACAAGTTACTTAACACCACATTTTTCCTACTCTTTAAGTTCCAAAATCATGGTTGATTTCCTTGTAATGAATAATTAATAAAGTAAACTGTTCTGCTGGATGAACTAGGAAGGAAAGAGAATAGCTAAAGAGCCTTTTCCCTTCATAGTTGGGGTACAAAAGTGTTATTGCTGAAGAAGGGTATGAATAGAAGCATAAATGTTCAACTCTTTCACAGACCAGCAGTGATTCTCTGGAGATATCCAGCCAAATATAGTCAGAGGGCACACTCAGTCTGTCATTCAGTACCATACAAGCACCATACATTGGAGCAAGGGTAATGTATTTTATCATGGTCCTATTATCTATGTGTAAACAAAACAAAACAAAACAAAAAAACCCACCAAAATAGGTTTTGGTACAGATAAACATTCAAAAACTGAATTGCAAGGGTTTATGTATGGAAAAACCCAAATCAAATACCTGAGCTGATAAAGTGCATTATTTCTTCATTAGCTTTTTAAAATCTTTCCTAGTTCTTCTGATTTATCCTAACATAAATCGAATTGCTATACTAAGTGATCATCACAAAAATTAAAAAGCAAAGCTACAAATAAGAGAAAAAAATAGAACAACTGCACTGCAAATGCTAACAGAAGCTAAGCATACAGCTTTTAGAATGAATTATTTTGCAGTGGCTGATGACAACAAGAAAGCACCATAGTTATGCTTCAGCATGTTCCAGAGCACGTCTGCTGAAATCTCCACTTTCTCTTGAAATCTCTACCTTCTATTTCTGCATCCCAGAAGAAAAACACATACTCATGTTCAGAAATGGTATACAAACTTTCATTTTAGCATACAAGTACTTCAGTTGAATTAAAACAGAAGTAGCAACAGCAAATTTTACATCAGAAGATGGAAGAAGTATATTTTTTTAATATATTGGAATCACCTTCCTTACCAGAATGTCAAAGATTAAAAGCAAATATCCAGCACATATCACATTTCTTAGATTTAGTGAATTCTGTCTTGCTTCTACAAATTGCACAAGCAATTTCTTTACCCTTTTCTCTGGACTAAAAATCAGAGTTTCTCAGAGGAGTAAAAAGCTGCACTTCTCTTTACTCTAAGCTAATAACAGCTCCTGAATGAGTCTCTGCCATAATTTAAGAAGCCTAAGGGTTTAATTATACAAATGAATTATTGAAAGGTAATTTTACTCTATTTTGGCCATTCTGTTCAAAGCCTACATATTTATGCTCATTCTCGGAGGTAACTGATTTGGAAAACATAAATGTAAAGTATTATGCAACAAATGATGGTGCCCTACTTATGAGATTATTAATATTTTCTTTCTCACATTAAAAAGAAAAAAAAGTAGAGAATATTAATTTCAAAATCAGTAGGAGAAACTTCTCATTAGGAAAAAGCAATGCCTTTAAAAACCCCACTCTTCCCTAACATTGCATTATCAAAAATTGTAAGCTAATGTTTTAAATTTTCTTTTTATTGTTTGCCTCTGAGTTCTGAGCCTTGCAGGGCTTTTCATGATCACCTTTCATAATCAAGAAAGAGAAGAGATTTTCTCTATATGAATTCTGAAATAAGAATGGGCTCATATAGCTCCAATTTAATTGCAGCTGTAGTGGTACTTCTGATTAAAAGTCCCAGACTGTGCAGGGGAAAATCTGGGAATATTTCAATGCAAGGAACATCCTCAAGAAGAAATCTCAGTGACCTGAGAGTACTGTTCTCACTGAATATGATCCTATTAGTCCAGTGTTTCTTCAGTTTTTCCACATTAGAAACTATCTAGCAGGTTCTAAGTAGGATTCTTTCTTTTTATTATTGCAAAGGCATAGTTGGTGTGATAGATAGCAACAGAAAAGTGCATTTGGAAAAATCAATAAGAGCAAAGGTGTGAAGGAGCTTGTTCTTTGTCACTGCAGCTTAGTTACTAAGATGAACAACAAACTTACAGAACAATGATATACCTAAAGCTGATCAGAAAATCAAAGGCAAGCCTTTCCAAGGAATATCTTCTCTACAAAATTAAGAGTTTTCTGGTGAATAAACAAAAAAAAAAACCAAGAAAAATTTCCTTTGACCTTTGGATAAAAAACATTAAAAGTTATGGTCTTCAATTAATAGAGTGCTACACCCTGGAAAGCTGCAATTATAATTCTGAGAAATTTTTCCCCTTTCCATGTACCAAAGTTAATAGTTAGATTTTATGTGGATTTCTCATGGTTTCCCTTTGAAGTTTATGGTTGCTTCATGATGATGATACACAAGGGGAGTTCAGGCCTCAAGAAGGAGCCTCATGGCCTATAGAGAGTAATGAGAACATTCTCACCTAATTATTCACCTACTTCAGCCTGAGGGTTTGTCTGTTCTGATGTTCACTTCCAAAATATTTCTGAATCTATCAGCAAGAAAACCCTTCATATTCTCTGAAATACTCCAGGTGGGTGAGACAAGTGTGTTTAGCTTTGTATTGTAAACAGATACTAGTACACTGACAGTATTTTTAGTTGATCTTTACATATTACAAAATTCAAAAAGCCATACTTGCTCTTCTCACTGCAATGTCACTTGTGATGCAGCTTTGTATCAAAATAACAAAAAAGCCTTCCAGTATCACAGTACAGAAGGTAAACTATCACTATTTCCAATTCAGAGTTGTCTACTTAATTTTAATCTTCAAAAACAAACAGAAAAGTAAAATGTGACATGTTTTGCTGAGATTTCAACAATACATATGTAGGTGTCTTTTTTAACTTAAAATTATTCCTTACAAAAATACCCCTGGCCAAACATTTAAATTTATTATATGGTGGAGGCAGTACTTTATCATTATGATTGAAAGGTAAGCTTTTGAATTTCTTGGGTTTGTGACTATTCTAATGTATTACCTTTCAGAACATTGAGTTTTATTAAAGCCCACAAGCCCACACAAACCCCAAAAGCCTGTAAATTCAGAAATGCCAGCTGTATATACTGTATGAAACATGTTCAGGGCAGCTCTGTCTTGAACAAAGTGGATAAGTTATGATTTTGAGACCTTACCCTGCCTGTTATATAGTGTAACTTATGCCCAGGAATAAGCCTGAGCCTGAAACCAGCTGTTGATCAACTGGTAATGCAAGGAACGTTGTTTAATTAACCAAACAGGGGTTTTTATATTGTATGCCCACAGTAAAACATGAACCAGCAACTGCAATGCTCATAATGGTGCCACCAATACATCCAGAAAACAATTCAAAGCAATCTGATAGAATGGAAAAGGAAAAGGAGATGTTCAGTGGATCAATGTATGCAGGACTAACAAAGCGAGTGAGCTACTGAAAGGTGACACCATGCTCATAATCCCAGGAAAAGCACCTCTCTGTGCCCACAGGGACTATCATTGCTCTTACTCTGGCTGCACAGCTCAACCAATTTTACATCTTAGAGACATTCTTTAGTCTCATGGCCTCTCCTTGCACTCAGTGAACATGGCTGAATTGACTTCTGCCCCTCAAGGTTGCTAAATCCCCAAATCATCACGAATCAGAGCTCTTAGACACGGTGGTTCACAGATCAATATATTAACACAGACGAAAATCAATGGTGGTTTGCATTATTATGCTAAATTTTGAGTCGCAGCACTTCAGGACCAGACCCACTGCTCTTCAGCTGGTTTTGGGACTTGTAAGTGCCACTCAATGGATGTGATGGACAGCTGGAGGTGACAACCTCTTAAATTGTCCTAGCTTGGACTCATAAAGCTTGTCAAAGAGAAATCATTAAAAAGAGATACCCTGACCTTCCCTATTTCCTAGTCTAGCTTTCTACACTTCTGCTCCTAGAAAAGAGCAATTTTTATTCATAGGTGGTGTCTGCAAACTCTTCCTCTCCCTTTTTTCCCATATTTTTCTCTGTTAAACTGCAAATAAACAGCCAGTATTTTTTTCATTGTCCATTGTTCAAGCCTTGTCATTTCGCTTAGCTAATCACCTTATCAGTACCTTTCACTTCCTGTATTAAATTAAATCACCTCTTGACTTTTCATAAGCTGAACAACATAAAAATATAAGTGAAAACCTAGAAGTTTTCAGCTCAACTATTTTTAATACATGAAAGTTAAAACAGTATCACTGAGTATGCTAATATTTAGAGTTCAGTTTTGATTCAGACACATTCTGTGACTTGGAAAAGTAGACAGGAGTGTATAAAAAGAGCTAAAATACGTATTTTGCATGAGTGTCTGGCAAATTCTTTCTCTTACAGAAATATTGCAAAATTCTATTAATTTTTTACATTGAATATCTATTAAATTAATACAAGACAACAGGATACCTAAACAGCTAACTTTCCTGTTATATATTTGCCCAACAGAATGAGCTAATTACAGTAGCCTTTCCTTTGTTTATGGAAAAATATGAGGTTGGGGTTTTTCTGGAGTTTGTGGAGGACACAAAGTGAATAAGGTAGGAAGCACAGCTGAGCACATCCAAGATTGTTCATGCATTCAGGGCTCTTCAGATTGGAATTACAAAAAAATTTTCTCCCGGGCTGAACTGCAGGAATTTAAAAATATTTTTGCTTTCTCTCATAGTTTGAAGGTTTAGTTGTGCTCTTCACAGGTTCTCCTGACAGCTCAGTCTAACAAATTCCTCTTGCTGCTCCATCAGTCTGTGACATCAGTGATGCCTTTCATCTATTTTATTGCTACTCCATAGTTTTGGTAGGTTTATTTGCACTGCAGTTGGCTATTGAGTTTCTGTGCCTGTACTGCAGCAGGAGTAGACAGGGAGAAGCAGCAAACTCCCAACTCCTGCAGGCCACAACCTGAAGTTAAAAATCTTTACATGGAACACAACCAACCTTCCCATGCAGAACATCCTTTGGTTTCTGACCTGTACAAAGAGTTCTCAACAGCAAAAATCTGCATAAGCTGCCTGTTCACATATTTTAGGTTGTCGCTGGTACTCACACCATTTTCCAAATCATATTTTGGCCAAGATTGACTGCAGTGCTATGTAAATCATGAATCATAGAATAGTAAAGTGGTTCCAACCCCCTGCCAATGACAGGGACACATTTCACTGGAGAAGGTTGTTCACAGCCCCATCTGACTGATCATCAAAGACAGTCTACATATACAATTAATTTTGGAAAACGTCAGTTGCATAAATGTAAAAATATCTGTGCTAACAAAACACAACCAGGTTAATGGGAAGAATTCAGGTCTTTTACTCCTCTCTTACCTATAAATCATTTTACATTTGAGTAAATGAAACTGCAGTTATGTTCTTGTGCCTACCTTTCTACACTGAAACCCTTTGGTGGTCTCTCTGACAATTTTTACAGCTCCTCATCCTATTTCAGTAAGTCGCTTTCATATTCTCTACTTCCCAGATACTGCTGAACATTATCCTTTGTGGTTTTTTGTCTGCTCTGCTTCTCCCTGCAATGATCTACATCATTTCATGGTACCTTGAATATTTTACCTGAAGGGAAGAGGACACATCCTTCCCGCCTGCATGTTGCATTGCTTCCAAAACACAGATACAGCTCAGACATTCTTAGTCTAGAGGGGAAAAAAGAAGCCCAAAAAAACAACAAAAACAAAGTTTACAAACTGTGTAAGACAAGGCACAGAAAAGAACATATGGCACTGCCTGAGCTGGGCCAAAATGCAAGTGCTGTAGAGCTGCAATTGGGATAAAGGAATTGGAAGTAGGAGTGAAAGGAGGAGGACCATACTTTTAAGACAGAAGAAACACATCTAACCAGACTCCAGCTTGCAAGTTACAAAGAACCAGACAGGATGCCAGAATACAACTTCATTTCATGTCAACATGGCAACAGTGATAAAAATACCAATACTGAGACTAAGGATTCTTTTTGAAGCACAGACCTGGCATCAGAAACTTTTTTGTTTGCTGGAAATCTGTTCAGGCAGTACATAAATCATTCAGACTCCTTTAGCCCTCTTCCATCTCCCGTGACTGCTAGAGAGCAGGAAGTTTCCCAGTGCCACAAGGGCACGGAATGCTAAATAATTGCTACCTCGCTTTCATGCTGCAAATCTAGCCATACATGTGCAGTTACAGACCAGCTTTGCCTGTTTCATAAGGGGTGGATATGATGACCTCGACTCTATTCTGACTCCAATTTCCACAAGCTGCTTGTTAGTCTCTTACCAGTTGCTCAAAATTGCAACCAGTGCTCTGAATATAAATGACTTCTTCACTCTGCCATTTTCCTGGTTAAAATGAAGCCTCCTGTATCTCCCCACCTTTGCCACCATCACCTCATACACACACTTTTCATAAGCAATGCAGGAATCTGTGACTATTCACAGGGGAGAGTCAGGTCACTTTTGCTAACCTCGGTGTCGCCTTCATTGTCTACCTTGCCGCATCCCCTACTCCTTACAAACAGTACACATATGCACACAAAAAGAAACACAAAACATTGCAGGTTTTGAGCACTTGGTGATATGATAAAAAATCAAAGGGATAGCAAAATGAAGATAAGGAAGAGAATTAAGAATAAACTCACTAACACTTAAGGTGGGCAGCAATGGCATTGATAAAATGTCTTCAATTTTGTAAAGGTAAAAATCCATTAAATTCTTTTCTAAAAAAAAAAAAAACAAAAAACCAAAAACAAACAAACAAACAAAAAACCACCAAAAAAACCCTGTTTCATGAGGGGTTTTTATTTACTTATTTATTTATTTATTTATGACCAGTACATATATTTGGAATGCTTTTTTTAATGTAAACATAACTTTTAGAGATGAGGGTTTTGTTGGGGTTTTTTTTTGTTTTTTTTTTTCAGTAAGGCTCTTATCAACATCATTTCTCATTTATACCAAGGCATATAATAGTAATTTCCAAAGCATGAACAGGCAGCCAGCCACAAATGCAAATGACTGGAAACCATTACCCTTTTTCCCTTAAAAGCCTGAAATGAACAACACAGCATGACACAATGGTGTCTGAACCCACTGCTGACAACATCAACTGGAATTTGAGGGAAAGAAAGTGTACTAGCCATAATACCCCAGGAAAAGACAGAGTTTGCTGCTTGTTTAGTAGGCAGACATAGTCTTCTAGACAGTATGATAAAATGTGTTATTTTAGTGAACTTCATGAATATGTACCCTTACAAGACTCTACTTGCCTTTCTCCTATAGGTATAAGGGGTTTGCTCCCATGGATTAGTGCAAGGCTGCCTGAAGAACACTAGATGTAATTACCAACCTGACCTCATCAGCAACTGCATTTCCTTTCTCCCTCAACTTGTGCCCTCCTAATATTGTTAATTAGATACCTGGCCTCATGCAGCCTTTTTAGTGATAAATGTCATGCAGTGCAGCAGCAAAACAGCATAAAGACCACATCTACCAGCTCTGCGGGCAAAGCTCTGTGGATAAAAATGGAAAAAAAGGTTTCACTGGCTTCAGGAAAGACATTCTTAAAACAGCAATGCAAACCATGTGTCATGGAAACAAACAAAAAACAGTCAGAACCAACCCCAATGAAATATCTTCATGTCCTCTCATCAAAAAAACAAAACAAAGGGGAAAACACCCTCTTATTTACTACCCCTGACACTAAACAGTGCAACAGGACTACAGCAGATGGGGCTTTTTTAACACTGTCTCCCCAGACTAAAAATTCTCCCCACTGAATATAGTTCAGAATGGAAAGAGACAAGGAATCCTGTACTGCAACAACTTGCTCACATTAGCATATGCCAAAGCCACCACCTGATTGATACATCCAGTTAGAGGCCTTCAGGGTCTGTTCATGTGCCAAGATACACTTGAAACCACCAGGGAAGCTGGTAGTGAGCCTTTCCAGAGACTTCTGTTCTCTTTAGGCAATGCCTCAATCCCAAATGTCAGCATGAACATCATGATGTTGTAACCTAGACGGACCCAGTAAGAGAATCCATTCCTTTGAATGCCCTCACAAGGAGTGACCAACTCCTTGTCACTTGCTTTCTTATATCTCATTGAGTTTATTTCATTTCATTTTGTGTTGTTGGTGTTTTTTTCTTTCATTTTTACTTTTCCCACTGATTCCACTTTATAAACACAAAATCCAAAGAGCTCCTATGAAGCACTATACTTTCAAGTCAGCCAGATAGATCAATGTAATAAACATGGAGCCTCAGATTTCGTTATGCAGACATCAAAGTAAATTTGGTCTCAAGCACAGCATGCCAGTGAATTAATTCCAAGGTATTAAAAGCTAAATGTACACACACTGAAATATCTGTGTACAAACAGAAAACAGACATGAGCAGATCTGGTTTGAGGTCAGTTTGTCTTCCTTACAGCTTCAAATGTTCTTCTGAAACATTAGATCTTAGAATCTAACATTAAAATATTTGAGGTTAAACAAGATTATATTTAAAAATGTCTTGTTCTCTCTCTTGTCAGCAGAAGCACACTGTTCCCTATTCCATGTAAATTTGAGTCTGTTTTAGAACATCTGTGATACAAATCATATTTCAGTGCCCAGAAGATACTGTTCTTTTTCTATTCATTCAATACTGAAGTTTGCTCAATTTCCCATTTCTAAAGGTACATCTACTAAGAAAAATGACAGTGTTTAGAAGTTGAACAGAGCTCTTCTAAGTTTTATCTTACGTACATATTTTTAAGTTCTCTTGTAACACCTACTGATCTCAACAGGAACATTCCTAACATCTTTACTTAAACATGAATTGTCATTGTAACAGAAGGCTCCTGAAAGATAGCCTATATTAGCAATGTGCATTGCAATAATCAAATTTTCAATGTAAATTTTCCCCAGAAAAAAATATTCTCTCCATTAAGTCACAGTAAACAAAGCAAGTCTGATTCATTTTAGCTCTATTTTTAAAGCACTCCTGTAAGTATCCCCCTCAGGCAACAAAGAATTTGCAAAGAGTTTTGGTGAAAAAGTAAAAAGATCTCACTTTTAATGTTTCTTAAATCTTGCTTGTTTATTTTTTTTTCAACTTCATGGCATTTTTAACACAGAGAAGAAAGTAGATCAAAGTGGAATACTTGCTGTTTTCTCCCTACCTTGATATATGCTAAATATAATATCCAGGATTGGACAAGATAATGGATTCACGCAAAGAACAGGACCATAGTGCCAGTTTTCTGAAGCTGCCTCAGAATACACAGAGTATTGTGGGAACTATAAAAGAATATAGTTATAAAGAACAACATTTGTGACTATTTTACCCTAAATATTTTATTTGCAATTCAGTACAACACTGACACAAGGAACTGCATTTGTTTTTAAATTTCTAACATGAAATGATAACTTTTCAAGGTAATTGTAGCACACTCATACTTCTCCTAGGTTCACAGACAAGGTGTTTATGTGTATTAAAAAAGAGTCATTTCGCTTACTATGGCAAACAGATGAATGAAAAACAATCACACTAATTTCAACACTAGAGAAATTGAAATAAAGGTTACTAATTATTTACATCAAATTTGAATGACCTATAAATACCTATTCATATTTTAAGGGTATATACTTGATAGGTGGAGACAAGATTTTTCTATCTCCCTTTGGAACTTAGGTAACATAAATATACTCAGCTTTGGCTAAATCTTTGTTTTCTGCTCATGAATGTCTGCAAAACTGAAATAAGATTTTAATTATTGACAAATAATATCAGGAAGACTGTAATATTTAATTTTCTTCCTTTTGAGTGGTCTAGACAAGGAGATATGTGTTCAAAATATTTTCATGGAAGATGAATGGGTTCTTTTTCTACATTACACAAAAGAAATTCATGAAATAATGTCACTCTTGTGGATAGCATAAATCCATAACAAGCATTCCTTTTGGAATCTTGCTAAAAGAGTTACACAAGACCCCAGGTTAATAAAAATCTAGGCACATTCTAAAAGTAGACCATCATATATGCAGCTATGAAATTTAAATGGCTTCAGAGTTGCTTCAATATGTTTAAAGTTGACAAATGTGTTGCTCTTTCTCATGAAGACTAATTTTTTCTATCTTGTTGATTTTTATTAACATAAATACAAATATTAATCATACACCAATAGCACAATTACTTTTGCTTTTGGAGCCCTGATTGTTTCTAAAGTATCTCTAATCCTTTTATGAAATACAAACAAGTTTAACTCACACATCAGAGGCTTTTTTCAGAAGCTTAAGGCAGTATAAAGGAATTAAGATGATCTAGAAACTGATGTCAAAAAGGTATTTCTACAAGCAATTTATGGAAGCCAGAGCTTTATTATAAAGCATCAGCAATGTGACAACCAAAAAATAGCTGTATACATTTTTGACTGTGTAGGGACATACTAATTGACAGTAGATGGAACAAGTTTATAGGCCCATCAAGCCACATAAAAGAGAGTGTCTAAATTCTAAGCTTCCTTTCTCTTGGATATAATTTTCACAACAGAGAGATGAAATAGTCCCAATTATACAAAGGAACTTACCTTGGCTCTCCCATCTTGCATGCAAGATACACTACCCTTTCAAAATGTTTTGTTTGTTTGTTTGTTAGTTGCTTTCAGTGAGAAAGAGAAGGAAGAAAATCAACAATTACAATTTTACAGAAAGCCCAGAAATTGCTTCTTCCTATTATGGAGCAAGAAGTTTTATTTGATCACGAAAACTGACTTTTCTTTCTTCTTTTTTTTACCTCATTATTTCCAATGCTTATCCATCTTGCTTTTATCCTTTTATTCTTCTCTGTCCTTGCTTTTATCCTTTTATTCTTCTCTGTCCTTGCTTTTATTCTTTTGCAAACATCAGGCATTTGCAATGACTAAAATTATTCATTCAAGTTAAAACATATGCATGCTTTTTCTCCTCTCTTTTTCCTGCTTAGAATGTGGACAACCTAAAGCAGTTGAGCTAAGACAAATCTTTTATCTAATCAAAACCTCGGAGCCCCTGGTATTCTTTCATTACCAAGCTCTAATTCATCTGTAGCTCTCAAACCCAGAGGCTACAGAATAACAGGAATTAAGAGAGTTGCTTAGGGAAAAACCTTCTAGGAGTAAGTCTAGTTGTCAATATTGAAGAGATAATCTAATAATCTATGATACCACAGAGATTCATATCTTCATTCAGCTTGGCTAATTTAACCTACATCTCTAAGGATCTGCAAATACCCTTTAATGCTATTGATGGTGGAAATCTGACTGAAAGTAAATCTGTGACATTAGTTTGTGGGAGATTTAGATCATGTCTTTGTCTTCTAAATACTTAATGACAAAAAAACCAAGTCTTTTGAGGAAGTGACTTCTAGCTCCTGTAAAATAAGGTCAAAATGGGTCTTTCTTTAGGTTCCTTAGAAAAGAGTCCAACAAAATTTGAAAGATAAAGTTAACTTTAAAAATTTATTCAAGGATCAGGAAGCCGAAAAAAGAAAACTGTCGATGAAATATTAAAAAGAATTAAAAATTGGTTCGGTCTTGATAGTGGCCTTTAATACACATTCAAAACAAGGAAAAATACCATTTCTACTCATGAGGTTTTGGTGACAGCAGTTTTGTATTTATTTAGGCAAATTTTCTTTCAAACCTATTAAATAAACAACTTAATATACTGATTTTTCTCATTTCAGCTTAGAGGAGAGGAGAGGAGAGGAGAGGAGAGGAGAGGAGAGGAGAGGAGAGGAGAGGAGAGGAGAGGAGAGGAGAGGAGAGGAGAGGAGAGGAGAGGAGAGGAGAGGAGAGGAGAGGAGAGGAGAGGAGAGGAGAGGAGAGGAGAGGAGAGGAGAGGAGAGGAGAGGAGAGGAGAGGAGAGGAGAGGAGAGGAGAGGAGAGGAGAGGAGAGGAGAGGAGAGGAGAGGAGAGGAGAGAGGATATCAGTTGAAATGGACCTTCAAGGACGATCAAGTCCAAGTGCCTGATCAGTTCTGGGCTGCTCAAGAGTTCAAGCATGTTATTGAGGGCATTGTACAAATACCTCTTAAACATGAACAGGCTTGGGGCGTTGACCACCCACCTAGGGAGCGTGTTCTCATGTCTGACCACCCTGTGGCTAAAGAAATGCTTCCAAAAGTCAGGTGCAAACCTCCCCTGGCACAGCTCCCACCTGCTCCCGTGTGTCCGTCCTATCACGGGATAACAGGAAAGAAGAGCTCAGCACCTCCCTCTCCATGTCCCCCCCATCAGGAAGTTGCAGAGAATAAAGAGGTCTCCCCTTGGTCTCCATTAAACCAAACTAGACAAATCCAAAGTCCTCAGCTGTTCCTCACTGAATGTTCCTGCCAGCTCTTGAGGATTCCTTGATACTGACTGCTGGCCCCAAAAAGTCTATCAGGAGGTCAGGCAGGAATTCTGCTCCTTCCTCCTTGGTTTTCCCCACTTGCAGCCACCAGACACTCCCTTCAATCATCACTAAAGTGAATAGCTGCCTGCAAAGCCTTAAGAGTTGTTATTTTATTCACGTTTGCTCCCCTGGATGCAGACTTGCCAAAAGCTGGCCTGGTCAATCAGAGTTTCAGAAATAACTGCCTGCTTTCTCATGTTGCTTTAAATTTTAAAAAACCATCAAGGACTACTCGGCCAAATTGATCCATACAGAGTTAAGTGGGATTTGCAGTGTGTGTGGGCAGTAGTTAAAGGAATGGGGAAATGAAAAAATAAAAAAACCCACAACTGATCTAATGTTTTTTCTTAGAAGCTATAGAAAACATTGTCTTCTATAAGCAGGAGAGAGGGTTATGCCAAATGTGAATGCTACAGTCAGCAATAAAGGAAACAGAGATCTTGATCCCATTTTCAAGTCAGAATCTCAAGCTATGCTTCAAAAAAGGAGTAGTGACCAATATTTTCAATAAAACATAATTGCAACATTATTTGTTATGTAAACCTCCAAACTTTAGGAATAAACATCTATCTACACATATGTACTAACAGTACTAAATGAGGAGGTTTGGTAAATATAGAGCATACTGAAATTTCATTCTCTCAGTAACTAGAGTAAGTAAGAAGAAATAATATTTGCAGAATACTGAATGTGAACAGTGAACTCAGCAGGTGCATCTTCTATTCAATGCCAAGGAACAGTAGTGCCCATGAGCCCTGTTTAGAGCAGAAATGTTATCTATGTCCCAGGTAAGTTAGGCATGAAATCCAGAAACTTTAAATGCTTTCTGACTGCATTTGCTAAGTGAAAGCCAGAGACTAGAAATCTTCTCATCTCCTCATCTTGCACAGCTGCTGTATTTATTATCCAATTCTGAAATCACTGAAAAAGATACTAAAGGAAGACTTGTGGGGCACCATATCTTTTATGGTTATATGGATTTTTTTTTTTTAAAGTCTCAAAGATCAACCTATGCTTAGACAGCTATCACAGAAGCTATACATTACACAGGCAAGAGTTAAACAAGTTACATGCTACAATGAACCAGCATTCGGGTACATTTGGTGCATAATCAATAAAAATGATTTGTCAGATTAGTTGAGAGATGAGACACGCTATGGAAATAATGAGTAGTGTCCACTGCAGCTTGCAAGAAAGGCCTGGTGTATCATATTGACTAGACTGACTATAAATAAATGTTACCTTCTTTGAGGCCACCTCTATTATCCTCAGCTCTTCATTGACAATTGTCTTTCCATCGGGAGCAGTGCTAAGGAAATGTAAGATTAAATACAGAAGGTACTTTTAAAGCAAGGCAGGCTGATAAATTTAATAGTCTCGTTCTGCACCATGGAGACAAACCAGCTTTGAGCTGAAAGTCCACTTCAAAATCTGCACATTTTATAACCATGGACATGATTCTGTATTCTTATCACTACACTCATTTCAGGCACAAGCTGACACAAACAGACCCCTTCTGAATGCATTTCTGAGAGTGTCATACTCATTTTGAAATTCTGTAAGTTTGCAGGCTGGAAGGAATGAAATCTATTTCTCAGATTTAGCAACAGAAAAGAGGAGTGAATAAAAACCAATGTATGTATGATATGATGAGTGTGAACAAATGGTCTCAAGCCATCATTAATATGCTGTTGGGAAACTGTAATTTGGCATTGTCTAATGCCTAGTGACTGAAGCAGAAACATACTGGTCTAAAAGAAATGCAATTTTTACTTGTAATGAAAATGTGAAAGAAACCCATAATTTTTAATTAAGAAGTCTCTTATTATGAGTCATTGTGACTGTATTTCAGGTCTTTTTGGTTGCTTTTGATCTCCTCATTTTACTAGTTTTCTCTTTAGCATGAAGTTACTTTAAAATTCTAGTTGTTCTCTTTATTTCTCAGTGTAGATGTGAGTGACTGTACTTTGACTTCTGTGCATAACTTGTTTATTATAGCCCTGATTAAATATTTAATGCTATGGAGAGGTACAGAAATTGTTATGAATTGCTGACAGCAGTGGGTGTTGAGAGTCACTTGTCATTTAGAACAGATGTGAAGAACCCTTAAAAGTTCTTTTATGCAACTATGTAACTGAAGTAAAAACAATTGGACAACTCTGAGAAAAGGTACCATCCCTCCCATCCCTTAACACCATGATTTTGGGAGCTAACCAGGCCCAAGGATGTGAAAGGCTTAAATACTGTTTGAAGGGAATTATTAAATTATTTTAGAGGGCCAGACAGAAATATGAAACATAGTTAACAAGAACTAAGCTATCTCAACAGGTATAGTAGCATATCTCAAAAAAACTTTAAAAGTAAGTTTTCATTTCTTAGCTGAATGATGGCCACAGGAGGTCATAAACAAGGAATATTCTCTAAGTTAGGAATATAGGATCTGGGAAATCTTTTACTATAAACTATAAGAATTGCTTCAGGGTACCTGAGCCTAAATGTTTTGCTATTAACACCAACACACAAAGACCAAGCTTTGGAAAATGCTTCAATAGCTGAATTACACTATTTCTCTAGTTCATCAGCTATTGTCCTCTTTGAGAATGACTATCCCTGTTTTCCACTGAAAAAAAGGTCTTGAACAATTGATTCTGAAAAATGCTACCTACACTTAAAAATTTAAGCATAGTGTTGCTGCTTACCATGTGTCTGAAAAGAATAATTTTTCACAGACATGGAGTGAACCAGATGGAATGACAAAGGAAATTGGGAGTCATTAAATTGCAGAGAGGGAAAAAAGATGCTGTGGAAGAAAATTAAAGAGCTAAAAGGCACATATGCCACATAGAGCAAAAAAAAGAACCCAGGAAAATTCTTTTGTATCTCCCTGCAAACTATTAAATGCATTAAGAGTGAAAAATGTTTTGAGATTTCTTTTTTATTTTGTTTGAGGTTTTTTTGCTTTGTTTTCTGAAAGACAATTTTGCCAAAAGATTTACGAGAGTCAGTATCAGTTCAGATAAAAGTGTCTTAGAAATTCTTCCTGTAAGCCATTTTCTTGTTTCATTATTTCATTCTCACAGAAAGTGTTGCTTATTTTCTCCTCCTTTGAAGAGGAAAAAGACTATCAACTACCACATTCAAAAAATAAAAAAAAGGAAGACTTTGAACTAAAATTAGCTATGGTATTTCAAGCTATTATTATTAAGTTGCATTCTTTTTTGCCATCAAAGGAATGAGTCAGTGTAAACCCAGTATCACTTATTAGTTCTTAAGATTAGCTGTAAATGTAAAGCTGACATAAGTCAGTGTAAGTTACCCACAGCTGTAAAGCTGTGTTGACAAAGGCTTGTCCTGCTCTCACCAATTGTTAAAACTCAGAAGTCACTTTCTAAAGCTGGGTGGGTACAGTGGATGGAAGGCAGCATCTGCTCCAAGATCTCTGTTCTAAGACACCTGGACACTTGACACTCACAAATCAAGGCTACTGGCACCACTCACAGGGAACAAGGGCACTCATCCAAACCAGCAGCTCATCTCCTCCACTCTTCCCAGAGAGGGCTACAGACCATCATAACTTTATTTACCTGTGACTCCTTCCTTTTTCTGGATCCTATTGCATTATTTAGCAACTTGAAGTCACACAGATGTGGCCAAGGCTTTGTATATGTGTGGATGCATCTTTGAAACAAGGGCAATGGAGCTGGGGAAGGGTCTGGAGCACAAATCCTTTGAGGAGCAGCTGAGGGAGCTGGGGGTGTTTAGCCTGGACAAAAGGAGGCTCAGGGGGAACCTCATCACTCTCTACAGCTCCCCAAAAGGATCACGTAGCCAGGTTGGATGCAGCCTCTTCTCCCAGGTAATAAGTGTTAGGTCAGGAAGAAATGACCTCAAATTATACCAGGGGAAGTTTAGATTGGTTATTAGGAAATATATCTTCACTATAAGGGTTATGAAACATTATAATAGATTGCCCAGGTTAGAGTTAGATTTATTAAACCACATGGCTAAAGCTAAGACAGCACTGTTGAATGAATACCCAGAAATACTGAGTAATTAATTCAAGGTTACAATATGTTATTTGGTTAGAAGGATTTGAAATTTGCAGGTAACTCTGAAACTACTGAGAAAAGTTTATCTTGGGCACTCAAGGTCATATTTTCATTGTTAGTTTTTCTTCATCCTGACAGAGCCCAAAGGCCTACTGTCAAACCTGCTGTCCAATCATGCCATAAAGCTCTGTCTTCCAAACACATTTTCCAACTTCAGGTACACTTAGAAACTGCCAACTCACTTGGATAATGTGTCCAGAAGGAGTGACAGCGGGAGGACTGCAGCTGCATGAACCTCTGTGTGCTCTGCAGAGGGGCCCAATACCCTGCTATCCTGTACATGCTTATCCTGAAGTTGTCTGGTTAAATCTCAGACAAAATCACATGGAACTGGGAAATTACCCCGAAGTGAACAACCACCAAAATCACCCAGTGCTATTCAGAGTCAAATGAAATAGGGTATGAACAAAACTTGACCAAACTAATTCTTTTAACAGTAATCAACCATATTACAAACTGCAGCTTTTTTCACGTTATGTTTTGCCTCTTCCAACATAATAAAAAAAATTGTTCCTGGATGAGTTTTTAGAAGTTTTCAAGCATTCACTTTTTTAATTACCTCTCAGTGATACATTTTTGCATAGAGTGCTGTTATTGCTCATCCACAGGAAGCTCTATGGTTTTGTCTGAAAACAGCAAAAAGATTGCATGATCATGATTCTATACAAGAATAATTCTTTACAGATTTGAAATCATTACCTGATGGTCAGAAAATTCTCACTGGAAGTTCTTGCATTGTCATGGGTCCCATCTTCAAAAGCTTCTTCTCATATTTTCTTTGATCCACTGCTTCACAATCTGAACAACCAAATAGCAGAAGAGGCCTTCTTAAGATCAACTCATAAAAGTTAAGAAAAAAACATTCAGACGAAAAGAAACATCAGATAATAACAATTTAGTGGAAAATTACAGTCTGTTCTATTAGAAGAGGAAGTGAATACACTAAATAAATAATTCTGTGAAAATTATTCACTCCATTCTAGCACAAACAGTAAATTTTGCAAGTCCACAAAACTGAGTTATCTTTCAACATTGACTCCTTACATATGTAAAACTTGCTTGTCTGTCAAATTCTTTCTGCAGAAATGACAGTCTAAAGGGCTTGTCATGTACAGCATCTGCTTGCAGATAATGCTCTCTACACTATTCCAATCTTCTTTCCAAATGATTTAAATGAGGGAGGCACCAGGCACACAGCATCGCTGTGCTTATGACAGTGCTTTCCTGTGTTAGGAAGTATCAAGTGTCTGCAGGCTTGCTCTTTAATTATGAATTTTGATGTGCCATAAGCAAAGTCTCTCCAATTGGCATTAGCTAACACACAGAACTGCAAATTATTTTAATAGTAAGGCTGTGTTATAATAGCAAGTGCTCATACACTATCCAAAATCTGGTTTGTCATTATCGGCAAAAAAAAAGTCATTATTTTGGTAAAGCCAAGTAAGTAATTATGTGTAACCAGAGCAGGTAAGGAGAGGTAGAGAATAGAAACCACTGATATATTTTTCAATATTTTAACAAACAGCCCTATTCAATCAAATGGAACACATCCAGATTATCTCAAAAGAGCAGACAATAGCTTTCCTTAGATTGCTTGCCTCTGACTAGAAGTAGTTTGAAAGTTATAAAGGTAATTTGTATCAACTCATTACTATGTCACCTCATTTCAAGTACATGCTAGATAAGTAGCAATAAGCTCTGGGTTAGAGGATTTCACATTATAACCATTAGTACAAACTCTAACAGCACCGAGCTCTTGAAGATTACCCCAGACAGTTATTGAGATTTAGGAGGTGCAGCTTTCTACTGATTTAACACAGATTCTGTAGACAATTTTATCATTTATTCTAGAACTGAGGTAAAAAGCTAATTTGATGAAGAGCACTCATGAATTATTTCCTTCCTATAGGTACCATAATGTTCCCAGTAGAATGCTCTTCTTGCTCTTTAATTCAAGGTAATGATGTTGCTGCATCTTCTCTTGGCACTTAAAATGCAGTTTAATGCCACATCATCAGTCAAAACTTCTGTGTGATTTCCAAAGGCATTAAATTATCAGAAAAACTGAACTGAGAAATGAACATTTCTAATGCATTAGAATTTTCTGGGCTTTTCAGGGAGTTTTCCCTCTGCTCAGGACTGTGGAACAAAGAAAACTTTCATACCATGTCAGAAAGTCTTTTTCCATTAATTCCTGCTCTGATTTTCCTAGGAAGTGTATGTAAGAAACCATTTGATTGTGCTCCATTGGAGTGACTTACTTGGAATAATGTTTAGAGGTGTCCCTGACATCTTTCACTTACTTTAAATCAGTGACTCTGACAAAATAGTGTATTTATTGACTTAGTTACACCCTTCTGCAATAAATTATTTGGTATAAAAAAATTATAATCTACTATATATTTAATATTGGGGCTTTTTCCTTGTATATCAAATCTGAAAGACATATATCAGGTTTTTTTTCCTTTCTTCTTACAATGAATACGGTTTGGTAACAGGGCTTCTTGAATATTCAGGGAACACATCAAACTGAATATTCACTCACTTTCATTTCATCACAGCCCACCTAAAAATATTGATTAAAGCAACTGTAGACTTCTTTACTTCAGAGCTTTTTATAAACTTTAAAATAACTTTTATTAATCACTTTGGTTTCATAATTAGTTGGGGAAAACAAAAACAACCACCAAAAAATGTTAAGTAGATTTGGGTTCTTTTCTTCTTTACATTGAAGACCTTATGCAGTATAAAGGTAAATTGATATATTTTCTGATGTTAGGAGGACAATTACTTTGAGTGTTCTAGTATCTCCAAAATTTCAACATCCAGTTTATGTATTTATTAGAGCACACATCTTAGTCCACACTTTATTGTCTTTTTCTCACACTTTATCACACTAAGCTCTAACAAGACCATCAAATGTAACTCCATGCTTTGAGCAGATAATAAAGTGATAGAATAGATTCTAAATTATATGATTTCTTGTTTATGTCACTAATGAACATGCAATTTATGCCAAAATTTAAGGGATTCTTGATGTTGAATGTAAGATTTCAACTCAGAGAGCAGTACAGAATTACAGTGTCCAATCAGAGACTGGGAAGCCCCACGAGACAATATATCTGCTCTGAGGGGAAGGCAGAGTCACTTGTGATATTCTATAAAGGATTTCCAGGTCATGGGGCTGCGTGGATGAAGGATGATAGGAATCCTACGTTTCCCTATCCTTTCCTGGTGAACACATGGTGTTCTTTTCTCCACCACATTTAGATGTGTCTGTAGGAGCAGTCACCTCCATGGCAGTACACCAAAGTAATAATACTAATACCAAAAAAAAAAAATCTTATTTCTACACTACCTTGGTATTAATACAAAAATAAAATAATCTTTAGACCATCACTAAACATACAGACCGATCATTTTGCTCTTACCTCTGGGGAGAAAGCTGAAGGGCTTATTGAGTCACCATTTTCAAAGTATTTGATCCTGCTGTAGGAAGCTTTTAGGTGAAGGAGGGGAGGTGGTGGGGAAAGTTGCTTAAATGAGTTTTGTTTGATGATTTGTTTGTTTCCAGAATATTTGCTCATGACATATCACATTGTTAGACTCTGCTCTGTTTATCAGGAACACACAGCCTAGTCAAATGAGTTTTCAGCTTGAAGGAGGCTGGTGTGCAAATTCAGAGGAGCACAAAGCGTTACCAATGCTGCTTTTTTATTCATGGAAAGTGTTAACAGTGATGGCTCAGAGTTTAGTGATAAACTCACTCAACACATGAAGTTACAGGACAACATTGTGCACTTACAGAAGAGCAGTGGCTTGGTCTGAGGCCATTCAAAGAACACTCTGGAATGAGTGGCTTCCCTTTATAGACTCAACCAATCTCTTTCCACCAGTAAGGAACAAACAGGAGGAGATGTAAGAGAAGTAATAACAGTTTACTAAGGAGCAGATCAGCATCAGGTAAAGAACTAGAATAAATGACTGGTAAAAAAGATACACAGAGTCCTCAGAAGAACAAAAAGTTGGAGGAGAGCACAGCCCAAACAGCTCTTTTCTGGTTGTAAGTATGATCCAGGAACAGGAGCACATACACGGGAGATGCTGAAGAGGGGCTGCCTTAGGACCACCCTGTTTTCTGCTCTGTTCAGATGTCTGCTCAGCTAAGCTTACGATGACAAGATTAGGTGATAACAAATCCTTTTCCACCAGAAAATGAACCTAAGTAAAGGCATAAATGAAGAAATGACAGATAGATTTACTATCATTTTTCACTCTTTTGTGGTTTCCATTTCTCATGTTTTCTTTCTTCAAAAGTGATTATTCTTGGGATGTTCATTCTCAAGTGAAAATGTCTTTTAACAACTTTGGCACATTCTAAATCACTTGCAATCAAGGAATTAATCAGAAAGGAGTAATATTTAAACAGCGACAGAACACACAGATAGGGGCTATTCAGCTTTAGGAGCTAAGAAATGAAATTGTTTCTGTGAATAACCCTTTTTTCATCCACAAGATAGTGTGGCAGTCTTAATTAAAGTGCAAATTTTACAATAAAAAAAGAGAGTAAGAATTGTACCTGAGAAGAAATTCTACAAGGCAGGAAATAAAGGGCTTATTTAAGTACCTAATAAAATATCTATCTTTGATAACCCTAAAAGAGTAAATCCTAATCCAAAACTTACTTCAGCTTTTGCTTCAGTAATAGGGTATAGATATACTGGTGACAACTATTTTATGAACAAATGGAAAATATGTGCCTTCTGTCAAATTTTTTAAGAGAAAATGGGAGTTATTTGATATGTGTAGCTTGTCTCTGTGTGGCACAGCTCATTATGTTCTCAAAAGAGTAAAAAACATATGAACTAAAAAGTAAAAAACACACTGTATATCTATATCTATATCTGTATTTATATATTCCTCTTAGATCTGAAGTTCTAGTAAATGATATGTAAGTTTCTACAGTGTAAAAATATGTGACAGATAACCAATGGCAAAGGGGATGCACAAACCACTGACAATAGGAGACTAAAGGACAGGTTCCAGCTCTTCCAACCCAAAAGACTGATCTTCTTGATTAATTCCTTCTACCAGAAAACCTGGATTAAAAAAGTCACTAAAATCAAGAGCACACTTCCATGAGGTATTAAGATGAAAGGGTTAAGCAACTGATGGCAATTAGCCTAATTGCTTATAATTTTCCTGTTTCATCCTTCTGCTGAAAACTGTCTTTTGCGGAACAAGTTTTAAATAAATGAATTAACAGGACTGCTCAATTCTGTGGAAATCACGTTTACAACTTTCTAAGGATGACCCTCAGTAGCATAATCAGAAAAATGGTCTGTAAGCAATTCATGCACCTTAAAGAATAAATATCTCAGATTTTGCCTCGTCAGCAATCTCTATGTTCATAACAGTCTTAAGCTAAAAACATTAAACAAAGGTAACAGTTGATTTAGATTTTGAAGTGCCCCACTAAATGCTTCAATATTTTGATTTAGAAAGATTAGCCTATATAAATAATACATCAAGAATAGTTTAAGTATTTTGCACAAAAGACACCTTTCCCATCACTAATTTTTCTTTGAGTCACAGATCAGAAGTGCTATGCTTGAGGACAGCAGTGCAGAGAGAGTTCTTATCAATACATTTAAATAGTTCAGAGTAACTCAAAGGGAGAGCAGACTTCCACTCAAACACTCTGGCAAGGCATAGACTGGTCTTAACAGCAAATGAACCTTGCAAAGAACCTCAATTATTTATTTATAGAGTTGCCAACGTATGTCAATCAAAGTAGAGGACAAATGAAGAATACTAACTCCAGGAGATTTGGCAGGCAATGTATATCTGTGCATACTCCATAACCTTTTGATATGAAGAAATGCAGTGTAACTACAAAATCCAATACCTACTTCATGGCTATTAACATTTGCTACCAAATGTGCTTCCTATTGAAGTGACATTTTCACCTAATGAAAAGATGTTCGAGTTCTAATTCAGACACTCAGTTCAAAGAAACGTGTCTGAGCAAGATTTGAGTATTGAACAAGAACTTATTTTCTCATGCAAGATTCAAAAATTCATAGCTCACAAATCGTAGCACGTAAGATAACCAAATGAATTATGTACTGAAGTAGAGAAAGCTCGGAAAATATCTTATGGCAAAAATGATCTTTATTTCTCCCTGCAGATTTAATCTTGCCATTTTTTTAGTAACTTTTAAGCAGTTCTGTACACCTCCTGCTGTCACTGACTTCTTTGACTCCTGAGACTGTGGTATAATGGAGTATTGAGACAGAAATCAGTAATCTTTAAGAAAAAATATAATAAAAGTCAGTGAAACTGAAATAGAAAAAGACAAAAAAAAAAAAAATCATCCACCAATATTGGGTAAGTAATGGTCAATGAAACTATTTCAGATCTGTTTTCCAGTTAGCTGATTTCCCATCCTGAGAGCAACATTGCTCATATCTATCAGCAGAGAATGGCTCTCAGGTTTGTGTCCCTTCTGAAATCATATTATGAACAATTGTGCTGGAAAGATGGAACAAGTACACATGTTAAATCGGAGGTATCAAGGATCACAGTGTTTCTGTTCTGATTATCTATGTATTATATATTCCTTTTGCAAAGCAAGTTCTGCTTCAGACAGCAGTAATAGCAAAATATATTTATATTCAGAAACATGCTATAGAATACTTTATATTAAAAAAAAAAGTGGGGACAGAACACTGAGAAGTACTTTGAGAAAGTTTAAAAACTGAGAAACATTAGGATTCATATGATGCCTTTATCAGGAAATTGCCAAATAGCTTCACGTATTTTCTTAGCCATTATTCATACCTGATGTCCAGAATCACCATTTATCTCCACTTTTTGAGAGAGGCTTTCAAAGTACAATGGCAAAAAATATTTATTTGCATTTCATGAGGTGCAAACAATAAAAGAGGTCTTATAAAAAAGGTCTGTGTGGCCTTGTCTCTGTACTACCTCTGACTGGCTAAACAAGGTATAAAACAAAAACACCAGTGATATTTATTTCAGAAAATCTGCCCATTTTTCAAAAATTTGTGTTTATTTCTTTGTACGTCACATACAGTGGTAATGCTTTCTTTTGCGAATTTTTCAAGGGTTTTTTGAACACATGTAAAGTTTTGGCATTCAAAACATATGTAATTTAATGCCACTCTGGTGTGAAGAAGTATTTCATTTGCTTAAGCTAATTAGTTGTTTTATAAGCAGGTTGTTTGCTTTAAATCTGTTGTTTCATTTGATGTGCTTTGTACTTGGATTGTGAGCACCTTACCGTCACCCATTTTTTAACACTCCTGTTTTAGAAACATACAGCTTTCCCTACCATGACTGACGTTCTTTTTGCCATGATGAAGAGTCTGAGTCTTAGCAAGCTCCCCTTGTGGGAAAGCAACTCCACGCTTTCATGACACTTGTAATTCTTTCTGTAGGCTTTTAACTTTCACTTTCCAAAATGTAGGCTCCAGAGAGATGCCCAGTATTCAAGCAGTGTTATTTTATGGGCATATAGAGGGGAACTGCTGGTTTTGATTCTCTATCTCTTTGTCAGACCCTGATAAGGTTCTTAAAATTCTGTTTGCTTCTGAGATGATGATTTCACAAAGCTGTCAAACATACTGTCACTTCCTCTTCGATAGGAATAGATAATTTAGAGCTCACCACTGTTTGTAAACTTAAAAATACTTTTCCACCAGAATACTGCTTTGCATTTATCAATTTTGAATTTCATCCCTATTTTGTTGCCCTATCACTCAGAAATGGGACTCTTCACAATAAAACAACATCTTGTGTTTAGAATCTAAAGTGTGTTTAGAATCTGCAGAGCCTTATCTGCATTTGCTGGTAACTCCCTCTCCACATGCGACATACAGCTCAGCTCTCAGACCGTGTCACTGTGTCCTCCAGCAGTAACCCCTCCCTGTCCTGATAACTTTTCACTTTCTACCCCTTTTTTTTTTCTTATAACACAAATTTCCATGAAGTCATAGTTATAGGATGGCTTGGATGGAAGAGGCCCTAAAAATCATCCAGTTCTATGGGCAGGGACACCTTTCACCAGACCAGGCTGGTCAAAGCTCTGTCCAACCTGGCCTTGAACACTTCCAGGGATGGGGCATCCACAACTTCTCTGGACAACCTGTGCCAGTGACTCACCAATCTCACATGGAAGAGTATTTCTTCCTGATATTTTACCTAAATCTCTCCTCTTTCTGTTCAAAACCATCCCCCCTTGTTCTATCACTATTATGTCCTTGTAAAAGTCCTCCTGCAGCTTTCATCAAAGTAATCATCTCTATCCTCAATTTTTTGAAAAATTTTGGAATTGTTTTTAAAGATTATTTGAGGTTGTACATTGCTAAATAGCTTTTGAAAGTAGAAATAGATTTTAACAACATTATGTACTTACCTACCAGGGCAATGTCCCATCACACCCTTCTCACAGGTTTCTAGGGATTTGAAGAACCCTACTATTCTCTCATATGTTGTTAGCCATAGTATATGACTAAACTTAACCACACTTGTAAGTTTGAAATTTACCTGAAATGAGACACGATGCAAATTTTCATTGTATAGACCCTATTCTAGAAAAGGTAATGTACCAGGAAAGGCTTTCTCATGCTCACAATTAAATAAAAAATTTTATCCTTCTACTTGCATAACATGTTCTTCTAAGTGAATATAAAGTTTATAATATAAAATACGTTACCTGCATATATAGAATTAAATTTTAGATTAAAATAATTTAACATCTACAAAAGAAGATGAGAATTGGAAGCAGTAACACATCAGTTTACAGGGGACAATATGCAAAGGCTGGACCCTAGTTTAGATTATCTTCTTAAAAATACCCTTTTCTTTTCCCCATTAATATCAGACTATATAAGAGTTTCCACACAATCCATGATTTAGCAACCACAAAATTTGTTTCCAGTAGGAAGCCCTGAACTAAACAAAACATTACTTGTCTGAAATTTCTGCAGTACTGAAGCACTATGTAGGAATGCAGTGCTACCATTAACAGGGTTGTTAGAGGTATGACACTGCCTCAAAAAGACAGCACGTTTTATTAGACAAACTCATATGGCCAATCTTTCAGCCATATGCATTCTTCTCCCAGGCTGAAAAGAAAAAAGAAAAAAATTCAAAGGTAATGCAAGCAGAGAACACTAGGTCTGAGATAAAATAGTATGTTAATTGAGAAATGGCGAAGACAAAAGAAGTACTGGAACAAAGGAAATGTAATGGGAAAAGGTGATAAGATAGTTTTTTATTACAGAAAAGAAGACATTTATTGCTGGCAGCACATGACATGATACTTTGGGAGGGAGAGGGGAAGTGATCACATGCCATAAAAAGGATATCTCCATCGTGTTCATGATTTTTACTATCTAGTAAAGATATATTGTGAATTTTTATAGCAAACCTGGACACATCTGTAAATTTTGTTTGACTGATTTATTATTTTAAGGAGTGAGATACCAAGGCTTTTCACAGGTTGGCACCACAAAAAACAGAGAAAAAAGAATGTTTTCTAGCTCATCATTTTATTTTAAAACAGTTCAAATATAAAGCCTCAGTAAATGCTAAGAGTTTTTACTCACTGGATCTGAAAGCAAGCCTTACTGCTTAAAAACACTAGATTTCCCATTGCTGTAGTTAAATTCCTGCATAATAGACATTTTAAATACTGAAAATTAGGACTAACATTTTTGAATAATCTGTAAGGATAATATCCATTTAAAAAAAGGTGTGAGTATTTTTAACCTTAAACAATATTCCCTGAGCTTATTTTCAGAATAATCCTGCAATAACAAGCTAATCAGATAAATACAACTATTGACAGAGAGGTAGTATGTCACCAGAGACACAAGATAAATTGCAAGGAAAAAAGGTTTAAATTTTTTTCAACATTATTAGAATTCAAGGTGTTTAAAATCAGAACAATTAAAAAAAAAAAAAAAAAAAAGAGAGAGAGAGAGAAACTAAAGTATACAACCACGATAACAAGAAAAACAAGTCCTAAAAAAGTTGCCAGACACTAAACCTCTACTATTAAAAAAAATTAAAAAGCACTGCTTATATGATTTTTTTATTATGTATACAGCTAAATTATGTGACTTGATTATGGTCAATAGAGAGGTTATGTTCAGAAAAAAATAAAAAAATATGTAATATATTACACCTTATTACACATTGACTGACCTATAGATTGACTATATTGCAAGGGGAACACTTAAATATTTTTCTTGCTATGCTGTTAATATTATTTACAATACCTCAACTAGTGCTCCATCATAGAAACCTTTCTTCCTGCTATCATGTAAAAAAATTGATTCACTCCTAATTGAAGAACAAGCTTGTTTGAGGTGTCTGCCTAATGACACATTTAATGAATAAGCAGCCATTTTAGATGGAATAGAATCTCTACTTCCAATATAAATTAATATGTTTCTAACAAACACTACAAAATAAAGCTTGATTGTTTTTTCTCTTCTACACTGTGATAAATGTACATTGTAGAAAAGAAGTGGAGAGTTAAAAAAATCACTTAAATGTAAATACAATAGATTGTGCACAGCAAGTTTAAAGAGTTTCCATCCTGTCCTCAGTGATTTACAGCTCCACACATTTGCTTTATCATTCTATCAAGGTTTTCTGTTTGTTTTGTTTCTGCTTTACTTTGTTTAATTCATAAAACCAGAGTGGAATGGAAATCTGTAATCGTGTCCTAAGGCACACTCTTCAGTACAAACAAAATCATCAAAAAACCACGGCTTCCTTGTTTTCATAACACAATAGTTTAAATTTATATTATGGATATCACTTGTTATTCATTCATTTAATCCAAGCAAAACACAGAATAGTTGTTAAGTGTGTTTTAATTTGTGATATGGATTCGGTACCTTCACTCTGCCTGTGTAGAACAGTGGCACACAGGTGTGTTGCTGATGAAGATGGCAGCCCCTTTTTACTGTTCATAGTCAGTGACAAAAGAAGGATGGCCTTTTCCTAACGGTGATTTAAAATGCTTGGGGATTTTGTTCAGATTTAAATGGTGTGATGTCCTGTCTGTTCCCCTGAAGCTGATACTAAACAAACCTAGGGTGATCAGGCTATTGTAACTAAAGTTGGGCTTTAATCACTGAAAATATTACTGCAAATCCTCTTCATGGAGCTGAGCCTTTGTATGTGTAAATGTGTGCATAGTTATTCCCATGAAAAGACAACTTAATAGAAATAGAAATCTCTCATTATAATATTTTTATATGTTAATACTACATGTAAAGCCACAGGCTTCCTCAACATGGAGATGTTTTTCAATCCAAACCCTGGAAGTGAAGGCTGAGGATGTTGCCTCCTAAAAGACAGGGAAGGACAGTGGCAGACTGCCTAAGCTATAGGTTGAAATATTCTTCTTTTTTTTAGTCCCCGAATTATTTAATGCAAAAGATGGAAACAAGCAATGACTAACAGCTGTACTCTCCTCTGTGGATCCCTGATTTACAAAGTACAGATGGAAAAAGAATCAGTCACATCATCTCTTGGCATTTGTCAGTATAAATCAGTACATGCTATGGACTACAAGAGAACTGGCTTATAAACATTTCTGCTATTTGTATTCCAACACAATAATTCTAATGTCTCAATCCCCACACTAGTGTAGCAGCATCAGCTACAGGCATTTATGAATAACAAACTTTGTAGTATTTATCCGAAAAAATCCCTGATTTCAAAATTTATTTTTGTCTGTGTAATACCAACCATTTTGTAATCCCTACTCAGTGCATTAAGATTCTCAGTAAATAATTGCAGCCAGAGCATCATAAATCATTTACAGTACATAGTGTTGCTTGAAGAGCCCCCAAAACAAATACTTGTCATCTGTGAGAAATGTAAATCATCATTTCAGAGGAAGGGTGCATGTGGCAGCCAGGCCAATGTCAGTCAGCCCCATTAATTATGAATTTATTTATTTATTTCCTTATTTATTTATTAGCATTTCCTCTTGAGAATTTAACCAGCTCACACAGATTGTCTCCAGGGAAACCGCTACTAAATAAATTCAGGACCAACTTCATTCCTTGTAGAGCTGTATTAAAAAACTTGGGGTATTTTATCATACCCTAATCAGCAGTACCTGTCTAACCATGAAACAGGCAGCTTGCCCTTTGCCTCCATCCACCTGCACTTTCAGAAATAGCGTTGAAACCAGCATTGGGCAGCTGCCAACAATGCCATGTCAATATCTTATGGTCTTAGAAGAATAATTTGCTTGCTATCAAGGCATCATCTCCCCCCCCCAAAAAAAAAAGAAAAAAGGAAGAGGTATATGTCCATAAACCAAAATCAGCACAAGGTAAATCACCTTCCCAGTGCTGAAGTTCCACGCAGACACAGCTTTGCTAATAAGGCACAGAAAAGAAACAGACGAAGCCTCGTCTGGATATCCAGCTAACTCTAAACTTTGTTCCTTGAGGCAACAACTAATCAACATAAGTCAGAGGTATGGATCAAGAATCAAGATGTTCTCTCTGATTTTCGTTTTTAAAATAAATATTGATACACAAATTACTCTGCTTTGTGTAAATACACTGGTAATAAGCATATAGGCCTATAATAAAGCCAAATTTTTAACCTTTGATTGGAAAAAGAGTAGCTTGTTGTAAATGCTATGAAATACTCTTTCCTACAGCTGCTCAGCCTGATGGACTTGGGACAAAAACCTCCTAGGAGGTGTCATTTTTGGGTACCTGGTAGATCAAAATGTCTATGGTAACATGTCAAACCCAAAACTGAATGCTTCCCATCAGGAAATCTATTTCCTCTGTAAGCAGAATGTTACCTACAAAACTGATTTCATCAGCACATAACATTTCACCCCAAGAAAATAGACACACACACACACACACACTTGTCTTTCTGTGTACAAACACTACATTTTTGTCAACTGACTCTTACATTAAAATCAGTTTTAAATGACTTCCAGCATCACTGGTAAGAACAATCCCTAGACTTTAAGACATTTAAATCTATCAGCCAAAAAAGGAGTCTACAAAATATGCCACAGAGTTTGGGTCACTATTTAATACCTGTTACTGTGAGAAAAATCTCAACTTTACTTACAAGCTGAATTCATCCAATCTGGAATTTGTTGTTTCCAGCTATTAAACCAAACTATCTTTCTCCTATACGCATCTTTTACTAAAGTCCTTGTTCAACCCATACTTTAAGGTTGCACTTATAGATATTTCATGTTAGTTTGTGTTGTTAGGTGTTTTTGTTTAAATTTGCCCTATTTTTTTTATTTTGAAAATAAAAAGAGAGAGAAAATCATTGTGTTCCTCTGCATCTGTTGACAAAATTCCCCTTACAGTTAAAAATGGTAAAGCTACAGAAATGTAACTCAGCCAAGGGTGTTACCCCAGACTTACAGATGCAGAACATGAGTCTACATCATTCAATCTGCTTAAGAAGATGAGACCATGTCCAAACACTGATTTAATGCTGTGATCCCTGAATTGGTTTCATAGAGGAAGAGAGGGCCATTAACGCAAAATTCATTCATTTACTGATTCCCACAAATTTCAGTCATAATTCCTTAAGCCATGGATAGTGCACAAAGTGGGGAATAAAGAGCACTCTGCAAAAGGCATCCAGTAAGAAGTGTGAAAAAAGATACAATACTGGGCCTTAAATTTTCACAGCAGAAACCTGCCAAGGAAGTAGCTGCCCCTGGCACCAGCTGTCCTGGACACAAATAATTGCACTTGACCTCAACCTTCTAAGAAACTTCTGTGCTGGGCTGACATCTGCACCTCCCAAAACTCAGCCACATTACTGATCTGATGCTGAATCCTCATTCAGCTGTATCAGTCCTGACTGCACACACGTACTTACAACACACTCAGAGAGAGCAACTCAGAAAACCTCATCAGTTCCTTTGTGACTCTTTTGAGGAAAAGAAATCCCTGTGCTTGTCGGCCTTAATGTCCTGGTGACACCAGAAACCAGCAGACTTTTGGAGGTCTGCTGAGAAATCAAACACACCCTACTTCACATACCCTTTTTTTCCGATTTAAGCTTACGAATTATTAATATTATGGTTCTTGAAAAGTCATTCTGGGGTGTACATTTATTAAGATGTTATTAAATGTACTGAAACACCCTAACACAGCATGAAGAAATTCTCGGAGCTCTGTCGGAATGCAGATAAGACTGCACTGAAATAAAATTATACCATGTCCCACTTCAGTAAGCTAAAAAAAAAAAAAAAAAAAAAAAAAAAAGGGGGTTTGAGACGTGTTATCTTTCAATAGGAAATAACTGTTGGCCAGCTAAAGCATGGCAGTATCAAGCACTAAAAATCAGCATTTTACATTAGTGTAGATGATTTAACTCGGGATCTGCCACACTGAACTGAAACATTGAAATAAGGGTGGCTCCCTGTAGATTTTCACAAATATTTCCAGATATTCATGCAGTAATAACCTTACATCAGATTCACACGAGTCTCTTTTCCCTACGTGCCTCTAGTGTACAGGATTACAGTACTAACAGTAATAAATGAAGAGTTACAACTTCCTATCCTCCTGGGAATGACAGCAGTGATTAGAAAAGAAACAGCTTTCTTAAAGTGACCAACAGTATGGAAAGAAAAGCAGTTTAAAACACTAAACCAAAACCAGTCTGGTAATTTACATACCTGTTTTTTTCCTGTAGCGTTTCTTGAAGCTTTTCTTTCTTTTACATTTGAAAAGTTCCAAATCCTTACAAAGACTGCCAACTCTGCTCCCTGAGTTCTCTAATAATTGACCTTTTTAGTTTTATCTGAGAATATATAAATATATACACATGTATGTGTTTATAGATTACTAGGTGCCAACTGTCCTCAGCAGTGAGTTCTGCAAGGAGAATGACTCTGATCCCAGAAATGGGTTAAACTACTGAGCTTTTTACTGCTTGTTGCACGTAGTGTGATTTGTATTTGCTGTGACTACATGACATGTTCCAAACTGACAATTTCGAATTGTTTCTACTTTCCCACTTCCAACACAATGTACTTGAATACAAAGATACTAAAAGTCTAACTTTTCTCTTTCCTCTGCCTGACAGTCTTTCCAAAGGTCTTTCTTAATGGAGAATTGGCCTGAAGAGCCAATTGGAACAACTGCTGCCTGTTGAACACCATTCCTCAATTCACAGGCAGCTTTCCTGTTCACCTGACAATTAATACAGATAGGAAAGCTCACTGCTCAGAATTATTCTTCATCCACACTAAGGCAAAAGCACACCCTAATACTGCACAGATGACAAAACCCCCAGGTTCAGTCATGGGTTTGGATTGCAAGTATGTCTGTGTTTGATTACGCAATCCTGATGTGCAGAAGCAGCTTCCTAAAGAGCTTGCTGACCAAGAAGTACAACTCTATTTTTTCCAGATGAATTTTAGTCAATCAAAACCAGAAGAAAAAAGAAAAAGAAAAAAAAAAAAAAAAGAGGGGAGGAAGAGTTAAGGAGAGTGACTTGTGCTTTTGGCACCTGTTTGCTTCCTGTGGTCTCCAAATGGAACCCTGTGCTGTTTTTGCTAATCCATCTCTGAGCTGACAGAGGTGCAAGTTGTAAGCCACAGATTGCATGCTGTGCTAGAGAATGGCAGAGCTCAATAAAAACTATTATTTCAAGGCCTATATCTCATCTATTATTAAACCTGTGAAAAGAGTTTTAATTTCCTGTGCAATTATATGGTGCAATGTCATATTTTAAGGGGGGTGAAGGGGGGAAGAGAACGAGGGCTTGCTTTTGATCAAAAACCTGGTTTTCATATTTTATGGTTTGGATAGCTGTGTACCTTGGGACCTAATTTGAAACTCAAATACATCTCTTCAGTCAGAATTTGAGTAAATCCACTTAGCTATTTAATTATTCCAATTTTTCCTCATAAAGGAAGATGAACTATTAATGCCTTGCAGTTTGGAACACTGCAAGCCAATGCTGCCTTTTTATCCATGTGTAGATTTCCTGCTTATGTGAAGTAGCAAAGGATAATTAATGCAATTTTCAATAAATTCATACAATTATTTGACTAATGCTTCCATGTCATGCATGATACAAATCAAATTCTCTATTACTTTTATTTGTTTTCTACTTAGCAGTGATTATTAAACAATCCATAACAATGACCACTTTTCTACAAAAATACAGTATCAATTTATATTCTATTCTTACTGGGGAGAAGCTCACAGCAAATGGGTTTTTGGAAAAGGAAAAACAAACCCAAAAGATTCCCTGTTTAAACAGAAGTAGGGCTTCTTTGCTCAGTGTCAGAAGCAGAAAGCCCCAGTGGGGCTGGAGACTCATCTGTGAGACTGTGAAAAAGAAGCAGCTTCTGACCTTTTGTAACCACTCTCAGCTATGTGTTGTATCACCATGGAATTAAAATTCTTTTATTCTGCTCTTCTGTTTCAGAAAGCATTTGGAATAAACATTTCAGAGGAAATTAGGTTTTTCACTGTTTACACAGGGACTGCATCTTTACGTGCCTCAGCGTTCAGCGTCCAAATGTACTGCCACTTTGATTATATACAAGATAATGAAATATTGAATAAATATTCATAGGAAGTCAGGAAAGGATTATGATAAAAGGAAATGAAACCACTATGTACAAGGCAAATAAGAAATGATTAGCTATCTCAGATCAGGAAAGGTATAGCTGCAGGTCAAGTGCGGGAAGGAGAAACTTCACGTGGTGCCTCAATCAGGTAGAGGATGAATCCCAGCAGCCCATTTATAAAGTCTTAAAAACAAATGAAACAGGTATAGTTTTAGAAAGGGTTTAATAGAAGTATATAAAAGAACTCAAGGGCAGTTGTGTTATTTACAGCAATGTACATACATAAACACATACGAATATACATACATATATATGTATGTGTGGGTAGATAGAGATGGACAGAAAGAAGAGATCAGGAAATCAATCTCATCTTCTCTCTCAAACTGAGAGAAAGAAAAAGAGACATTGATTTCCAAATACATTTTATAAAGCAGGATTCACTCTGGAGAAAATTGGAGGTTCTGCGTAGCAAAACTGAATGCAAAAACTAACAAATTGCCGAATTTGTTCATGTGAACCAAAATGTATGTACACAGAAAACACTGTTACATTTTATGAATAGTAACAAAGGCAGCATTTCCACAGAGGGAGCATCAACATTTTCTTCTACTCTGTTAACCAGTCAGACAGGGAACAGAAAAGAATGACAGAAGGAAAAAAAAAAAGAAAGCTTTTTAAAATAAAAATAAAAATAAAAAGTGCCAAATACCTTGAAACACAGTAAAGCAGAAAAACTCAATATTCATGGAGAAAATTTTGCTCAGTTATGACATGTATCTATAAACTGACATATTATTCATCTCCTCTTTCTAGACAAAAACCAAATTCTATGGTCAGACTGAACACTTAGAAACACCTGTGCACTCTGTGCTGTCTTTGAAGTTCACCTACATTATACATCATCACCTTTGACAGGCTTTAGAGGTATAACTGCTATCAGAGGTTCTGCATAAAGATGGAACTTAAATATCCTGTCTCGAATTTTCTGTTTCAGCTCTGCTGTTTTCCACTCTTGCAGACAGATAGCTATCTTGGCTTATTTTGTAGCTGCAGTTTATACTGAAAGCTGTCAAAAACTGTTCCCCTGCCCCCCAGAACAATCATAGGTGAAGGAATAGAACCTAATCCATTTTTTTTCCAGGTTCTATAGACTAGAAGAAAGAAAGAAAAGAAACAAAAGAGATTAAATCTACTAAGACAGTATGAGTGTCATGGACACATTATCTTATCAGGCAGAGCTCTGACAAGGTATAGAAGTCAGAGAGATACTACAGAACATTGTGCAAAATTCAAAATGAATGAAGAAATAGAAAAAGAGAAAGGGAGGATTTTATTCTTTCCCTTCAAATAACAGAAATGTTGGGGTTTTGATGTAGTATTCTGCAAGTTTTTGGCGCCATTCTATGATTTACACTTCCACAACACAGTTCTGAAAAGCTGTTTAGCATTATTCTTCATTAAATTAATATGTCAGAGGGTAGTTAAGCTTATGTTATTTGGTGCTTTGGCCATATTTTTTTTGCAGTGCCTACAATGAATAGGATGTTATTCAGTTATCAATCACTTCATCGATTGAATTAAATATTATATTAATTTCATGTACAATGCACATGGTTTATATTCATTGCCATGTATTATTCTACTGAAAAAAGATATTTAAAATTGGTAGGAACCTGATTCAATCATAGGGCCTTTTCTGGAACATCACCATTACAGGATAGCTGCTAGTAAAGACAACTCTCCATAAAACAAACCCTAAACAAATTGTTATAGTGAAGGTCTCCATTTAACTGAAACAAGCATATATTGTATATATTTTTATGCTTCTGCGCAGTACCAACTAACTGAGAGCAGAATTACTCGATAGCACAAGACACAAAAGGTACCATTATGGTTTCCCTTTTTAGTCACCTGAAAGCTGGCTAAAAGGATGAATTATTGGAATGCTAATGATCTGATCATTATAACAAAATGTTATCTTATTTGCACTCAGATAATCTTCCATCTGGTGGGTCATCATGATGGTTTCTTGCTTTGGCTTCATGTGGAGGGCAAACTCAAGGTTCTATAGAGCTGTATGGCTGGGAAAATGCTGAGAGGAATTTCACATTCTTGCCTCTTTTTACTGATTACTGGAGTCACATAAACTACAAACCTTTAAGATCTCAAGGTGAGTTGCTAGCAGACATGGCTTTCAGCAAGCAATACAATTTTTCAAGTCTTTTATAATAAAAGTATTACTTTTTGAACTGACTTAAGCTTCTACGCCAGCACTGTAAAGGCTACTCAAGAGCCTAAAGGTAGGAATGACATGAGGCATTTTAGAATGTTTGAATAAGTTTAAAAATCTGGCCAACAGGAATTCAAATTTCATTTAAATTAAATTAAGCCACTCCTTTTGGTCCATTGCTTTACAACAGAAGTATAAACCAAAAAAAAAAAAAAAAATCCCACTGATACACTACAAGAACTGAAACTCTGAAATTGAACTTTTTTAAAATGGGAAAATACCTCCCTTAGTCTTTACAAAAACAAAACAAAACCAAAAAAAAAAAAAACAAACCCAAATCAAACCAAACCAACAAAAATCCCAGCTTGTTACAATAGCTAATAAATCTAGCCTGATACTGAAGTTAATCAGAGAAATATTGGAGTTGTTTCCACTACACTGCTCCTGAAATAGTCACATCTGTTAGTATTCAGAGAATTATTTTCATAAATGCAGAAATCTTTAATCTTTCCTCTCTGTATATAAAATGCCCTGTATAAATACAAACTGCATTATCAAGACAAGGAAACAAATTTAGTTCAGCCAACAATGAGTGTGTTTTGAGCCAGGGAGGGATCTAACCCACTCCAGAAGGTAATAAACCATCAAGTTCAGATAAAATTTCAGATGCTCTGATTTCTCAAACTTCAAAATATTCAGGAATTTCATGTGATCCTTTTGTAGCCATCATATATTGCTGAATTTATTCAAATTCTACACATAATACTCAATGTTGGGTGACATTTCCTTGTTTTGCCAAGCCAGGTGTCTTTATGCCACCACTCCTTCAGATGGCTGACACCAGCCTTGGCTCATTCGTAAAAGGGGGAAAAGGAATATATTTGGTTGTTTGGCTTTGTGGCTGTGCTTCTCACCATGAACAACAGACTCTGACTCCTGCCTGTCCATTTGAAAGACATGACATGAACTGCCATGAAAGAATGCACTTGTTAATTGTGCCTATTCCATGACTGAGAGCCAGTGCAGAATGGTTGGTATGCCTTGAATTTACTGGGCAAAGGAAAGGTGATTACCTTCACTATGAAAAAACACATTGAAATAAGAAAATTACTCACAGCTGAGATTTCAAGACTTGGAGTATTTAATTGCTCCTTTTTAGTAATCAAAGCCTGTAATGTAAATTAGTTACTGGGTGATCACCCCTGCAAGCAAAGGAGCTTCCAAAACAGAAGAGTCAAAAATACTTGTATGGCAGCGGCCAACACCACCCAAACGAAAAAAGCTGTCAACAAATAAACAGATACGAGCAGATAACTGGGTACTGACAGTCATCAATAGATAACAAATTTGTTCTGCATTTGGACAAAGAGATGAGTTTGAGGTGCTGATAAGCTACTTTTCATTATACAGAATGGATTAGTCGCACAGTTGAGCCATTTTATGTCAGTCAGTCTAGAAAATTTTCATCTGAGGGTTCTCCAGGAACCACTTTCAACCACTAATGTTCCTTTCCATTAAGTCTTGCAATGCTGAGGAAGAGCTAGGCATCTGATAGAAAACTAATGAGTTGATAATGTGCATATAAACAGATAAACAGGATGAGGTATGTAATTACAGGCTTATGAGCTTCCAAAAAAAAAAAAAAAAAAAGAAGCATGTTACAAAACCCAAATTGTAAAGAATCAAAGAATTCAAAGTGGTAATAAAACTACTCTCTGACTCTGTGAGCAGATTTCAATAAACATTACCAAACTACTCTGTTTTCTTCAAAGAAAAATGAGAAATATAATAGAGAGAGTCACATTTCTGTAACTGACAATATGCGTACATGAAGTTTTAATGAAGTTTCAAGGAAAACACAATGTCAATATAGCAGCTAATATTTGCAATAAAATCAGACATCCTGGAGCTCCAAATATTTTTTCCTTAGATGACCTCTTACTCTGTAAAGGGGCTTTCAGTGGTCCACAGGAAGGGATTTCTGCTCCCTCTCTTGAATAATTTTAGCACTGAAGTAAAACAATCCACAAATCAGATCAAAGAAATGATATGTGAAGGGAAAAATAATTAAGACTGATGACTGGTAGAAATAATACTATAGGTTGTTAAATACATATAGGCAGATTATATTCACCTGATGAATGGTCTAATGAAAGTGAAGAAGCCAGAAAAAAAATTATGAAGTCACTGGTTATCCCCTAAGAATTGGTAGGGCATACAGCTTTCATCAGAATATTGTAATCCAAATTCTTTTGGATACACAAATGAGTAAGACTGAGGTTGGCGGAAAGAAATGTGAGTCCCTTTCTGACAGTGCTGAAGTCCCCCCAGAAATCTGTGTCCAATTCCAACAGCTGTGATTCAGAAAGATGATGCTGCACCAGGGCTAGTTCAGAAGAAAGCCACAGATGAATACAGGACTGGAAAATACCATTAGCAGGGGAGGCAGATGGAGATCAATATATTTAGGTAATCAAAGAAGAGTATCTGTATCTGTAAGTCCCTTTGTGGGAAGATCATGCAAAATAAATTCCACAGGAAAAATAGGGTAAAGATACATCTGAGAAATAATAACGAAAACTTTTCAATTTCAAGAAGGACTACTATTTTTATATATCATTATAATTAAACCTTCCTTTAAGTGTAACACAGACACTTGAACGTTTAGTTAGTAAAACTAAGTATATTTTAGTAAAGTAAGTTTAGCAAAACTAAACTATTACTAACAGCAATAGTTTACACTTAATTTCCATAAAGCAGGCCTAATGTAAATGAAATAAATGTAATTTAATTTTCTTCTAATATTTTATCTATTTGAAACCTTGAAGGTTTTCTTTTAGTTACCACTATTTGACTATCAAGACTGAATTTTTCAAGGTCAACCCAAATAAGCAGGAACTGTTTTTTATATATATTTTCCTGTTTTGTTGAAACTGATGACAATCTACCTTTATAAAAAACAAACAAAAAACCACAACAAAACGAACAGAAAAACCACCCCAAAACCACAAAGTAACAACGTTTTAAATAGATAAAAAAGAAAACAAACACTGTACTAAGTTTGAAAAGTTTACTAGTGTAAGAAAGGGTATATTTATTTCTGAGTAAATAGACATAGAGTTAAGGTTAAAGGCCAATACAGTTTTTGGTACTTTGATACAGCTGAGCACCAAAAATTGTATCAAGGAATCTAAGTTTAGACCTGTCTGTTATACAGAAAATGAGACATGGAGAAATCTCTATTTGTTTTAGAGATGTTTGATATCTACCATTTCAATGAAAAATGTAACAGCAGCTACATAAAGTGGATTTGGCATATTTGTCCTATATTTTGTGAACAAGATGGATCTAACTCCTCTATTCTTTTGACAAAAATGTGAGATCTTTGCCATGTCTCATCCAATATTTCCTTTCAATCACTTGTGTAGCTCCTCAAGCACAGTGACAAAACAAATGATTTCACAGGGTTCCAATTTTACAGCTACTGCCTGTAATTACATGACTTTCTCAGTTAACTGTAAAGCTTCTCATACTTATCCAGGTAATATTTGTTCAGTTTTAATAAGGTTTATGCAAACCTTCGTGTCAATCTAAGCTGTGGAAAGCTCTGTTTCTCAGCCCTGATATTTTGTGAAGAAGGGCAGTTTTCTCCCTTTGTTTACATAAGCTGGAAGGATATCACTCTAGAGTCCACCCTCAGTGTCTGAGATGAATTTGAGGTCAAATTACTAATACAGGTGGGAATTTAGGGTGGCATTTGTTCAGTCCACAGTAGGAATCAAGTAACTACATAAAAAGCAGATCTGAACACACTGGCATCTCAGGGATCCACATGGCTAAAGAAAGGTTATTATACATTAAATATTATTGGTATAAAATAGTTCAGCTACTATTTTTGTGGGTAGATTTACACATACCCCGAGAAGTATAGTTTTTTCCTAATTTGATTTTTAAACGAAACTATTTAACATTCTTTTCTAATCCAATAAATCTGAAAATGCATGCTGGCAACAAGGAACTGATTGACAGGAAAATATATTTTAAATAAGTTTTCCTAATTAATATTGTCATTCTGAATTTATCATTACAGTATGTGCCATTCTAATTTACTACAACTTTGCAGTCTCCTAGACTGGATTTCTGTATTGCTGCTCCTTATACCTTTTGGTATGAAGACCAGTTGTAGCAGCTGGCTCAGTATGATCAATTTTAATTAATATATTCATTTTATGATACATCACAGATTTTTTCAATGGGAAAAGGAAAAACAAACATGAATAAATTATTTGTTACATCACACTATGTAAATATCTATGCTTTAGCTTTTTTGCTCTGGCGGTGTCATTCTCTTCAGATGTTAGCTGGGAGAATCTGGCTGACTTTTTTATTTTATTTCAGTTTTTACAGTTCACTATATCCGGCTGCCACAAAATGTACAATAGCAATAAAAAATAAAGGTGGAACTTTACATGGAAATTTATTTTAGTGTTACAAATAACTGGTCTCTCTCACCTCATATATTCATGTGGATTCCGTATGAATTAGATAGTACCCAGGGCACATAAATCCTGAGCCGTACAGGAGGTACTGCTCAGCTGTCATTCCTGCACATTACAGCACCCCTCAGCATGAATCCTCTGAGGTCTGAGCAGGCAACTTAATGGGTCTCTGATAAAAAAAAAATAAATAAAGCCACATATTATTATTAACAGTGCTATAACCTGACTAATTTCTTTATCTATACTTGTGCATTATAAACTTCCCAGGATCATCAGCAAGAAGTAAGCTAGTCCCTGAAACTCACTGGTCCTTGAGGAGCTGCTGTCCTGCAGTCCTTTTCAGAGCAGCTTCCTCCACACCAACATTTGGGTTGTAACTGGAAGAATGGGAAATCATAGTTTGGAAAAGGCATTAGGTTAGAAAAAGAAACTCTACAGATCATCAGGTTCGATCATTAACCCATCACTGCCATGTCCACAAGTGCCATATCTAAACATTCTCTGAACATGTTCAGGATGGTGATTACACCACTTCCCTAGGCAGCCTGTCCCAATGTTCCACAACCCTTTCAGTGAAGAATTTTCTTAACATGCAATTTAAACCTCCCCTGGCACAACTTGAAACTGTTTCCTCTTGTTCTGTCACTGGTTGCCTGGGAGAAGAAACCAATACCTACCTGGCTACAGCCTCCTTTCAGGGAGTTGTAGAGTGTGATAAGGTCTCCCTTGAGCCCCTTTGTTTATTTGTTTATTAATGCCAACCCAAACTTGTATTCCAGACCTGTCACCACCCTTGTTGCCCTTCTCTGGACATGCTCAGCACACCTAAACCTATGACAGACTGGTTCAGTTTTGGTATTTCCTGTGAGTGATTTGTGCCTCTTTGCAGGTAACTCTTGTTCCTCCTCCTCCTCCTCCTATTTTTCTAAGCCCCTTTGGCAGATTTGCAGATGTGCTTGTTCCCTGCAGAGGACATTTAATAATAATCATATGCTATCTCAGTTTCCAATCATGTACCACTGAGAGCTGGTCCAAAGGCACATCATTTCAGTCAGAAGTGTGTTTGTGCAGACTCACAGGAAATGTTGGATTTTTCATGTCCTGGTTTTTATGCTTGCATTTTAACCCCAGTTATTTGTGCAAATATACACACTTTGCATTGATAGAGTTAAACATTTCCTGATTCAATTTTTCATGTTCCTTAAAACACTGCTTTCATGCAAACTATGCACACATGAGAATATTTTTGAAAGAAATCTCTGATCTCTTTAATAAAGGTGTCCAGGCAAGTACAAGGGTAAAAAGCCATCTCACTCTGCAGAAAAAAAGGAGCCATACCATGTATATGATCTTCAGCCTATGCACATTTTTACTTCTACTCAACACTCTAATTTAGACATTTTTATATAAGCAAAAGTTAAATGTACCTTTGAAAGAAAAGTTAATGTTTTCAAAATAGGAGATCTGAATTGTATTACTGAATGAAGAAAACACTAAATTCATAATAAATGTCAATACAGTGCAGACAAATGTTTTCATCCCACCCAGTGCCTTTTGTATTCTTTGAAGCTAAATTGAAATTCCAAAAATCATATATTTTTTCTGAGGCTAAAAATTGACTAGACCTGAAGTGCCTGCTTAGGCAGCTGAACATTGTGGAAAAAAATTACAACATAGCAGTAAAACTAAAATATCTACATTAAGTTTAACAGAGACAATCAAAAGAAAAATCAGGCAGCAAAATGAGGGTTCATTTTGGAAAACAAAGTTGAGAAGAAAGAAAAATTAGACTTGAAATACATGGCAATATATCACAAACTTACATCTTTTACCTTGGATTTTTCAGCTGCTGAAGCTGGGGCATGAACAAGGGTTGTCAACAAAACTCTGAAAGCTACTGTAAGTTATGAAATCTCATTCTTCATCTAAACTAGTTCACTGATAAATCCTAAGATTTTACCTGAACCAATCAAAGCTTCACAGAATGACAGAATTGTTAGGGTTGGAAGGGACCTCTGGAGATCATCCAGTCCAACCCCCTTGTCAAGGCAGGGTCACCTCGAGCAGGTGACACAGGAAAAACACCGGGTGAGTTTGGAATGTCTCCAGAGAGGGAGAATCCACTCCTTCCCTGGGCAGCATGTTCTAGAGCTCTGACATCCTCAAGCTGAGGTGGAATTTGCTGTGTTTTGGTTGATGGCCATCACACCAGGTGTACTCACCAGCTGGGCTGGCTTTGTGTCTCGCACACAGAGGGAGCTGGCTATGGCTGCAGTCAGTGCACACAGAAGCACGGAGTGGGTAAGGACACTTGCACATGCCATGTGTCATTACACATTCTATCATTCCCTTGAGATCAAGAAGAGGTGAAGGGGAGAGGGTGTTTCATGAAAACTGACTCTTGGAAGACAGACAACATGTTGTTTTTGTATAGGTGAAGAATATCCCCAACACAATATTTTTAAGAATATTTCACTTTCAAAGGCTAGGTTTGGCCGCTTTTATTTGAAATACACACAAGTTTAATATCAAGTCTTCAAGGGCTGATCCTTTGCTTGAGAATGTTACCACAGTACCACCTATAGTGAACATTATTGCTATCACTAAGTTTGCGTAGAAAGCTCAGAAAAATTAGAACATAAAGTTAATATTTTACTTATAAAATATTAGTAAGTGAAGGGAATTCCATCTAGTTAAATATTAAAAAATCCTTAAGAAATGCTTGTCCCCAGGATTTCCTGTTTGATTTACCCATCAGTCTAACTTACCTGATTAACTAGCTCATAAAATAAAGAAGCAAATAACATTTAAAAAAAAAAACCAAAAACCCAAAGTATTTATTGGAAAATTGCTTAAACTTGAAGTACATCTAGGGAGTTAAGGTTACTTTGCAATTTTTCAAAACTATTCCACATATTTCTTATTTTCATATCTCCCAATATCTTTCTAGATGAACAGGCCTTTCCTTGTAGGATTTTCTCTTATTATGTCATTCATGTCCATTTTTCTTTCTTCCTACTCAAATTTTTCAAAGTGGTTTTGGTAGTTTTCAAATGTGTCATCATGGTAAGCCATTTTTCTATAGAGGACCAAATCAATATTTCCCAATATTTTCTTTTCAGTTTCTTCAAGAAACTGTCATCTTGAGTGCTGGACAATTTTTTTTTCCTCCTAATTATGTCATGTATCTATTATTAATCAAGATAGATAGGCAGAGATGGACATACATATGTGTGGAACTGGAAGCACTTCTTAAATGGAAAGGCTTGTGAAAAAAAAAAAAACAACAGTACCTATCAATATCTGCATTCTTTGACTAATAAATAAATTGTAAGAAATATTATAGGTTTGTCATTTTTTTATAAAATTCACCAAACTAAGCACGTACATTTGGCCTACTAAGAAGTTACAACAAAATTGTTCAAAAGCACTAAACTTTGTCACTCTTTCTTCATTGAGTAAGCAGTGGGCTATTTTTGTAATTTTGTAAATGACATTGAAATGGGAAGCTTGTCATTTTATTACTAGGGTTTGGGGTTTTTTTCTTTGATTAGAAAACAGCAGCTCATTAGCTCCTCTTCCTGTACATGTCCCCATCATCACTCTGAAGAATGCCAGCACTTGAAATAGGACTTTTTTTTTCCTATCTCAAGTGCATTTTTGCCTTTGGACTTTACACAAAATTAATTATAATTTTCCCTTCTAATCTCTAGTACATCATTAGGACTCTGAGACTCAGAATCTGTTTTCTCTAACAAATGGCTAAATGCCAAACACCAGTGGCATTTTAAAATGGAACTGAGTAAATGCAACAAAATACATTCTCCTTCCCTGGCATTTACCCTCTGCTTTATCCTTGTGTTTCTGAAAATGTCCTCTAGAACGACTTTACTTGCATTAACTTTTTCTCTGATTAAGAAAGAAGGAAGTATTTTAATAAAAGTAGAGATTTCACAAGGGGGCACATGGAAAAACCCAAGAATATGCACAGAAACAGAGACACTCATCCAAGAGTTATGGTCAGCCAGTGTTCACTTAAGATTCCCATCCCCATCGTCTACTTTAACTTACACATCTGGTTTTTCACCTTTCACAAATAATCCAATAGAAATGAGCTCTGAAACATTCCCTCAGGGCAGCTCAAAAATACAGAAGGTAGAAGAAAAGAATGACAAAGTTGAGGGGTCCTTACAGGGCTCTGTCTGTAGATCTTTCTCTTTTATGAGCCACCACCTCAACACTGCTGCTTTGTGAAAAGCTGCTGAACTACAGCATGAAGCTGTGATCCCTCAGTTATTCCTTAAATCTTTTTGCTTTCTTATTTTTGGTGCTGAGGAACTGAAGCAAGGAGGAAAAAAAGGATTGTATAGAGAGGAATTTAGCTCATGGGCCACAACCTTTTTTTGGATTTACAGCCAAGACTCTCTGCACACTGAAGGAGAGCGACATGATGGAAAACTCTAGAACTTTGCAAAGCTTTTTCTTCCACCAAGGACCATACCTCTTTTTGCATCAAATCAAAAGGAAAGCTCCAGAGCATTCAGAAGAGTCCTCCCCAAATGGTGAAACAGCAGCATATTTTAGCCAAGGACAGGGACCTAAAAGCTGACACAGCTAGTAGATTTGGGTGAACATCTAATACGTATTGATTAGACAAACAGACAAGTGTGCATTGTGCACGACACTCAAAAAGCAGTTGGGTTTATAAAGGGTCAATGAATCTTTTAAGCAAATAATTACTTATAAAAGGAATAAGATTTTTGTTCATCACCGTATTCCCCCCAAAAGAATGCATAATCTGGCCAGATATTGATTTGTTAGCAATGCCAAGGGATAAAGTCTTTAACACTGTTACGGAATTTTTATACAGCATCTGTTGACCCTCTGTGCTCTTTACTCTGGTTAATAGAATTAAAACACTGTGCAAGTCAAATAAACTGGAAGAATCAGAAAAGGTTAAGAGGGTTTGCAAGTAAGTAGTAAGGGTTTTTTTTTCACTTATTTTATCCAAAAAATCAAAACTGACATATTCAGAAGGAAATATCTGGGATGTTGAATACACAAAAGAAAGAAATCATGAAGAACAAGTAAACAAGGTCTGAGGAAGTCACATGAATAGCAACTTGTCAATGACAATTAAAACCTAATTATTCCTGATAGCAGTACTGTTCTCCCTCAAGGGTATAAAGAGTACTTAGTTTGCATACTAAACATGAGTTCAAATATAACTTCATACATGCTGTAGGAATGAAGAAGGTATAGTTGTTCAGACCACTGATGAAAAATGTGAACAGAGGGTAAAAATAATACATAGAAGAGAAAAAGTGCAAATTAAACAGAGTAGCCCAAGTGCCACTTTAAATTACACACTATGAAACCCTATTCAAGTCAGTATGAATATATGCCAAAGAGAAATCCTTTGCCATAGATCTATGCTTCGATCTAATTTTGAGGAATAAAGACATTCAAAGTTTGCATAAGCACACAATGGACCATATATACACATTTCCATTCAGAAATTTCCACCCAAATGGGAAAAAAAAAGGTTTATCAGAGTTATTGTGGTAAACTAGAAAGCAGTTCTAAACACAACATTCTCCTCTTAGATCACACTGATAAATGCTTTCATTAACTTTAGTCTCAACAAGGTTAATTTAAATGATACCCAACAGCACCAAGATCTGCCTTATTAAGAAGACAGCAATAACCTAAAATAATGCTGTATTCATTAGAAAACTAAGTTTGTTTTGTTGGTTTGCTTTTAATTAGGAGAAACAGATTTATATTCATAATGTTTTAATGCCCAGACAATTGTATTACAACTGCTAGGTGCTATTTGCCTTTCATTGTCACCCTTTTCCTTTGTCTCCAACATACTGGAATTCCTGCCTGCTCTGTAGCTCCTGACCATTTTCAGACGTAATATAGAAAATATAATTTATATTTTTAAACAGTATGATTGAAATAAAGTATCTAAAAATGTAAAGAGTAGAAAAAGAAGCATGCAATATTTGATTATTATCTACCTTACAGTATGACCTCATCAAATCCCACTTCAGTTTTTGGGACTATATTCAATGACAAATGACCATGTCAATGTTTCTATTGTCTAGATTTCTCTTAAGAAATATCTTTTTTTTTTTTTTTTTAACAACACATTTTATTCAGACCGCTAATACAGAGGAGATTCACTTAATATTTCAACAAAATGATAGGATCCAGATCTATAGATCATGAGGAGCTATATAATTCAAATCCAAAAGATGAAGTTCTTAAAATTATTATTGATCAAAAAATTTAAAATGAAAAGCTAAATCACAGCCTTTAAAGGTTTAAGCCTCCCCAGAGTTTTTAACAGCAAACTGTCAAGGCTCCTAGAAACTACTTCTGGACATACTTACAGGAATCTCAGTTTCAGGCATTTAGCTTGCAAACCAAGCTCTCCCCAAGGAAGCACAGAGGGGCTGCTCTCTCCTGTATGATGCTTCAGATGCATAATCCAACCAGAATTTTCAGCAGACAAGCAACACCTACTGTGCTCTCAAAGGAGAAGGTTGCTCCTCCACCTAGCAAAAAAACCCCCATCTTTACCTCTGAAAAAGGGTTCAAAGGACAACTTCTTCCTTCATTATTACTTTTTTGGGGTGGGGTAGAATTAATTTTTTTGACAGTGGCTGGTATGGGGCTGTGTTTTCTATTTTTGTCTTTGAGCTGGAAATGGTGTTGGTAACACAAGGATGTTTTCCTTACTGTTGAGCAGAGCTTACACACTGCCAAGGTCTTATCTGGTCATCACACAATCCTGAAAACTAGGGCTGGGGATGCACAAGAAGTTGGGAGGGGACACAACTTGGACAATTGATCCCAGCTGTGAGTCCCGCTTTTCTGGAGATGGCTGAACACCTGTCTGTCCATTGGAAGCACTGGATGAATCCCTTGTTTTGCTTTGCCTGCAGACACTTGCTTTACCTCTTTACTGTCTTTTGTCTCAACCTGTGTGTTTTCTCACTTTTGCCCTCTGATTCTCTCCCCCATCTCACTGAGAAGAAGTGACTGCCTGCCTGTAGGGCTGCGGTGCTGGCTGGGGTTATACCATGGTGGTTGTCACCCTTCCTGATGATTTTCTGATCCCCTTCTAGGCCCTAGCATGTCCTGGCCTGATATCTATTTAGCTGAAGGCATAGGCTATCAATGCAGAAGTCTGTTCTGCATTTCTCTCAGTATGGTAGGAAGTATGCTGCCCTACAGTTTTTCTAAATATCTGAAAAGATACAGGATAGATTCCAAGAACTTCAGTTAAAGAATTAGACCACTGCAAGTAAAACTGAGTGCTTGTGTAACTGACAGTATCATATTTCAGAATTAACCATCATAATTAATACATCAGTCCTAAGGAAAAGGTGATTGTTTGTAGTGAGTCTTCTGGAATTGTTTTTTTCTATCGTTACATAACATGATAAACATTGCAACTATCACTTTGCTCTCCTGAATTGTTTATAATTTGTTTTGGTTGAAACCCCAAATCTATGACTTATTCACATGTCTTTTCTTCCCAAAAAGTTGAAGTGTTTGGTGGTAGAATGGAACTGGCTAAGAGGTTCTGTTGCTAATTTTCATCTCACTCACATTCAAGACAAATTTCATTAGGCTTCAAATACCAATACTATTTTAAAACAGAGCTTGCTTATTTAGGAGGCCAGAGTTTAAGCCCTATTGAGTCACACAATACTAGATCACAGCTTCAGACAGAGATTTTGAAGCTATTCTTAAGTGCAGTTGTACAGACACTGAAAGGTTCAGAAGCCATCAGGAAATACCCTTTAGATCTCTCAAATGTACTATGATAGTAACAGGGCTTGGGTCAGCAGGTTGGGGGTGCTGTTTAACTTTGTAATTTATGGCCTCTTGTCATAATAACTCTGTCATTTATGCCCCCAGAGAGTGGGTACTTGTGATTTAGTGAAATTTCTGATGGTCTCTGAATACTCATTTACATGAGTCTCTTACAGAAGAGACTATCGCATAATGTCTTGGGTTGGGTAGCCAAGAGATTTGTATTCTATTTCATCTGTTGTAAAAGCAGATATTTCTTTATTTCTTGTAACTCCAGGGGGGAGGGGGGCAGATGCCTTCTGATAATGGGCCAGCTGTTAAAACCAGATGTGGCAGTGTTTCTTATCTCTTTCACCACCCGTCCATCCTCCAGGGAGATATCTTCTGCTAATGGGCCATTAAGGCTCACCAATGACACCACACATGACATCATCCCATTGTGAGATGCTCCACCCAGTGTAGGGGGAAGCCAACTGTTCCTACCTGGATAAAAAACTGAGACTCAGGAACAGCAGGCATCTGGTTTTTCCACCAGAGGAAGACCAGACCCATTTCGCCACCACTGGACTTTTCCTACTCCATTATCTGTACCCCACAGAACCTCATCTAGGATTCTAGGATTTATTTGGACTGCTTCCAACACCCTTACCAACACAGTGTCAGGTCGTATCCCTGACTCTGTCAGGATTTTTCCAGGACTTCTGTTTTGCTTGCTTGCTTGTCTTCATACTACTGCATTTGTATTTTGTTTTTTTTGTTTGGGTTTTTTTGTTTGTTCTTGTTTATTCCTATTAAAGAACTGTTATTCCTATTCCCATATCTTTTCCTGAAAGCCCCTAATTGCAAAATTATAATGATTTGGAGGAGAGGGGGTGATACTCTCCATTCCAAGGGAAGCTCTAGCTCTCACTGGCAGACATTCCAAGCCAGCCCCGTTTTTGTCCTTAGCAGGGCAAAACACATTTGCTTGAAAGTAAATTTTGATCTAAATCAGATGTGAGACTAGAAAAAAAAGAAAAAGGAGCAAATTGCATGTACATTCTCAGCCATGACAACATGGTATTTTCCTTTAAGATTCCAGTTGTTTAAATGCCTGGAAAAATGCTCCTTACTCCAACCTGCTTCATGTACCAAATGTTAAACATTCTCTCGTTTTGCTATACAGGGGCACAGCAGGCTCCTCCATTGCTACCATGAAAACTCTTTTATGCCTTTAAGAAGCAATCCTAAATGTCAGGCTTCCTTACAGCGCCTGCTCCAGACAATCTGGCAACCTCCTGTAGGAAAATCTCCGTACTGCATAAAAATCAACATTGCAAAAAATCTATTTTGTCCTTCACAAACCCGTGCTGTCCCCCTGGATAGAAAGGAACCTCATCTTCTATTGTCATCCGTCTTCCTGCTCCACCCCCCCCTTCCCTCCAAAGTAGAGCACTTCCACTAATATAAAATGTATTATCACTGATTCTTACACAGAGTTCTATAGTATTCTGTGTGGATCTTCAGAAAATACATTTTAATCAAGCAAAGACAAAGGTGGGCAGAGGAATAATATAATCATCAGTATAATAATAGAAGGAATAATGTAATCACTGGTGAAGTAAGAGATTCCTTTAAATTTTTCATTTCATGAAATTATTCTCTGTGATTTTTTTTAATAGATGGGAAATATATTTTACATTTGCCATTGACAAAGAGACCAAATTGGCTTGCCTTGTACATTAAGGACTTAATTCTGGCATTACTGTCTAGATTATTATTAAAGTCTGTACTTTGGTAGAAGCTAGATTCCTGTTTTGTTTGTATTCTATCAATATAATGTACACAAACATCTCATCTTGGTAGTACGTGACTAAATAAGCAGAAATGCATGCATTCAATATATTATTGATATAATTAGCTGTGGAAGCCTCTAGTTATGATCAATAAGGAATTTGAGTAATCAGTCATCTGTGCATTGAAATACAGTAAGAACAGAGATGATTTCAAGACCCTTTTCTACATATGTTCTACTGGGAGAAGACAGAGAGGTTCTTCCTTTCAGTAATATTATTTTCAGTCTTCTTCTACTTAATACACTTATTAAAAAAACAAAACAAAAAAACCAATGACTGGCAATACAATAATGATTAGAAAGAAGTCAAGGTTAAAAATATCTAGATCATCCTTCCGCATTCCCCTCTTTTTTCCTTCCTGTTGTGTAATAAGTTTCTAATTAATTTTACTCATGAAAAAAGCATCCACAGAACATGAGTCTTCATTCCTTTTCACAGGAGGCTTTTTCTTAGGAAAGAGGAAGAAAATGAAAAGTCAGTTCAACTTCAGTTGTTACTGATTCTAAAGATACATTCATAAAATTAAGAAAAAGCTTTAAAAAATCCAAATTAAAATAAATTGAACAGCTCGAGATAGCAAAAAGCAAAGCTATGCATCTTTCTGTATCCAATAGTGAGTCAGCTGGTGAGTTCAAGTATTAGATTACGATGTTATAGATGTAAACCTCTTTTTTTAAATAACAATCTTTTTAAAAGTTAATTTAGCTAACTGTATAACTCATAAAATGTTCTGCAATCTTTGCCTAATTCCTAGCTGTTCAGACATGCTTACTTTCCCATCCCTACTCCCTTCCCCTTTCCCCCCATTATAACTGTAGGGGACTGGCACCTTCCTTACGTTTTTGAGTTCTTACTCGAACTATTGTAAACAAGAAACTCTTCTTCATTTGAGAAAGTAAATGATTTGGCTTATAGTAGTCAGTCCTAGAATCTTATTCTGTGCTAGACAGGTGAAAAAATTAAATCAGGTTAATTCAACAAAAATAGAGCATGAGAGTTTATTTAGAAATATTTGGTCTTTGGGTTTATGAAGTTGGCATAATCATGTTTAGTGTAAACCAATTAATTTAGACAAGATTTTGAGCCGCAAAAAAAAAAATATAATCAATGACGTACTAAAACCATCTGAAACAAGGTAAGTACATCTTTATCTGATCACTGATGTCGAGATCATTCAGGAAAACTCAAATTAGATGCCATAGATTTTCTAGGTGAGTCTGTTCTTCAGATAATATATTTGAAAGAATCAAGCTAATGAAGTCCTGGACACTTTTAAAGTCAACAAATGCAGCCTCCCTTTCACAGTGATATGTTCGGAGACTTATATTTGGAGACTTACTGAGTAACTCTCTGACTGAGAACACTTGTGGCTCATTTTTCTACATGGATAAATAAATTATGGATGCAGATCACTGCATATGTGTAAGTGCCACACACAACAGAAGTGCTCAGGCTGTCAAAAAGGAAACATATTTACATTTATATTTTACATTTTATAACCATAATATAGAAGAGGTTTATTAAGAGTAAAGAATTGTTGCAGTGGGTTTTTACCTAATGATTTAAGTGTAGTTTCTTTCTGTTCTGTAAAAGCCTATTTAATGGTTCATTCTATGTTTCCCCCTATTCCCTTCCCCACTTAGTACAGTCCCCGCCTCTGGAAATCCCCCTTGAGTTGTTTACCCTGAGTCTGTGTATATTGCTCCCCTCCCAGACCTTGCCAGTCTCAGGGAGGCCTCTCCTCCTTCTAGAAGGCTTGGAGGGGCTCAGTCCCTGATTGGGGCAAGTCTGGGAAATCCCCCACCCCTCGGTTTTCATTTGGTATTGTATGTACCACCCCTTTTCTGTTATTAGGCTTTCCTTGTGTGACCACTCCTACTGTCTGTACCTAAAACCCCCTGCGCAGCTGCAGTTCCGAGCTTTTCTAAGCTGTGTCAGGAGGGACCCCAATAAAGTCACCTCATGGCGCCTCGAGAAAGTCTCCTTCTCCTTCCTTCGCCTTAGCCGCCTCTCCACCGCCCGTGCAGCAATGCACTTACCCACCAGATAGGTCTGGCCGCTTCTGCGAGACCTTTCTGAGGCTTAGACTGTTCCCTGCCAGAGCTAGCGGGACTAGCTGAGAAAGCAGCATGCCAGCAGACAGAGAACGCCTCAAAGAATTAATGGCCTGACAGTACAGAATTGTTCCGTTTAGTATTGTATGTTTTGGAACATGCTACACAACCCAGTTACAAAAGTGTTAAATGATAGGAGCATCATCATTTAATCTTGGAGATTGTTCCTCAGGTTTAACTGACGGGAATTGCTTTTACCCTCACATCAAACCTATTTTCCCTCCTCTTGTTAAGTACACTGAGTTTTCAGTGTCTGAGTCTTGAATAAAAACACTTTCCATCTATGTTTTTTTACACTTTCAAGAGTTGAAACCTCTTTCTGTATTTCTCCTTTATTGCTGTTTGTTCCGATTGTGCAAATGTAATATCAGACCTCTCGTGAATGTCACGATGGTGACTTCATATTTAGTAGAATGTCACTGTGATTTAGATGATCCAGGCACCGAAAGCTGTTTTACCTCTGCATTCCTTCAGAGCTTAGAGTGAAAAACCACCAAAACCCTCTATGTTTGGTTATTACTAGTTCTTCACTGCTTGTTGTTGTTTTTGTTGCTCTTCAAGAGAATGAGGAAGAATGTTTCTCTTCTATTGAGTGAATAAATCAAGTATTTTTCTGTAATGTTTTCGTCATCTGTAATAACTTCCATACTTTGCAACAGAAGCAAAAGGCTTCTTTCTTTGGATATACTTATATACTATACAACAAAGCTGTTTTGTTGTTTTTTTTTTTTTTTAATATTAGCTAATTGCTCCTCAAGTTTTCACTTATTTTTCAGTTTCCTTTTTAAATTCGAACTCCTAGTTTCTATGTTGTTCTGTTGCACTGCTAAGTAAAGTATTTGAGGCAAGACATGAAAACGTGGAACACCGTGCTCTCTAATACTCTATACACTGTCACTTAACTATAAAGGGTTTTGACTTTCTTACATCTGCCTGATCCATGAAGTGATGCTGCAGAGGATAAAAAAACCAGGTAAAAATGAAACAACCTAAACCTACCAGATTCTACTTTGTGTGGGAAAAGTAAATGCTTGGTAAACTGGATTTAAATCCATAGTGCACAAGCTCCCACTGATAGTTCAAACAAAAAGACCAGAAAAGGACACAAACCAGAAATTAGAAAAGACGTTATGAGTAAATTATTCCTTAATACAGGAGAACCAGGCTTAGAAGATGTGTGTCCATGAATTGCACTTTTTTTTTCTTTAAATGTAACAAATATTTGCTCATCCCTAGAACTGTGAATCAAGATAGAGATGGTGGTGGTGTGCCAGACTTAAAGGGCCTGCATGCCTTAAGCCTGAAAGCATCTGTAGTTGTCAATGCAGATGGGGAAAACAGTAATTATTCACCGAGAAACCTGAAGACATATGGTCTTGCACTATACAATAGGTGACCAGTGCAAGAGCATGAAATACGATTTAAAAAAAGTTATGAAACATTTGAAGGCATTAAGAGTAAAAAGAAGCGGTGAAAACAAAAGCACACCTATCAACACATGGAGCCTTGGAGTGTAACTTGAAAAACAAAACGGAAATTGAGATATGATAAAGCTGACATTATTGTTAAATAATCTCTGGTTCAGGGACAAGGAAACAAGACTAAGGCAGGAGAATGGATCCACAAGAAAGCCAAAGCCAGCAGCTGCCCTCAAAATCACCTTGGGCCAGGCTGGCCAGGGGAGGCCAGAGGCCCCAGGCTCCTCTGCTGAGGCCACCTTTGCACACACTGCCCACAGCCACGAAGGGAGGAGGAGAGTTCTGGGCCTGTGCTGTCACCTCTGCTCACAGGCACTGAACACCCATCCTCCCTCACACAGACTGGCTCAGCTGGAAAAGCCCCACCCCGGCAAGGCCACACCCACGGGACCTTGCCATGAGGGGCAGCTGAGGAGGTGCCATCATCCATCCAGGAGCCCCAAAGCGCTGCCCAGGCTCCTTGCTGAGGCCTTGCAGCAGAGCACTGCTGGTGATGCAAAGGGCTGGCACAGATCCAGAGCCTGCTGCAAGGGACTGTGTCAGACTTGTCCCTGACAGGGGAGGGACCTGGGCCTTCCCTCCTGGCCCAAGGCTTGTGCATCAACCCTCTGAACTCTGTGTTTGTGAGGGGCCCTCAGCACCAAGAAGATGTCAGGCAGAGCAACCATGGGATGCCATTGGGATCCACAGAGTGGGGAGGTTTTCTACTTCATCTGTCTCTGTCACTCTCCTTCTCTTGCCCCATCTCTTTTCTGTTTCTCTCTCTCTCTCTCTCTGTCTTTCATTTCCTGTTGAATTAAACCCATACTACTGACTTTGGCTTATGGTCTCACATTTGCACCCTAATTCGGGCACAGGCATTTCTGATCATTTGAACAACCAGATCAGAACAAGGGGCTTGAAGCCCATCCCTCCTGGGGCTCCGTGCCGCTTCCAATGGCTTTGGCTGCTGCGGGGGTGCCCGGCGAGGCCCTTTGTGACACAGGAGCATTCCGTCAGGGCCCTGGGCAACGCTGGAACCCTGTGCTGTCCAGGGGCCCTGTGACGTGGCAGAGCCACGCCCTGCAGAGGGGTATATAAGGGGCGCGGGGCCCTGCGTTGCCCAGTCCCAGGAGAGCCGCTTGCTCAGGAGGAAGCAGCTCCCGGGATCCCCGTCTGCGTTCCAGGAGATCAGACCCGGAGCAGGACAAGGTGAACCCCAGCTCCCAGGCTCTCAGCCCCTCGCCCAGCCCACTGGCAGCCCAGGCGCTCAGTGCGCAGCAGCAAGAGGCAGTCAGGACATCAGTCCTGGCAGAGGAAGAGAGCCAGAAGGGGGCCTTGGCTAGAGAGCTTCAGCTTTCCAAGGGGGTCACTGAAGAAGACGCAGAGATGCCCCAAGGAAAAATGGGTAAATACCCAGACGGTTCCCAAGGGGAAGCCGGCACTGAACAGGAGCTCTCCCCAGAAGAGGAAGGCAGCTCTCTGCAAGGGTGCCAAGGGAAATCCTGCACTGAGCAGGAGCTGTCCCCAGAAGAAACCAGCAGCGACCAGGAAGCGTCACAAGGGGAATCCTGCATTGAGCAGGAGCTCTCCCCAGAAGAAACCAGCAGCGGCCAGGAAGGGCCCCAAGAGGAAGCCTGCATTGAGCAGGAGCTCTCCCTAGAGGAAGTCGGTAGCTGCCACAATTGCTCTGACTGGGAACAATCCAGCGAACATCAGTTGTTCCACAGAGACGTCGGCAGCTACCAAGAAGCATCTGATTGGGAGGAGTGCATTGTCCAAGAGCTTCATCAAGAGGAAAATTCTTCTGTGGAGAAGGGGTCTGGAAGGCAGGGAAAGACACCGTCCGTGCTGTCCCACTGGGAGAACGACAGCAACCAAGACCTGCTGAAGGACACCTGGGAGCAGAGCACCTGGGCCAAGGCCTTCCTGCCAGAAGAGGACGAATGGGACAACATCAGCGTCCTCGAGCTCTCTGAAGACGAGGACAGAGAGCGAAGACTGGCAGGTTTGGCGGGAGGCGGCTTCCTCGTGCCTCCCCCTCGCCTGGCTTGGGTTGAGGACGGGGCCGCTGAGCCGTGCCCCTTGGGGCCGCTCCGTGCCTCGCCTCCCCAGGCAGAAGCCCAGGCTCCCAGAGGACACACGGCCTCCCATGCCTTCCAGGAGCAGGTGCCAGAGGCCAGCACCCTCGGCCAGCAGCGGGCCCCACGCCACAAACGCCCCTCTCACCTCAGGCGGGCGCTGCGGGCCCTGCGCAGCCTGCTCCGCTGCCGCTGCCTGGCGCCACAGCCCCAGGAGTAGGGCTCCTCGGGACCCCCCTGCCCACGGCGCCACCAGGACACGTGCACTCCTTCCTAAAAAGAAAGAAAAAAGCAAACCTCAAACCAACGAAGACAAAAAACAAGCCAAAAGGAACACAAATGGAAACAGTAAGAACAGGAATAGGAAGAAGTAGAAAATGAAGAAGATGAAGAAACTGGAGCAGTGTGTAAGAAGAGGAATTAGGAAAAGGAACAAGAAGAGTAAAGCACGTAGAAAGAAGAAGGAATATTTAGAAGAAGGAGTAAAAAAAATTAGGATTTAGGAATAAGGAAAAAAACCCAAAAAGAATAAGCTTAAGAATTAGATTTAGAATAGGAATAAGATTCTATAGAAGAAGAAGTAGTTGTAGTAAATAAAATGAGAAAAAAGAAGAAAAAAATAGTTGAAGTAGAAGAGCAAGTAGAAGAAGCACATATGAAGAAATAGTTATAGGAACAAGAAAATGAAGAAGAATTAGAAGAATTAGAAGTCTAGGATGTAGAAGAAATAGTAGTAGCAGTAAATAGAAGTAGAGGCAGAAGAAAAATAATAGGAATGAGTAGTAGTAGTAAATAATTCTAATAAAAATTAAAAATAAAATTATGTTGGTGATGGTCTTATTAATACCCGGTTAATATACAAATCCACACATGCTCTAGAGTCACAGAACAGTTTGGGTTGGGAGGGACCTAGAAATTCAGCTACTTCCATCTCAAGAGCTTACGCACGCTTTCTCCCTCCCTGAGTCCTTGCTCCTATTTCTTTCTATCTCTCTCCCTCACAGTTCTTGGGAATTGAAATCCATGTGAAATAAAATCTGGATGTTGCCATCTTATCGTGGCATTTACGCCTCAACTGGGGCACAGGCATCTCTCCCTAAGCCAACTGGAACACTTTCTCTGCCCAGCCTGTCTCCATTGCACAGCTGCTCCAGCCCTTGGAGCATGCCCATTCGCTCTCCCCTGAACTCATTCTGGCAGCTCCATGTCCTTCTTATGCTGGGGCCCCCACACACCCATGGAGCGCTGCAGGTGGGCTCTGGAAAATTGGCCTAGAGGGCCACAATCACCTCCCTTGTCCTGCTGCCCTTGGCTCCTTCCCATGCAGCCCAGCCCAGGCCCGGCTTTCTGGGCTGGCAGCACACACTGCCGGCTCACGCCGAGCTTCTCCTCCATGCGCGCCCCAAGGGCTTCTCCTCGGCCCCTGCCCCGCTCAGCTCCCTGTGCCCTCAATCCCCGGGCTGAGGGGGAGCTCCAGCCACTCTCTGCGGCATTGGCAAAGCCCTTCCAGGGCCCCGGGGCCAAGGCAGAGCCCTCCCTCAGGGACAGCCTCCATCCCCGGCCTCCACCCGCACCTGGAGCCACCGAGCACAGCTCCCTGGCTGCGTCCATCCCGCCCATTCCTCACGGCCCGCAGAGCCCACCCTGCAAAGCCGGGCCTGGGCACGCCGGCGCTGGGGCTCTCTGCCACTGCCACCGCGCCTCACAGGGGCTCTGGGCACAGCAGCCCTGCCAGGGACGGAAATGCCTGGGGTCATGGCCTAAACACTGCTGCCAAGGAGCTTTGCCCAGCATGGCAACACTCAAGAAACAGGCTGAGACCACCCAAGCCCAGCCCTCCTTCCCCTGACTGCAGCTTGGGGCTGGGGCTTGTGCTGCCTGGCACAACCTGAGATACCATCAAGGTGACACTATTGCTCAATTACCTCTGGTCTAGGGACAAGGAAACAAGACTAAGGCAGGAGAATGGATCCACAAGAAAGCCAAAGCCAGCAGCTGCCCTCAAAATCACCTTGGGCCAGGCTGGCCAGGGGAGGCCAGAGGCCCCAGGCTCCTCTGCTGAGGCCACCTTTGCACACACTGCCCACAGCCACGAAGGGAGGAGGAGAGTTCTGGGCCTGTGCTGTCACCTCTGCTCACAGGCACTGAACACCCATCCTCCCTCACACAGGACTGGCTCAGCTGGAAAATCCCCACCCCGGCAAGGCCACACCCACGGGACCTTGCCATGAGGGGCAGCTGAGGAGGTGCCATCATCCATCCAGGAGCCCCAAAGCGCTGCCCAGGCTCCTTGCTGAGGCCTTGCAGCAGAGCACTGCTGGTGATGCAAAGGGCTGGCACAGATCCAGAGCCTGCTGCAAGGGACTGTGTCAGACTTGTCCCTGACAGGGGAGGGACCTGGGCCTTCCCTCCTGGCCCAAGGCTTGTGCATCAACCCTCTGAACTCTGTGTTTGTGAGGGGCCCTCAGCACCAAGAAGATGTCAGGCAGAGCAACCATGGGATGCCATTGGGATCCACAGAGTGGGGAGGTTTTCTACTTCATCTGTCTCTGTCACTCTCCTTCTCTTGCCCCATCTCTTTTCTGTTTCTCTCTCTCTCTCTCTCTGTCTTTCATTTCCTGTTGAATTAAACCCATACTACTGACTTTGGCCTATGGTCTCACATTTGCACCCTAATTCGGGCACAGGCATTTCTGATCATTTGAACAACCAGATCAGAACAAGGGGCTTGAAGCCCATCCCTCCTGGGGCTCCGTGCCGCTTCCAATGGCTTTGGCTGCTGCGGGGGTGCCCGGCGAGGCCCTTTGTGACACAGGAGCATTCCGTCAGGGCCCTGGGCGACGCTGGAACCCTGTGCTGTCCAGGGGCCCTGTGACGTGGCAGAGCCACGCCCTGCAGAGGGGTATATAAGGGGCGCGGGGCCCTGCGTTGCCCAGTCCCAGGAGAGCCGCTTGCTCAGGAGGAAGCAGCTCCCGGGATCCCCGTCTGCGTTCCAGGAGATCAGACCCGGAGCAGGACAAGGTGAACCCCAGCTCCCAGGCTCTCAGCCCCTCGCCCAGCCCACTGGCAGCCCAGGCGCTCAGTGCGCAGCAGCAAGAGGCAGTCAGGACATCAGTCCTGGCAGAGGAAGAGAGCCAGAAGGGGGCCTTGGCTAGAGAGCTTCAGCTTTCCAAGGGGGTCACTGAAGAAGACGCAGAGATGCCCCAAGGAAAAATGGGTAAATACCCAGACGGTTCCCAAGGGGAAGCCGGCACTGAACAGGAGCTCTCCCCAGAAGAGGAAGGCAGCTCTCTGCAAGGGTGCCAAGGGAAATCCTGCACTGAGCAGGAGCTGTCCCCAGAAGAAACCAGCAGCGACCAGGAAGCGTCACAAGGGGAATCCTGCATTGAGCAGGAGCTCTCCCCAGAAGAAACCAGCAGCGGCCAGGAAGGGCCCCAAGAGGAAGCCTGCATTGAGCAGGAGCTCTCCCTAGAGGAAGTCGGTAGCTGCCACAATTGCTCTGACTGGGAACAATCCAGCGAACATCAGTTGTTCCACAGAGACGTCGGCAGCTACCAAGAAGCATCTGATTGGAGGAGTGCATTGTCCAAGAGCTTCATCAAGAGGAAAATTCTTCTGTGGAGAAGGGGTCTGGAAGGCAGGGAAAGACACCGTCCGTGCTGTCCCACTGGGAGAACGACAGCAACCAAGACCTGCTGAAGGACACCTGGGAGCAGAGCACCTGGGCCAAGGCCTTCCTGCCAGAAGAGGACGAATGGGACAACATCAGCGTCCTCGAGCTCTCTGAAGACGAGGACAGAGAGCGAAGACTGGCAGGTTTGGCGGGAGGCGGCTTCCTCGTGCCTCCCCCTCGCCTGGCTTGGGTTGAGGACGGGGCCGCTGAGCCGTGCCCCTTGGGGCCGCTCCGTGCCTCGCCTCCCCAGGCAGAAGCCCAGGCTCCCAGAGGACACACGGCCTCCCATGCCTTCCAGGAGCAGGTGCCAGAGGCCAGCACCCTCGGCCAGCAGCGGGCCCCACGCCACAAACGCCCCTCTCACCTCAGGCGGGCGCTGCGGGCCCTGCGCAGCCTGCTCCGCTGCCGCTGCCTGGCGCCACAGCCCCAGGAGTAGGGCTCCTCGGGACCCCCCTGCCCACGGCGCCACCAGGACACGTGCACTCCTTCCTAAAAAGAAAGAAAAAAGCAAACCTCAAACCAACTGAAGACAAAAAACAAGCCAAAAGGAACACAAATGGAAACAGTAAGAACAGGAATAGGAAGAAGTAGAAAATGAAGAAGATGAAGAAACTGGAGCAGTGTGTAAGAAGAGGAATTAGGAAAAGGAACAAGAAGAGTAAAGCACGTAGAAAGAAGAAGGAATATTTAGAAGAAGGAGTAAAAAAAATTAGGATTTAGGAATAAGGAAAAAAACCCAAAAAGAATAAGCTTAAGAATTAGATTTAGAATAGGAATAAGATTCTATAGAAGAAGAAGTAGTTGTAGTAAATAAAATGAGAAAAAAGAAGAAAAAAATAGTTGAAGTAGAAGAGCAAGTAGAAGAAGCACATATGAAGAAATAGTTATAGGAACAAGAAAATGAAGAAGAATTAGAAGAATTAGAAGTCTAGGATGTAGAAGAAATAGTAGTAGCAGTAAATAGAAGTAGAGGCAGAAGAAAAATAATAGGAATGAGTAGTAGTAGTAAATAATTCTAATAAAAATTAAAAATAAAATTATGTTGGTGATGGTCTTATTAATACCCGGTTAATATACAAATCCACACATGCTCTAGAGTCACAGAACAGTTTGGGTTGGGAGGGACCTAGAAATTCAGCTACTTCCATCTCAAGAGCTTACGCACGCTTTCTCCCTCCCTGAGTCCTTGCTCCTATTTCTTTCTATCTCTCTCCCTCACAGTTCTTGGGAATTGAAATCCATGTGAAATAAAATCTGGATGTTGCCATCTTATCGTGGCATTTACGCCTCAACTGGGGCACAGGCATCTCTCCCTAAGCCAACTGGAACACTTTCTCTGCCCAGCCTGTCTCCATAGCACAGCTGCTCCAGCCCTTGGAGCATGCCCATTCGCTCTCCCCTGAACTCATTCTGGCAGCTCCATGTCCTTCTTATGCTGGGGCCCCCACACACCCATGGAGCGCTGCAGGTGGGCTCTGGAAAATTGGCCTAGAGGGCCACAATCACCTCCCTTGTCCTGCTGCCCTTGGCTCCTTCCCATGCAGCCCAGCCCAGGCCCGGCTTTCTGGGCTGGCAGCACACACTGCCGGCTCACGCCGAGCTTCTCCTCCATGCGCGCCCCAAGGGCTTCTCCTCGGCCCCTGCCCCGCTCAGCTCCCTGTGCCCTCAATCCCCGGGCTGAGGGGGAGCTCCAGCCACTCTCTGCGGCATTGGCAAAGCCCTTCCAGGGCCCCGGGGCCAAGGCAGAGCCCTCCCTCAGGGACACCTCTCATCCCCGGCCTCCACCCGCACCTGGAGCCACCGAGCACAGCTCCCTGGCTGCGTCCATCCCGCCCATTCCTCACGGCCCGCAGAGCCCACCCTGCAAAGCCGGGCCTGGGCACGCCGGCGCTGGGGCTCTCTGCCACTGCCACCGCGCCTCACAGGGGCTCTGGGCACAGCAGCCCTGCCAGGGACGGAAATGCCTGGGGTCATGGCCTAAACACTGCTGCCAAGGAGCTTTGCCCAGCATGGCAACACTCAAGAAACAGGCTGAGACCACCCAAGCCCAGCCCTCCTTCCCCTGACTGCAGCTTGGGGCTGGGGCTTGTGCTGCCTGGCACAACCTGAGATACCATCAAGGTGACACTATTGCTCAATTACCTCTGGTCTAGGGACAAGGAAACAAGACTAAGGCAGGAGAATGGATCCACAAGAAAGCCAAAGCCAGCAGCTGCCCTCAAAATCACCTTGGGCCAGGCTGGCCAGGGGAGGCCAGAGGCCCCAGGCTCCTCTGCTGAGGCCACCTTTGCACACACTGCCCACAGCCACGAAGGGAGGAGGAGAGTTCGGGGCCTGTGCTGTCACCTCTGCTCACAGGCACTGAACACCCATCCTCCCTCACACAGACTGGCTCAGCTGGAAAATCCCCACCCCGGCAAGGCCACACCCACGGGACCTTGCCATGAGGGGCAGCTGAGGAGGTGCCATCATCCATCCAGGAGCCCCAAAGCGCTGCCCAGGCTCCTTGCTGAGGCCTTGCAGCAGAGCACTGCTGGTGATGCAAAGGGCTGGCACAGATCCAGAGCCTGCTGCAAGGGACTGTGTCAGACTTGTCCCTGACAGGGGAGGGACCTGGGCCTTCCCTCCTGGCCCAAGGCTTGTGCATCAACCCTCTGAACTCTGTGTTTGTGAGGGGCCCTCAGCACCAAGATCATCTCAGGCAGAGCAACCATGGGATGCCATTGGGATCCACAGAGTGGGGAGGTTTTCTACTTCATCTGTCTCTGTCACTCTCCTTCTCTTGCCCCATCTCTTTTCTGTTTCTCTCTCTCTCTCTCTCTGTCTTTCATTTCCTGTTGAATTAAACCCATACTACTGACTTTGGCCTATGGTCTCACATTTGCACCCTAATTCGGGCACAGGCATTTCTGATCATTTGAACAACCAGATCAGAACAAGGGGCTTGAAGCCCACCCCTCCTGGGGCTCCGTGCCGCTTCCAAGGGCTTTGGCTGCTGCGGGGGTGCCCGGCGAGGCCCTTTGTGACACAGGAGCATTCCGTCAGGGCCCTGGGCGACGCTGGAACCCTGTGCTGTCCAGGGGCCCTGTGACGTGGCAGAGCCACGCCCTGCAGAGGGGTATATAAGGGGCGCGGGGCCCTGCGTTGCCCAGTCCCAGGAGAGCCGCTTGCTCAGGAGGAAGCAGCTCCCGGGATCCCCGTCTGCGTTCCAGGAGATCAGACCCGGAGCAGGACAAGGTGAACCCCAGCTCCCAGGCTCTCAGCCCCTCGCCCAGCCCACTGGCAGCCCAGGCGCTCAGTGCGCAGCAGCAAGAGGCAGTCAGGACATCAGTCCTGGCAGAGGAAGAGAGCCAGAAGGGGGCCTTGGCTAGAGAGCTTCAGCTTTCCAAGGGGGTCACTGAAGAAGACGCAGAGATGCCCCAAGGAAAAATGGGTAAATACCCAGACGGTTCCCAAGGGGAAGCCGGCACTGAACAGGAGCTCTCCCCAGAAGAGGAAGGCAGCTCTCTGCAAGGGTGCCAAGGGAAATCCTGCACTGAGCAGGAGCTGTCCCCAGAAGAAACCAGCAGCGACCAGGAAGCGTCACAAGGGGAATCCTGCATTGAGCAGGAGCTCTCCCCAGAAGAAACCAGCAGCGGCCAGGAAGGGCCCCAAGAGGAAGCCTGCATTGAGCAGGAGCTCTCCCTAGAGGAAGTCGGTAGCTGCCACAATTGCTCTGACTGGGAACAATCCAGCGAACATCAGTTGTTCCACAGAGACGTCGGCAGCTACCAAGAAGCATCTGATTGGGAGGAGTGCATTGTCCAAGAGCTTCATCAAGAGGAAAATTCTTCTGTGGAGAAGGGCTCTGGAAGGCAGGGAAAGACACCGTCCGTGCTGTCCCACTGGGAGAACGACAGCAACCAAGACCTGCTGAAGGACACCTGGGAGCAGAGCACCTGGGCCAAGGCCTTCCTGCCAGAAGAGGACGAATGGGACAACATCAGCGTCCTCGAGCTCTCTGAAGACGAGGACAGAGAGCGAAGACTGGCAGGTTTGGCGGGAGGCGGCTTCCTCGTGCCTCCCCCTCGCCTGGCTTGGGTTGAGGACGGGGCCGCTGAGCCGTGCCCCTTGGGGCCGCTCCGTGCCTCGCCTCCCCAAGCAGAAGCCCAGGCTCCCAGAGGACACACGGCCTCCCATGCCTTCCAGGAGCAGGTGCCAGAGGCCAGCACCCTCGGCCAGCAGCGGGCCCCACGCCACAAACGCCCCTCTCACCTCAGGCGGGCGCTGCGGGCCCTGCGCAGCCTGCTCCGCTGCCGCTGCCTGGCGCCACAGCCCCAGGAGTAGGGCTCCTCGGGACCCCCCTGCCCACGGCGCCACCAGGACACGTGCACTCCTTCCTAAAAAGAAAGAAAAAAGCAAACCTCAAACCAACGAAGACAAAAAACAAGCCAAAAGGAACACAAATGGAAACAGTAAGAACAGGAATAGGAAGAAGTAGAAAATGAAGAAGATGAAGAAACTGGAGCAGTGTGTAAGAAGAGGAATTAGGAAAAGGAACAAGAAGAGTAAAGCACCGTAGAAAGAAGAAGGAATATTTAGAAGAAGGAGTAAAAAAAATTAGGATTTAGGAATAAGGAAAAAAACCCAAAAAGAATAAGCTTAAGAATTAGATTTAGAATAGGAATAAGATTCTATAGAAGAAGAAGTAGTTGTAGTAAATAAAATGAGAAAAAAGAAGAAAAAAATAGTTGAAGTAGAAGAGCAAGTAGAAGAAGCACATATGAAGAAATAGTTATAGGAACAAGAAAATGAAGAAGAATTAGAAGAATTAGAAGTCTAGGATGTAGAAGAAATAGTAGTAGCAGTAAATAGAAGTAGAGGCAGAAGAAAAATAATAGGAATGAGTAGTAGTAGTAAATAATTCTAATAAAAATTAAAAATAAAATTATGTTGGTGATGGTCTTATTAATACCCGGTTAATATACAAATCCACACATGCTCTAGAGTCACAGAACAGTTTGGGTTGGGAGGGACCTAGAAATTCAGCTACTTCCATCTCAAGAGCTTACGCACGCTTTCTCCCTCCCTGAGTCCTTGCTCCTATTTCTTTCTATCTCTCTCCCTCACAGTTCTTGGGAATTGAAATCCATGTGAAATAAAATCTGGATGTTGCCATCTTATCGTGGCATTTACGCCTCAACTGGGGCACAGGCATCTCTCCCTAAGCCAACTGGAACACTTTCTCTGCCCAGCCTGTCTCCATTGCACAGCTGCTCCAGCCCTTGGAGCATGCCCATTCGCTCTCCCCTGAACTCATTCTGGCAGCTCCATGTCCTTCTTATGCTGGGGCCCCCACACACCCATGGAGCGCTGCAGGTGGGCTCTGGAAAATTGGCCTAGAGGGCCACAATCACCTCCCTTGTCCTGCTGCCCTTGGCTCCTTCCCATGCAGCCCAGCCCAGGCCCGGCTTTCTGGGCTGGCAGCACACACTGCCGGCTCACGCCGAGCTTCTCCTCCATGCGCGCCCCAAGGGCTTCTCCTCGGCCCCTGCCCCGCTCAGCTCCCTGTGCCCTCAATCCCCGGGCTGAGGGGGAGCTCCAGCCACTCTCTGCGGCATTGGCAAAGCCCTTCCAGGGCCCCGGGGCCAAGGCAGAGCCCTCCCTCAGGGACACCTCTCATCCCCGGCCTCCACCCGCACCTGGAGCCACCGAGCACAGCTCCCTGGCTGCGTCCATCCCGCCCATTCCTCACGGCCCGCAGAGCCCACCCTGCAAAGCCGGGCCTGGGCACGCCGGCGCTGGGGCTCTCTGCCACTGCCACCGCGCCTCACAGGGGCTCTGGGCACAGCAGCCCTGCCAGGGACGGAAATGCCTGGGGTCATGGCCTAAACACTGCTGCCAAGGAGCTTTGCCCAGCATGGCAACACTCAAGAAACAGGCTGAGACCACCCAAGCCCAGCCCTCCTTCCCCTGACTGCAGCTTGGGGCTGGGGCTTGTGCTGCCTGGCACAACCTGAGATACCATCAAGGTGACACTATTGCTCAATTACCTCTGGTCTAGGGACAAGGAAACAAGACTAAGGCAGGAGAATGGATCCACAAGAAAGCCAAAGCCAGCAGCTGCCCTCAAAATCACCTTGGGCCAGGCTGGCCAGGGGAGGCCAGAGGCCCCAGGCTCCTCTGCTGAGGCCACCTTTGCACACACTGCCCACAGCCACGAAGGGAGGAGGAGAGTTCGGGGCCTGTGCTGTCACCTCTGCTCACAGGCACTGAACACCCATCCTCCCTCACACAGACTGGCTCAGCTGGAAAATCCCCACCCCGGCAAGGCCACACCCACGGGACCT